>BMAV01027810.1:167803-203712 GCA_019973955.1 Trichonephila inaurata madagascariensis | reverse complement strand
CACATGTAGGAAATAGCATTAAAATGTTATTTAATTTTTAATACATTTCGAGAGAGAGAGAATGATGTAAGAGATGGAGACGTCAAACGAACCAAATTGAATCGAGAGGCATTTCAATGTCCAATGAAAGAATTTGGTGCGATGACGTAAGACGCATATGATCCCTGAGCGCGAGATCATTTTTTCACTCCCACATCGAACACGAACGAAGTCAGGTCGACGTCCTCTTAGCGGCTATGATTTCGTCAACAAAGCAGACCCCTTCTTTAGGCTTAGCGATGTTTGGCGCCCCCATCTCACTGGTGAACCCTGCTCTCTATTCGAACTGTCTTTTATTTCTCTTTTTGTGAATAATTAAAAGCTGTAAATAGCCTAATTCTTAATTTTCCTTATCTTAATAAATTAATTGTTCGTTAAACTTGGCTACTATGTTTTCTTTCGTCCGAAATTTTACCATTACCCCTAGACACCATCCCATATAAATATATATTTATGCTGCCTTTTTGTTTGCAAGAATTGATCAAGTTTTATAAGTGTGTATATATATGTGAACAATTTATCTTTTTTAATCCTAATTTTTTGCTTTGGAGAGAGGGGTGACATTTTCCATTTTTGTCCTGAGTGGCAAAACTGCTAGAGCCGTTCCTGATGACAACAATAAAAACCAAACACACTTTGTAATTAAAAACATTTATTCGAGAAATAAAGAATGTGTAGTTTGCGCACATTTCTTGCTTATTTCGACTCACATAATAAAATCGTACCCAATTTTTTTCTTACACCAGGAGTATGAAAGGCAATTTTCTCTCAGTGGCTGTGGTGGAGCAGATAGTGGTAGTAGGGGTGGTAGTGCAGACCGTGGTGGTGCTTGTGATAGTGGTCGTAAAAGTAGGGGTACCCCTTGTGGTGGTGATGATGCTTGTGATGGTGGTGGTGATAGAAAGGATGATCCACGTAGTGATGATGAGGATGATAATGGTGAGGGTGGTGGTGGTGGTGATGGTGGCCGTGGTGGTAGTAGGGATGGTATCCGGCACTTGCGACGCTGAGCAACAACATCGAGATGAGAAGGACCTGAAATTAACAAAATAAATTACTAAGACCCCTTGAAAACGTTCTGTTTAGAAAGGGACAGGGTAACCATACAATTGTTGATTCTTCGGAAATGAGAGGATGGCACAGATCGCGAAATTAGAATTATCGAATGCAAGGAATAATGTACCGGGTGGTTATAATTAAAGTTACACTATTCACAGGTCTGTAGAACCTGTTCTGCTTATAGGACTTTGATAAAACTTGGAATATATGCTATATGGATCATGGGGAAAAAATTTCTGCAATAAAAAAACATTAGTAAAAATTTTGACCACCAGGTGGCTTCTATCGAATATTCCTTATGCAAATTTGTAAAACCTCAGTATAAACTTGCAATCATAGCCAGAGAATCCTTCAGCGCGCGTTTGTCATCGTTAAGCATTCCTGCTTTACAGGAACGACAATGTTTGCAAACCACTATCTTTATTCAAAATGAAGCAACTTCTCACGTTGGGCGTCAAGTCAAAACACTGCCTAGTGCTAACTTTGGTGATAGTCGTGATTACCCAGATATTTCTCGAAAGCATGGCCTTCTCGCTCGCCCGATTTAAATCCCTATGAATTCTAGCTGTGGGATTTCTAAAATACCTTGTTTGTAGAGAAGGAATTATGACTTTACTTGATTTTAAAGCTAGCATTATACGCCATATGGCTGAAATCCCTCGTGAGTTGCTTCGCGCTACCATTGTAAACGCTCTAATGCGCTTTCAACTCGTTATTGATGTCAATGGAGCACATATTCAGCATATTCTGTAAGTGAATATATTTTAACGACTCTAACATATTTTTTGTCTTTCTTTGGGGAACCACATTTCCTCCTAGTGGTCAAAATTTGAACTATTTTTTATCGTAGAAACCTTTTCCCCATGGTCCATATAGCATCAATTCCAAATTTAACAAAACCGATAAGCAAAACGGGTTCTACAGGCCTCTGAATAGTGTAACTTTAATTATAACCACCTGGTACAAAAGAATATGATACAGATATTCGACTAAATTTTTGAGGTATAAAGTTGTATTAACGTCGCACTATTAAAGCAATACGAATGCTATTGGCGACTGACCTCGTATTAAGAACCTCAGTCAAGTAACGGGGACGACACCTGGCATAGCATTCCCCCTCTACTAACTACCACACAAACGGCAGGGTATTAAGCCTTGTTAGATTTAACGTGTATCGGCCCTCTCTACACGGCGGGTAGCCGTGGTAGCCTAGTGGTCAAGGTAACGGATTCGTGGACAACGTGTCAGGAGTTCCAACCTGTACTGCTGAAGACCCACCGTGTAGAGGGGAGATTCACGTTAAATCTGTCGAGGTCCTCCCGTTGGTGTGCTGTGGAAGTTGGGAGAGGAGGGTGCCAGCTCAGGGGTTGTCCTTGTCACATGACCAAGGTTCGAAATGACGAAGTCTGTTGCCAAAAGCCCTTGAGTATCTGAATACTGCGACGTTAATATTCACTCACTAACTCTACATGGTGGGTCTTCAGTGGCATCAGGACTCGATCCCGCGACATTCCGGTCACGAGTTTGTGAGCTTAACCACTTGGTTACCGTGGCCTCACTAAATTTTTGAAAATATTTCATTTTTTACTAGTAAAAAAATATTTTCTTAAAAAATTATATTTTTCAGTTTCGGGTAGACTCCTGCTTACCTAATATTGAATTTTTGCAAATTTATCAACTTAAATGTCTTTTTGACAGCTGGTACTAAATTACTACTGGTACTACTTAAAAGAACTAAATTTCTAACTGTAATGAAGTATAGCTTTAAAATTTAAGAAGCACATGTTAATGAAGTAAATTAAAATTAAATTAATACATGAAATAACCGTTACATAAAATAACTGTCCATAATAAGTGTTACATAATAAGTGTCCAGTCGCCCCCCTCTTCTTTTTACTTTTGTTTTGAGACTGGCACTGAAACTCCCCTCACTCTAGAAAAATTACAATTAAGAACACACACACACACTTTCTCACAATATTCCATAATTCGCCGCAAATAACAGGAATGTCTTTTTAAAGCCCAAATTGCTGACATCTGTATCTAAACTTTACTTTAAGATCTTCGTTAGGGCCTATTCTAATCAGTTCCTACAATAATATGACATTTTGTTTCAATAGAACTGTATGAATTTGTTGTCTATTTGTTGTTGAATTTGTTGCTTCGATATAAGACACGTTAGATATCAATAACTGATATTTGATATTATCAGAATATATATATATATATATTGTTACGAATTTTGTGTAAATAGCGTAAATAATTTGCACACACACACATTTGAGTGTTTAATGCATTTATATTACTCTGTTATGTTTATTTCATGTTAAAATTGTACCATTTACAAGCAATGCCACCCCTTACGTTATAATGGCGATCCAATGAGAACTTGGCGAAATCTTCCCGGTAGAGCTAAGTTGGCATCATTTTTGGCGACCAAGTTGGCGGCCAATTTGGCGACTTTGGTGACCATCTTGGCGTCATTGGCGAGTTCGGAACCCTCGGGAATCTTCTAGAAAGTAGTAGATCTCTCCACTAGTGTCACGTTAAACGACACGAGCTGTTATATTTCTAGAAGTTTCTGTCGCGCCTATAAAAAGATGCTCGCCAGTACGGCGGGGAGTCTGGATTAAACCAGCGTGTAGTGAGGATTGTTTTGATTAACGATTAGCTCGGCTGTGCTTGTGAATAATCTTTACTTACGTGTATTTTTAAACACTGGTTATTGTGTTTGATTGCGGTTGAAGGTGTGAAGACCTTCGGATATTTACTCTGTGAATATTGCTGCTGAATCCTGTATTTAAAGGATTGGATTTTTGATAATAAATTCGCATCGCTCTTGAAGAACTGTTTATTTTCTTTGTGACTGTTTTGCATAAAATCCCCGAACCCTCGGATCTACGTAACAATATATATATATATATATATATATGAAAGAAATTTGTATAAAATATCAAAAACCAGAAATAATAGATAATGAACATAACAAGAAATAACGTAATAAAAATATAAAAGCAAAACACGAAGATCGAATTTATAGAAAAATACAAAAAAGGAACTATATAAAAGAACCTAGCGAGTTAGAAAGCAATTTCGGACTTAGGACCGAATAAGTGGGGTTAAACTAGTTTGAAGGCGCCAACCTTCCCCCTTTGCAACTCGGTAGAAAAAACCAAATAAAATAAACTAAAATTTAAAGTATATAAAAAAATAAACAAAAATTCGAAGTATATAAAAACTCGCAGAAAGTATGATAAAAACACTGACTACTGTTCTGAAACAAATTCTCCAAAATTCTTAAAGCAGAAAAATCCCAAGACAATTACATTAAAAAAAAAATTAACGAAATTTTCCCTACTTACAGATCTTTTCCCAAGACAATCAGGAGTCTTGAAAATAATGAAAAGTAATTATCCACCAAGTTAAAAAACCTGAAAATGCACATAAACTCATCTTTTGAACTACCTTTTACATTAGCCAGCGTAGATAGATACCAAGAGAG
This sequence comes from Trichonephila inaurata madagascariensis, assembly GCA_019973955.1. Lineage (NCBI taxonomy): Eukaryota > Metazoa > Arthropoda > Arachnida > Araneae > Nephilidae > Trichonephila > Trichonephila inaurata. Next base: position 199,112 of record BMAV01027810.1, on the reverse strand, counting down.
ATGACAATCAAGTTTGATAGGCTTTGTATTGGTTGATTGTCAAAAATGTAAATTTGCTAGGCTCTAATTTGGTTGGTTGTCAAAAATGTGTAAGATGTTCAAGATGTGTGTGGAAAAGATGTAAACTGTGATATGAGTGTTATGATATAATCTTCACAGCAAGACCACTAACATGCTGACTTTGAAATCCTGTTGTTGTGTGGTGGATTTGGAATTAGAAGTAGCAAGACGATTAATATATTTGTGATGAATATAAGTTCTTAAGAAGTTAAAGCGTATTCATGATCCAAACAACATTGAAAAAGTTTTTTTTATATTATTGAATTTATCTATTTTGTGGGTAGTTAAGTTGTCATTTCTAAATAAAAAATTCAAAATAACATTTCTGTAAATTGATAAATGCAAGTTACTATTCCATACAGGAATTTTAATTATATGGAACTTTAAAAGCATCTCTTTTGTCAAAAATGTTACTGACTACATTATTGTTAATAAGATGCAAGTCTAAATCCAAGAATTCTACCATATTAGAGTTAAAGTTAGTTTTAAGGAGGTTGAGATAGTCAGGGTAGAATGTAATATTTGGTTTGCATTCACTATTTTTACCAAAAATTATTAGATCATCTATATAACGATAAATCAAGTAAGAATCATTTACAATATGATTAATTTCAAAAAAATGTAAATATAGGTTCGCTAAACAATTACTAGCTGGACCACCCTGAGGTAATCCTTTGATCTGTTTATAAAGATTCTGATCAAATGCAATGAAATTTTCTTTTAATACGAGGTTAACAAGAATATCAAATTTCTCTTTTTTAATTGAAGTATATAGTTCATATTTTTCATAAATTAACTGTAGAACCCTAATCACATATCGTCAATATCTATAGAATTAAAAAGGTCCTCGAAGTCAAAGCCATGCATGGAAAAAATTAACACATCTTTAGTAACTCTGGCAATTTCTAAGCTATTTTTAATTATTGCTGTGTTTTGTAAGTTATCAATTAAATTTTGAAGAAGAGATTGTAAGATCTTCCCAGACCTCGTGATATATGTATTGTACTCATTAGTAATACTGAGGAATTTTATAGGGCATTTATATGAAATTTTGGTGTTAAAAAAATGCGTGGATATTTAATATTATTTAGATGAATATTCAGTCTTTTGTTCATAGCTAAAAGACGATTATAATCTTCTCTATTACTGTGAATTGATTTTTGAAATGCATTATTATTTAAAATGTGATTATGTAATATTTTACTGTAAAAATATTTACAGATTATAGCATAATTAGCAGAGACCTTATCAACATATGTAATCACGAAGTCTTTTTGGATAATTTCTATTGATGATTTAAGATCTTTATACATAATTTCATTTTCAACTCTGAAATCTAATTTTTGAATTTCTATTGCTACATAAGATCTAAATTGATTGAAAGCCTCAATTGGTATTCCATATTTAATAGCAATTTTAAGGTAGAATTTATCCAAATCCTTTTTGATTTGTTTCATAACATTAGATCTATTTTTTGTGATCATCAACTAAAACCAGTACCTTATATATATATATATATATATATATATATATATATATCCTGGGGCAGCATTCAGGTGCGATTCTGAATTCCAGAAGCAAATGTTTGAATGGTTAGCGTTATTAGGGAATTAAAATGTTAAAATGGTTGGCCTTGAGGTAGTTTAAATTCACGAAGCAAATTACATTTGAATACCTTTTTGTATAAAATGATTTTACATAGAATTCTAAAATTACTCAAAATATGTTTCCTTTCTTCTCTCTACGAAGTATCAAAACTTCGAGTAAAGTAGTTAAGCGTGTGTAATAAATTGCGAAAAGTTAATGATTTCTACATCTTTCTATGTATTGGTATTTTAATTTATTAAGGGTGCACTCTAATTACAAGATTAAAAAGTTTCCCATCCGGGATCTGTATAGACTTTATTTTTAAATACCTTTGTATAAATGCTTTTGCGGAGAAATGTTTAAAAACTGTAATCCTCTCTTTTTCGCAGTCCCTTTGGGAAAAAATAATTTAACATAAAATTTAAGAATTAAATATTACCGAGTGAAGGAGTGAGAATCGCACTATAAAGCTGCACGAGGGCTATAAAATGGTGCCAAAAATGTAATTATATTAATAAATACACGAATAATATATTTTTTTATTTTAATGAGTATTAATTTCTTCCTATAGTTTGAGTCAATATTTATAACCAGAAAAAAATGAAATGTAAGATTTTTCAAACATCAGAATAAGTTGATAAACTCATAAATTAAAAAACAACACAGAAATTAAATAAGCAAAATAAAATTTGAAATAGTAAGTTAATTTAGATAAACAATATTTGAAAACAATCGTACAAATGATATCACATAAAGAGTCCATTTTTTTGTTTATAAAGCAACCATTTCTAAGAACTCAAAACATCAAAATTAAAATGAACTTCAATCATAGGAAGCCAAATAAAATTATCCGACTATAAGTATAATCTACTTATAGTCGGAAGAAAATATTTATTTAATGTATCAAGTAGAAATGACAGAGAATGCCCGTATCCAAGAATAATTTTTCCATTGCAATAAAATTTAGAATTATATCAATAAATAGCGACATAGTACTCAAATTTAAGGTATTAAACAGACACATATTTGGAATGAGGGAGTGAGAGCTAGATTAACCCTTTATCTTCGGATGGTACCACTCACTTCAAAATGACATAGAATAAACATTTTTACGAATACTCTGACGATACTTAGCAGGAATATTCTTTGAAATCCACTCTTCTAACATTTATGGCACATCTATGAAGAGTATTTTTGCAGGGAAAGCGAATAGTTTTATAACAGAAATTGCGTTTTCAGGTGAAATTTTGATCGGATTGCGAAGACTGTCATTTTTGTTCCGAAAAAGTAGTTAATGTAAAAAGGTGTCTTTTTTTTTTTTTTTTTTGCACGTTATGTTAATGAAGACCTTAGAAAATGTGATTAGACTTTTTATTTTAAGAGAACTGTGTATATAATTAATTTTACAGTTAATTACCTTATTAATTAATTAGCTCTAACGGATTAAATTTCTCAAAATTGAGTATCAATGTAGAATCACTGTATTGAATTTTCAATGTAGTGATTCAAAAAAAAATATTACATGAAAACAACCGCAGTAAATCACAATGCGATAGATAAAGGGTTAACGTCACACTATAAAAGAACACGAGGGCTAATGGGTAAAATCCTCGTCTTTTTGAGCCTCGGTTACGTGACGAGGACGACACCTGCGCCGGCACCTCCTCTGCAAAATTCCACGATGGAAGGACTTTGAGTTCGACAGATATAGCATGCATCAGCCCCTCAACACAGTGGGCTGACATGCGAAAGAACACATTGCTGATTTTGATTTTAAAAGTATTTTTTTTTAAAGTTTTGTGCCTCTTTTAATCGAAATTTTTGCTAAAGAAAGTCATAAAGAAGATCCAAGAAATGCAGTTTGTACTTACCGCTTGGTAATGCATATTGACAGAACTCAGAGAGTCGGATTAAAACCTTTCGCTTTTCCGAAAGAACTTGCGGAGAGAGCAGAATGAATTTCAACTTGATTCGCTGATTGGCATGTTGCAGCTTATATACTCCCGGTAGACACACACACACAAAAGCATCTAAATAAAAACTATTTCTAAATAATTTCCTACATCGAAGCCTAACTGCCCTCAATTTTAGTAACGGGGAGACGTGTTACAAAAAGAACTGGAAGGGAAAAAAATGGTGAATAAAAGAGCGATCATGAAAAGAACATCGAGAATGCTTCCGAAAGCTTATTATCGGCTCAGCATCTTTTTATGCCGGTGGTGTTGTTCGCCTTGTGGAAAAGTACCGTTACTAATTGGGGGTTTTTACTTTCGTTCACTCATCAACGGAGAGTATTGTTTGCAGTGGGGCCTTTGTGGTCCGAGATCTTTCAGCGATTCCATGATGACCCCATTTGCAATTAATTCTTCTTTGTCTCCGAAGCGAGGGTGTTCTTTCGGCAAGCGCGCATTTGAATGCTTAACCCTTCTGCGAATAATTTCGGAAACATTGCCTTGATTCTCAAAGGACAAGGGGAAAAAAATGAAAACGATTTTAATAAATAATGAAAAAAAAAAAAAAACGCTGAGAAAGTTCGTTTCGAAGTAAAATATTCTGGCGAAATGTATGAGGACTCTTATTCATTTCACGTTTATCTGGTCACCTAGCATTTTTTATTCAAAGGTAGTTTAAGGATGTAAACAGTATTTTGTAATGCCGTGAATTAAAATTTCTCCCCAAAAGGGGCCATGCAGCGTTTCAAAAATAGCGGCCCCCGCTAGAGTATTTTTGAAACGCTACATCGAGTAAATATTTAAGTTTTAATTCTTACATCTTTCTTTATAGGAGCTAAGAACATCATAAAACATAAAAAAATAACTTATATTATACAACAGCGAAAAAGAATAAGCCGTGACAAAGTTTTTTTTTTCCTTAATATTAGAACAGTCGTCTTCAAACTGTGTTTCACGGAAACCTGGGGTTCCACGAATCAAAATAAAAATTCGAAATTAAATAAAAAATAACTATAAAGTGTATGCAAAATCACTTCACTTTCTCTGTAGTTTGTATGACCACTAGGATCTAAATCGATGTTTCCCGACGCGAGTATCACGCCCCCCCGAGAAGAAACTTAAAAAATAAATTCGGCAACGGACAGCTTCCTTTTTTATTGTAATTTATGTGCCTACTTTCATTATAATTTAGACAGAGAATATTCTGTTATTTATATATATATGATCCTGAGTTATGCAGAATAGTTCTATGCACGTTAGTGCAATGGTTTCAAAATTAAGTGGAATGGAATGAATTAGATTTAAATGGCAGTGTTAAAAATTATACAATAGAGCCCATTTTTCCATTTTTAAAAAAATTACTTACACAAGGAAGGATTTTCAAAAAAAAAAAAAAAAATTCCATTTCTTATAAAATAACATTTTCCCCAGAGAAGAAAACCAAGCATGAATGGATGAATCAGAAAGCTTGCTCCGATGAAGAAAGAACAACTTATCGACATTTAAATTTAAATATAAGCAGAAAAAATATAACTAAAATTGTAGGTCGCAAATTTGCAAAATAAATAAACAGAAGTGTTTATTACACAGCAATAAATATTTTAATGCCATTCTGAACAATGTATTTAAGTGAAAAATATTTCTCAACGTGTGTGGCAACAAAAACGAAATATAAAAGCCCATTAACGCGGAATATGAAATGCGACTGTGGAAGTTTCAATAGACCTAGACTTCGATAATTTGTGTATAAAACTGCAGACACATATCCCAGTTATTAATTAAAATAGAATGATAGATATGAGATACCTGCGGCACAAATTAAATACAGTAGTAATTTTTTGAAATTTTTGATTAAAAATGTAGTATTATTTTAATTGGTTTTTACTTAAAGTACCTCTAATATGTTAATCTACTTTAAATATTATTGTATGATACATTTTTAGGGGCCTTTTTTAATGGAGTTCCTCTGTAATATCTTATAGTCTTAAGAGTTCCTTGAGCCGGCAAAAGTTGAAGACCACTGTTTTAGAGTACGTTTGAGGTGTCGGAAGGCAAGCTACATCTTTTTTTCCACAAGTTAAATATTTTTGGTAGGAAAAGTCTCTTATTAAATAAAATGCATAATGGGACGGTCATGACGGTTACATGATAAAGACAAAAAACGTGTGATCTCCATTCAATTCAAAACCGACATTAAACTAATTGTTGTTCTATTTGTAAAACTTAGATAAAATCTGATATTTTATCTCTGGGTAAATATTTTCAAATGTTATGAAAAAAAACTTCAAAAAGAATTTAAAATTTAAAAAAATATATATCTTATTTTATGCATGTATTTTTAAATAAAATGTATTTTGTATACCATGTGCATTATTATTATTAACAAATATTTACTTTTTAAGAGAAAGTTTTTTGCAAAGAAAGAAAGTTGGCAACAACGAAACGCATGAACTGATTAACTGGTAACAAGTGATCGTATAACTATGACGTTACATGAATTTTTAAACTGATTGGCTAGAAACACGTGGTTGTCCTTATCATGTGACTAATGATGTCACATGAATTTAGCCTATTGTTTCTCAGCAAATGTTTCTTGTTCCTTTTCATTCATTTAAACGAGTGAATTTTGTTTTATTAAAGTAGCAATTCGAAAAATTTATAAAATAAAATATCAGCATTCGATATTTTTTGAAGTGGAATAAAGGATTTTGAGACATTGCGCCCGAATCAATCATTTAGGCTCTTCGTACAAGAAAAATAACGAAGTAATTGAATTTTTACCTCGTTTTAAATACAGATAAATATAAATTCTTCAAATTTAACAGAAAAAAAAAGGAGTAGTGTATTGAAATTCAGAGTGAAAATCGGTTCACATGAAACTGAGAGGACTGAACTATTATTTCGTGTTAAAAGGATATTACAACCAAAAAACATATATTCAATAAATTTAAGTTTATTAGATTACATTTTATGTGCATAGAGAGAGACATGTATATATGCATGCATTTCATAAAAAATCAAGAATTGTGTTGTTGAGAAGAATTGAGTGTTCGGAAAAAAAAAATCTGATATTTTTCTTTGGATTGTCATTTTTAGCTTCAAATTGTCAGTAAATTGTTCAATATCATCCATTTTGTTAGTCATTTTACCATTGGAATGTGCATCTAAATAATGAGCATACTTTTCATGATGTTCCTCATTTTGGATGACGTGGGAACAGGAGCTGCATTTTTCATTTCATTTTCGACGTTGGAATTTACATCAATGATATTTTTTAAGCTTTGAACAAACTCCAAATTGTCTTTGTCTACCATGATTGAAGTTGCCCACACATTGTCATCATCTACTGCAGTGGTCTTCAAATTGTGTTCCACGGAACCCTGGGGCTCCACGAGACATACCCAAGGGTTCCTCGATACACAATAATAAAAAAAAAAAAATCGAAAAGAAACTTATAAATGTGTATATAAAATGGATTCATGTTCTATGCCCACAAGAACTTAAAACCCATCCCTGCCATTAAGAAACTGAAAATTTTATTCATACTTAATAACTTTATTTTGCAATACTTTTAAACTTATTATAATATAATAAAAGAATATTAAAAAGTTTAATGCTTTGAAGCTTTGCCCCCCACCCCCACCCCTAGGGAGGCATGATAATCCTAAGTGGAGGGCGCGAGCATATCGAAAAGTCTAAAATAAAAGATTAATTAAAAAAAATTATTAATTTACGGAAAGGAAGCAAAATAAAATACATTCTGGCGTAATATAAATGCATCAGAATTGCACAATGCATTTCATAATTAATTCATCAGTACTAAATTAAGAACAAGTTCAATTATTACTAGAGTTGAAAATGGAAGTAGTATACGAAATACTTTTGTTTTCAGTGTAGAAAGAGGCTCATCCACCCATGCTTTTTACTAAATTGCCTTTTGATTTCAACATTTTATGTGAAATCTATGAGAGCCATTTTGTATCAAAATACCTGAGTACATGATAACTTTAGAGCCCTCTTTAATTAAAAATTATTTTACAATGTTCCAATTTAAAAATTAGAAAAGTATAGTAACATAATACTTATCCTGCTATTTTAAAATAACTTACTTAAAATATTTATTACTTAGAATTAACATACTTAAGCAAAATTTAGATAATTTTTACGTTTTATATTTAAGATCGTTTTACAGATTTAGCGTCAAAGTACATTGTTATTATATGGGGTCATCGATGAAAATCATCGTCGATGAAAATTATGATTGGGTGTCGATGAAAATTATGATTGATCCTGTTCTAATAAATAAAAAGCTTATAAATGCTTTTACTATTTATAAAACACACTTTCGAATTGCCTTATCTCAAACCACGATCTAATATTTTCACACTGGCATAAAATGAAATAATTAATTTTCGTCATTTTTCTCAACTGTCGCCTTTATTATTCTGAATATAATCGTTGTTTTCGCACCATCTGCTTTAAAATGGAATGTTCGCGTATAAAACCGCCTTCGTATGTGATTTTAATTGATTCCAAAGGAACTGTATAAAACTGAGAAAATAACTTGTGTGCGCGCGTGATCAGAAATTATTATTTTTTTTTATAAAAGATTTTTATTTAATTTCTAGTACTTTTTCTTTCAATGTCAATCAAAACAACTTACCAGCAAGCAGAGAGATTAAGATTTGTAAATAACTATTGTGATTTTTGTTTTCCTTAAAGTCAATTTTAGCTACTCAGCAATTTATCTCAAATTAAGTCTTGGTCATTATTATTGGATGACATTGTTGCAATCAAAGCTACGGCTAACGACAGGCGTACAGCGATGAATTTGCGGGCCTCGATATGATGCTGTCAAACAGGTGGCGTTCGCAAGAACAATAATTTTAAATACAAATTTTTACAAGTGCAGAAATCATGCTCGTTAGTTTTTTGGATGTCAAGAAAAATGGAATGAAAAGCTTAGAACGTAATAATAATAAAGCATATTGTTACGTAGATCCGGGTTCGAGGATTTTATGCAAAACAACCACAAAGAAAATAAACAGTTCTTTAAGAGCGATGCGAATTTATTATCAAAAATCCAATCCTTTAAATACAAGATTCAGCAGCAATATTCACAGAGTAAATCCCCGAAGGTCTTCACACCTTCAAAAGCACTCAAACACAATTGTCAGTGTTTAAAAATACACGTATGTAAAAGATTATTCACAAGCACAGTCGAGCTAATCAAAACAATGCTTACTATTCTCTGGTTGAAATCTGACTGACTCACTGCGGCTGGCACTGCTCTGTTTATAAACCCGACGGAAACTTCCAACAAAATCCGCACGCGTCATAGAGCGTGAAATTAGTGGTGAGATCCACTACTTTCTAGAAGAATCTAGAGGGTCCCAAACTCGCCAACATGGTCACCAAATTGGCGGCGAACCTGTGCGTTAAATATGATGACAACTAGGCTCTATCGCCAAGATTTCGCCAAGTTCTCATTGAATCGCCATTATAGCGTAAGGGACGGCGTTGGTTTGTGAATATTACAATTTTAACATAAAATAAATATAACATAGAGTAATATAAATGCTTTACACATCCAGATACAAATTATTTACACTATTTACACAAAATTCGTAACAATATTTTATTTACATTAATTAATAAATCTCTTCATAAACAAATAAATCACGAACCCGTATGAAGTCAATATTTATGTTCAAATGAAGCTCAGGAAAGGGAAAATTAATACCGAATATCTGTAAAATATAGAAATATCTATTATTTATCGCTACTTAGCTATCAGCAAAAATTTTAAAGTTCGAGTCCTTTTCATCCCTTTGAACATAACAGTCACGGACGCAGTTATTGTAAAATAATAAATCTATATAATTAATAACCACTTTATATATAAAATATAACACCAATGTGTCAATTATATTCTGAGTAAATCATTAATAATAGGAATTTACAACAACGGTGATGAAAGCATGGTTAATTTGTTTCAATCAATCTTTCTAACAACAACTGGAAAAACGCTAAAAGAAAGCTTATTTTTAATGTTTCTCTCCCACCAGACCTAAATTTAGTCTTATTTGTGTTTAGCATTCGGCAACAGTCGGAATTGCTCGACCTACGGATTTCACGCTCATCGAAGCAAACAGCTAAAGCGAAACGTAAGTTAAAATAAAATGTAAATTTTAATACACTAGTTTTTAGTTAGGAAAAAAATTTTTCTTAAAGAAAATCTTTAATTTAGAAACAGGTTGTTCAGACAAGGTTAGTCCCTGGAAAATTCGCTTCAACTGATTTTTAACAACGACATTAATTTGAAAATATCGTGAATGCGCTTCAGACAGCATTGAGTAGTGTGCCATCAAATTGGTATGGAAATTTCGCTTATAGGATAAAAACTAATCATTAAAATTTAAACGCACGAGTGGTTAAAAGGTTCTTCCAATTTCAAATCCGCCAAAATATCACAAGGTTGTTTTAGAACTGAACGATACCTCGAAGCCACCGTTCCACACACACACAATCCAAGAAAATTCCAATTAAAGTTTAATAATGCAATGACTTGAATTATAAGACTTGATTCACACATAGAGAAGAATTTGATAGCTGTGGGCAGGCCTCAATTGCTGTTTTGCAAAAACGCTTTGGATTAAAGGAGTTTATTATTATTGATCACGTGGGTTAAAACGAAACACTAATGTTATATCCTATTCTATCTGTGATTATATTTATATTTTTAACTAATCTTGTGATCCGAATAAAAATTCCATGACTGGGATCTCGGTGACCTCTTTGTAGCGTCATTCCGTTCATTCGCTCCAGTATGATACGAACCAATGAAAACTCCAATATGTGGATGGATGAACCGATGCTTACGCTTTACAGTGGCCTTGGCGACAACTAAATCTGACTTGGAATTTAGATAATACAGCTGAACTACTATTTGGACTTGTTCTCTACATTATACGTTTATTGGAAATGTAAAGAATAAAAAGAGTGATAGAAAAAAGGACCATTTTTGTGTCGGTACTTACGTATTATCTCGCAACAATCGCCAACTATTAATAACTCACCAAGTTAGCAACTCTGATTTCCTATGTGTCATACGCACTGAATTGGCATCCATGTGTTTCGTTTCATACAATGTCACTAATAGGTTGCAGTAATGCGAAAGTACCTTTTTGCCTTCTGAACAATTATGATTTGAGAGAAACAATTTAAAGTTCTAGAGTTAAGTTCCCTATTTTTTTGGCGCCAAACATTTTAACCAAATGGCTCCAAAGGAGAACTACGTTTTCTAAATTCGTCGACCAAACCAATATCTTGTTAACGTAAGATATTAGTTGGATAAACGGTTAAAAAATTATTTATAGTGTTAGTATACGGCTTCATCCGGGATAGTAGAACTACGATCATTGTCTTTGTTGTTGTTGTTATTATTATTTATTGAGAATTATTTTTCTATTGAACCTGTAAGGAGACCAGAACATTTGGAGAGCTCTGTGCACAGGAATTTTTTTAGTTTCGTACGCAGTTGTAACGAATCGTTGCATAAGTGTAGAATAGGGGTCTCCTTGGCGAAATCAATTTTTTGGCGACGGGTCACCAAGCAACTTTTTTACAAATATTTAAGCAATTTTTTTATTAATATTTTTTAGTGCTTTCATATTATCGCAAACTATTGGCGACATTATATGAAACGAAGCATATAATTGCCGATTCAGAGCTTACAACACATGCGAAATTGGGTTGCGAACTTGGCGAGTTATATTAAACGTTGGCGGCGATTGTTGTGATAATACGCAAGTATCTATTTTGTTTTTATTTCTCATTAATATTTCTTTATTATCATTACAAAATTCCACTTTATAAACTGTCGGAGTACCTATCGCTTTATTAAGTTGCTTGGCGACCAGAATTGGTCGCCAAAAAATTGACTACGCTGAAGGGCCCCCTATTCTACACTGTAACCCGTAAAGGGTTAATGCGTACCACCCCATATTTCAAACAAAAATTTTGTTAGAATTCGATTGAACCAAACTGAAATCTCAACGTGTTTACACATAATTTGCTTCATGAATTTTCAACATTTTAAAACTGTACAAGGCGTATAAAGTATTGGTTGTGGGGATTACTGGCTGGCGTCTGCCTTTTCCGAGTTGTCGCCAACAGAAACAATGGCGATATTATCAATTTACAATTGTTCCTAGACTAAAATTCTCCTACCATTCACACCACAACACACAAAAAAGTCTGTGCATCAATAAATAAAGCGTAAAGTTTCTGTAAACAGAATCCTGGATTTCGAGAACTAATTCATCATACGTCAGCAAACAATGTAATTACTCCAGTTGCATTTCTTGTCTACTTCCATCCGTTTGGCGTGACTATTTGGCTGTCGCAATGAAACTTATTCGTAATATAGGCAACCGGTATAAGCCAGAATTTGGCGTGTTTCCTCTGAGTCGCCCTTTTTGGCTTTAGGGATCCTGTAATCCAGTGGCGTAACGTATACCCCCACCCCCACCCCGCATCATGGAAGTGGTGACTGACCTAGGTTTGATTGACATCAAGTACGTAAGATCCGGTTTTAAGCACAAAACCTCACTTTAAAGGGGCACCCCAATATTCTACGTTACGCCGCAGCTATAACCGATAAGTACCGCGTGGGCTATTGACTTATTAGAGCGATTAAACAAATGTAGTAACAAAGAACGTTAATTGCAGGAACAACTTAAAATTTCCCTTCCAAAAAGTACCTTGCAATATTAAAATATCTAATAAATCTTTAAGTTACAAAACTGCTTACTATTTATAATCGGTGTGTGTTCATCGCTTCTTTTTTTTTGTGTGGTGAGGTAACGTCTTGCTGCCATAAAACTCTTTTTAAAAATTAAATTTCTTAAGGACTGGAAAGAGCTAATGGTTAATGAAAATTTTCAACTGGTTTTAAAAGAATGATATGTACAGAAAATTTAATAAATAAACAAAATATAAAAATAAAAAAAAGAACCTGAATGAGTTTCTTTTCTGACTATTGACATCTTTTTTACAGATTCTTGTATTCTGAGTTTGAGCGAAAACTTTTTTTTTTGCAATGATAATTCCCACTAAACCTCAAATGTACTCCAGAATCGCACTAACTTTAACGATTTCACAGGGCAACTAGGCTGCGTCAGCAACCCTCAATCCTCTATCTGGAACTAAGAGGTGTTATGGTGTCAACTTGGATGGTTGGATGGAGGTTTCACTGAGAATCCCTCAAGAGGCTTTTTCTTTTCAACAGAAGAAACGTCTACTGGGAATAAAGTCAGTTCTTCGAGATTTGAAGCTGATTTTACAAGAATTTTCTTAGTTTTTTCAGAATGGTTTGTGAAACATTTGGCAAATTTAAGGTATCCGACTACCCTAAATCATGATTTTTTTTAGAAATTAGCAACTTTTTTTTATGATTTTATTTTATGGGCCATCTTGTTAGCTTAATAAAAATACCAAGTTTTTTTATTTTCCATTCACTAGAACAAAAACTACAAGTGTTTTAGTAAAAACAGATGCCGTAACTTTACACAGGATGTCAAACTTTAAAATGAAATGGATTTTTTTCGAAAAGCTCAAACGGGGACAGCGATGGCTCAAAAAGTTTTTAAATAATTTGCTGAAATTTTTTGTGTTTGTTCTGTATAACAGTAGAAGTGTTTTGACCTTCAGATTTATCAATCTCTGTTTTATTTCAAAATTTACAGCCCTTTATGTGAATATAATCACTATTTTTTAAAGCAATTTCATATAATCACTCAGATAAAGTGCTCTCTAGTTTTAATAAAAATTCTCCTGAAGTCATGCCCTCCTCTCCCAACCAAAGCTGCAACACCATGAACATCGAATAACCAGATAGAGGGTTGAAGACTGCTGACGCAGTCTAGGTACCTCTTCACAAAATCATCCGTCAATCATCCGTCAATAAAAATTAAAATTTCTCTTTTTCTCTCTGAAGGTCATTTTAAACATGAATAACAAAGTTACACATCAAAATTGAAAAATTGAGAATTTGTTTTTAAAATTTTGTACAGAGCGGGCCCGGTTTATGTATTTTTTTTCACATTTTCACCAGGTTTTTCCCATTTTAATAATAATACATTTTTTTTTTCTGTTTTCAATTTTAGGATTTTTTACCTTAAAATATACTAAATAAATCTAAAATTCACACAAAAATAAATCCCCATACCTCCATTTTTTTAAAAAAAATTTGTCGCAAGTAGTCGGATACCTTAAGCAGTTGGAACATGAGTCAAACGTTTTCCTTTCTTAAATCCATAACTCACTAATTCTAGTTGATGCGCACACAGTATATATAACCTCCTCATTCAATTCTCACAAATAATTTTCAATAAAGCTCAAGAATAAGGCACTATTGAAAACATCGATGACACAACTCACGCACGTTCACTTTGTTTCGTGGACTTTAGTTGGGACTGACAAAACCAAAGCAATAGTGTGTGCCTTTATTCTGTTTTAACCATTAGCACCATCCTGTAAGAGAGGTGCTTCGTAAATCTAAAAATTTACAAGACTGAAAATAACAAGGAAACACGATAGGGCCATTGGTGTCTCTGGTTTAACCTACATATTCGAAATTGCATACGAATCACAGTGGAAACTAGTTTTCAATGCATTTTCAAAACGTTCATTTTTCTTTTTTTTTTATGGGATTGTTTATTAAGAAGAACTTTGAGTTTGTTGGAGAGGGATTTTGTAACTCTGAACCGCGGTTAAGGGAAAATGATGACACCTACAGCCCAATGGCTCTCCACTGCCGTGAAAACTGCTCCCTCACCATCACCCTCACATGGCATCACACCGCCTCCTTCAAGAAACTAAAGTCCAATTCAATAGAGCTGAATTAATTAATTTCCACTGAATTAATTAATGTCCCTAGTTCATGAAGATGGTCTCGAAGGCTAAATTGACAATGAAGGCTAAATTGACTCTTAAAATAATGACATTTTTAATTTTGTTTGTTAATGAGGTTGGCTTGGCATTTGTAAAATCCTGTTGATGCTGCGATGAAGATTATTCCTCATGTAGATTTTAACAAAGATAAATATTTAATGGAATGAGATGAGTTGAATATGGAACATACATTCTACATTAGCTCAAAACAATCGAATAACTAGTGTTGCCATTTTACAGTAGCTAAATTACAACATGAAGGGCAGTTGCCACAGATTCTTGGAAGACAGAAAGTTGAATAAAACGAAATAGAAAAATAATTTATGCTTTCATTTCTGGATTTATTCTACATGAATTATCTCTTGCATGTTTTGAGAACAACGCGTTTACTGAGGAAAGCAAATGAAGACAAATTTTTAAATTTATTCAAATTTAATAAAAGCAAAAAACGACTGTGAAGAATTTTAAGTCATTTATCCATTCCTTTAAAAGTTGAATTAAATGGAAATACATGTATATTAAACAATTTTAAAATCTTTCTGTATTTTTTCGTTAGTCGTTGCCTCTTCTTTTTTGAGCAGATATTTTTACGACCGATTATAAAGGTTACAAAATTTCTGACAAAGTTTAAGCTTTATTTCCTCTCTGAAATAAAGAAATGAGACTCAATATGAATAAGAATGTATAGAGAGTTGTGATCGTTAAAGAGACAACTAAATGTGGTAAAATTGGAGTTGAGTTCAATGAAGTGTAGCAATTATTTATTAGTTTAAATTAGGATGCATAAACAGAACATATCGTTAGCAAAAATAGTGGGCAAAGATCATGGACGGTTATTCATAGTGTCCAATTTCTCTCCTCACCTGGCCTCAACTGAAAATAAATGGTCTCGAGAGGGCGCTTCTGCTGATTTGGACAGTCAGTTACAGTTATTACAAAGAGATGCATTTTGGTGCATTCGTCACAAAAACGTGTTCTCATTACTCCTATTAAATCTTCTCATCAAATAATAGGAGTGAAATCAAAAGTTATTAAAAACATTATAAAATAGGAGAATAATTGATGTGTTAAATGTAATATATAACACCTGCGAAAACAGACAATTCAAAATGACCGGACTAATTTTAATTAAATTACATAGTAAACTAATATCTGTTTTCATTTTTTACTGGTGCTCGACTTAAGGGGAGTTTATTTTTACTGAAAGGAACGGGCGCCGGCGGGGGCGGCGTGACACTATTATGAAAATTCCGTCTACATTTATTTTGGCGCTTAAAATATATGAATTTGGTAATTATTCAATGCTTCGAGTGAAAGAGTTAAAACCACACTTCTGTGATAATTAATACTTTTACTCTAACACTACTGAAACGATTCATTGACGTTGACGATATTTCTCATGAACCACCCATACAAATTGTGCACATGTATCCTTCAAACCATTTACTTACTATAAGCCTGCATTTATGTCGCAACGAATTTTGCAAAATAAAAGGTCAACTGAACTGAGGGTTTGTTACCACTGTGATTCGTGCAAAATTTCAATTATATTGGTTAAACCAGAAATGCCGATGGTCCTCACTTGGTTCCTTGTTATTTTCAGTCTTATAAATTCCTTGGTTTATGAAGCACCACTCTCCTGAGCAGGTGTTAATGTTTTAAGCAAAATAAACGAGCTCGATTTACTTTAAGGTATCCGGCTACATTAAATTAATGATTTTTTTTGAAAAATTGACAAATTTTCTTATGAGTTTATTTTATAAGGCATCTTATTAATAAAAACACTAAACTTTTTTTATATATTTTCCATTCACTTGAACAAAAACCACAGGTGTTTTAGTAAAAGCAGATACCATAACTTTACACAAGATGTCAAACTTTAAAAAGTGTTTTACTCGAAATGTGTTTTTTTTTCGAAAAGCTCAAACGGGGACGGCGATTGTGCTCAAAAAGTTTTAAAAATAATTTAATGAAATTTTTTATGTATGTTCTGTATAACAGTAGAAGTGTTTTGACTTTCAGGTTTATCAATCACTGTTTTATTGCAAAATTTACATTCCTTTATGTGAATATAATCGTTGTTTTAAGCAATTTCATATAATCACTCAGATAAAGTGCTCTAGTTTTAATAAAAATTAAAATTTCTCTTATCCTCTCTCTGAAGGTCATTTTAAACATGAATAACAAAGTTACACATCAAAATTGAAAAATTGAGAATTTGCTCATAAAATTTTTGTATAGTTTATGTAATTTTTTGAATATTTTCACCAGTTTTTTTTCCCATTTTAATAATATAATAATATTTTTTTTTCTGCTTAAGATTTTTTCCTTAAAACATACTAAATAAATCTAAAAATCACAAAAAAATCCCCATATTTCTATTTTTTTAAAAAAAAGTTGTTGCAAGTAGTCAAATACCTTCTTAACCGAGTCAAATAGTACTGTCACCTGTATGGTGTTACGGTTAAAGATAGGCGTAAGTTTCTTGCTCTTTGTCGCGCGGAATTTTTGAGGCTGCGTCAGCCGATGTGTCATGAGTTCGAGCCTGTACCGCTAAAGACCCGCCGATGCAGGTTAAATAAGTCGAGGCTCAAACGTCCTCCCGTTGGTGTGGTTTGGAAGTTAGGAGAGGGTGGTGCTAGCTCAGTTATCGTCCTCGTCACATGACCATGGTTCAAAAGGACGTGATCCGTTACCAAAAGCCCTCGAGAAGCTGAACAGTGCGAAATTAATATTAACTTACTCATGCCCTGATGAATTTCGTGAGCTTTGATCTATCATCGTCAGACAAGTGGCTTTAAAAGTAACAACTAATTTATATATTACAGATATTAACATCTCTTGACCTCGTTTGAAAGATAATTAATTGAAGAATGTTTTGAAAGAATAAAAAAAATATACTCTAGTCGATTTTTACAATTAAGGCTATCTTCGGCTAATGTTAAAGAAAAGGACCCGAATTTGGAATATTTTTTCAGATGAAAAAGTACTCAAACTTTAATACTATATTCTGGCTTGACTATCCTGTAGAGAATCACTTATTTTATCATACTATTAGTTTTTATCAGAGTTGATACATTTTTTTCTTTTATAAAATGTGTTTCGCATTTTTTCTTCTATACCGTAATGTTAAATGAGCTATCGCTTCACATGTTAAAATAAAAAACGGATTATTTATGAATTATTTTGAAATTTTAAAAACACTATATTGTAAATAAATGCATAAGTTACAATGTCACACATTTTTATAAAAATGGAGGCATTTTTTTGTGTCCGAAAATGTCTTCCTCGTTTAGTTCACACTGTCTTACATGTGGCGAAAACAGCCGTAAGTGCAAAAGTGTTAAATATATAAATGTAAATACACATATCTAATAGCACATACAGTTGAGAATTTTCATTAATTTCTCACTAGGTTTTTTTCTTTTTCTTTGTCTCTTTTCCTCCTATTCAATATCATAATAGTTTTGCACGATATTTCAAAAAACATTTACTGCGTAAATAAATTAAAATTAAAATTTAAAAAAAAAACGCGCTATTACAGTTAATCGAACTAAAAAGTAAAAAATAATTCTTGATATAAGAATAAAATAATTAAAGAGAAAATTAATGTCATTGTGGTAAAAAAAAGCGTGGGGTCTTTTGTGCTACATTCTTACTCTAACTCTGCATTTCGGAATAGAACTAGTAAGAAATTATAACAATGGATATCGAGCACCCCACACTTTTACCACAATGACATTAGTTTTCTTTTTAATCATTTTGTTTTTACATTAAGAATTATTTTTTTTTCTTTTTAGTTAGATTCACTATAAAAGCGAGTTTTTTAGTTTTCTTAAACTATAATTTATTTTTCATTTTTTAGTTCGATCTACATTAAAAGCTTGTTTTTTTAGTTTTTTAAACTATAAGTTATTCATCGATAAATTAATTTTAAGTGCATCACTTTTTTTAGAATCTGGAATATCCATTGGCATACTATCAGAACGTCAGTACGGCTTGGTTTGCAAAATCTTGGATCAGCCAACTGAAGGAAATTTGGAAGAGCTAAGTTTGGAACATTTAATGCGGAAGAAGGTACAAAGTGAATGATATTTTTCACTAAAAATCCCCCAATATTCTCTCTGAAACTCGCATCAGCATTTGACATAAAAGAGAGTACACGTTTTTAGTCACAAGAGTTTGTGAGAAAATATTTAATCCAGTGACCTCTGAATCAATTCTCAGCTGCTTTGGTAAAATTAAGCAATGAATGATGTTTTATTCCACAGATCCGACAAGAGAATTTAGAAAAACAGACTTTATGTCTGAGTTTCGAGCAATTAGAATGTATAAATTATTTTTTTTCCACATGATCGTCTTTTTTTTAAAATTTCCATTTGCAGAAAAACTGGGCAATTGTTTTATTATGATAAGAAATTGCTGTGACGCACCCTACCCTTTTTCCCATAAGGAACACTTTTTTGTTTCTTTGTTGTTTTTGTATTAACCTTGAGCGTTTTTGCATTAGGTTTGTAACTTAATCTTTTAGTCCCCAAATCTGGAAATGGGAAATCGTTAATCCTGATTATCCTAATCAGGGTAATGGAACAAAATTATTAAGTTATTGTATTGTCATCGGTCCTTGACAAGTGTGCAAAATTTCTAATTAATCTGACCTTTTAAAGTGGGTAAAAATAGAATTCAAACATTCCGTTAAACACAGGTGAAGCTAACAAAAGCGTGTTGAAAAACCGTACAGTCCTTCAAACGAGCAATTTGAATCTAATTTTGCACGTAAGTTACAACTCTTCCAACTCGACAAAGTCGTACGATCACAACACCAACAAGCAGAAAGAGTTGTTTTCAAAAGCTCTTGAAAAAGGTAGAAGTGAAATAATTGCCATTGAAAGAGTTTTACATTTATACAATTTTTTGCTTTCAATTAAGTGGTAACAATAAGCTTTCTTTTTTTTTGAGTTGTTTCATTGCATTCAAAAATGATTGTTCCATTAAATTTTCAAAATCATCCTTATTGGTATATATGATAAAGTTTATGGTAGTGCGAGCCCTCATACTTTAAGATCGTTGTCTAATTTTTACAAATCTCCTTTATCCAACGGTTGGCGTTATTTGCAACTCGGATGACGTCAATAGTGATAAAGTTTGTTATCTGACAACCTATCGTTACTATAGCAACGGGGTGTGGTTTAGAAATGATTGACAGATGTAGTTTCTTCAAAGAAAGTCTAACTGTGACGATTACTATTTTCATCCCCCAAAAGCGCTTCTTCCTGTGCCTATGCACGTGATTTGGATCCCACACCTTTAAATTGATTTGGTGGATAAATACTTACGGATCTACTTTAACAAAGTGAATGCAGAGATTACAGAAGTAGAAAACGAAATAAAGGACTTCGAAGGCCATACATATTTGTTTATTTTTTCGTTAAAAAAACTTTTGTCTGTCTCTTGTTCGTTGTTTGATAAATTGACTTGTGGATAAATACTAGAAGGATTCAAAAGTTCTCGGACTGAGCCCATAACGAGGACAATTTTTGCACTAGAGCGACTGCGATAACATTTCTGTGTTGTTGCATTCTTCTCCTATTCTAAAAAAAGTTTGTTTCAAATCACGAGGCCGGTGGGTCTCCACGGCATCGTATTTTATAGGTGGATGTATTGAGTCGTCGGCCATTGAAAGAGTTGAGTGGATAAAGGATATTAATTTTTGTGTTCGTTTGAGAAAGAGTGCTTTGGAGATTTTCAAAATTTTGAAGCAGGTGTAAGGCTGTAATACATAATCACGAACACAAGCTTTTGAGTGACATCGACGTTTCAGAGAAGGCAGGGAAAGTGTCGAAGACGACAAACGCTCTGGATGCTCGCACACTTCCCACACCCCTGAAAACATCGAAAAGGTTTCTATGGCGTTACGCAAGAACAGGCTTCAAACATTAGCAGAATCAGTTGGTTTTTCTCGGCCTTATGTCAATGGATACCAACTAAGGATCTTAATAGACGTTGGGTGTGTCAACATATCGTTCCCCGCATGTTAAGTGAAGACCCATCTGCAGATGAAGTTAAAAGTACATCGCAGGCTGAATGAAAGGACATGGCTAAAAATGGATTCCAGAAATGTTTCGATGACCTTTACAAGCCATGGCAAAAGTGCATTGTTACTGAAGGGTCTTATTTCGAAGGAGGATGTGTTTCAGCAGTTTAATTGGTAATATTTTTTAAGTTATAGACTCAGTCCGGAAATGTTTGAATCCTACTACGTACTTAGGGATCCATTTTAATAAAGTGAATGCAACGATGTAATCATTGAAAACGAAATAAAGGACATTGAAAGCCATTAATATTTGAGTATTATTCATTTATTTATTTTGGTGAAAGAAGTTTTGTCTGTTTTTTTAGATGGCTGCTTTTATTTTTGCGGGAATTGTGACTTTGTGACGGATCTATACGTGCTTTTCCAATAAATTATCTCGGGAAATCTTTGGGCTTTCCATTCACTTTATTCACAACCAACCTTACGGATGAAGAGAGAATCGTGATATTTAAATTAACTTTCTATATATAATTAAGATTTTCTATCTTGAAAAAGAGTAGGAACAAAGTTATACCCGAGTCAGGTGAGATAGCTACTGAAGGTATAATATTAGAACTATAGTGATTTGATTCTTATTAGGAGAAAACTTTAAAGCGACGATTGTTCACTAGGATTGATTTGATATTAGATTACATCGGATGATAGGTCTGATCCTTTATTAAGGTAAGGATCAAGTTTGATAGTCTCTTAATCGTTTGCCTTTTACCATCGTTATTCCACTTTCACGGTTAACATTGAGATATTATCTTTCTATTATTAGTTGAAATTGTGTCTGTTCTTTGTGTATAGTAAATAAATAGATTAGTAGGATCATGTCAAGAGCGTTTCTTTCCTTCCCTCCACACATCTAAATGCTCGAGAGAGAGGCGCTAGCCTCTCACAACTTAGGGTCTCAATTTTATCATTTTTTTGCTTTGTTTCAAACCAATCTCTCTAATGTTCGACTTGATTGTGTATTTGCCATGTCTTGGGCTATTTAGTATTTGCTTGAACTGTATTTATTCTACTTTTTTTTGTATAAAAATGCTTTATTTTTTAAACCTTTCAATTTTTTTATGCATGAAGTACATTTTTTTTATGCATGTCCCTAAAACCCCTCATTTTTTAAAAACCAAACTTTTTCTCTAAGGATTTAACAAATGATGTGGGTCTAGATGTTTCTATTTTCATGTCATTTTTACGAATGCATCCACGTAAGACCTTACAGTTCAGCAGTTGTTTAATCCATCCTATGCTCTCAAGAAGGCTATGAAACCATGAAAAATGTCACGACATTTGAAATCTAAACATTCTAAATTGAAAAAGAAACATATGCATATTTCGAGCGCGTAAGAAACAAGAATTAGGAACACAGAAATATTTAAACAAAAAACACTGTTCAGAATAAGTCATTAAAAAATTGCTCATACCTGGTTTCTTTCGTATTGCTCAAACCGAAAAACCATTTGGCACTAGACAAAAATTATTAAAACCATTTAAAAGAGTCGTTTGCTTAGTAGCGTTTGGATGTATGCCAATTATTACACTAATGTCCAAAATTAAAGTTGCAAACACTTTTTTTGTAACAGAAATGTCGGTACTTACGTATTATGGCAACAATGCTAACTTTCAAGAGAACTTGGCAACCCTGATTTCTCATGTGTCGTACGCGTTGAATTGGATATAACGTGTTTCATTACATATAAAGTCACCAATACGGTTGCGATAATACGGTAAGTACCGAAATATCTACCACTATCATTTTAAAAAGTGATGTTATTTATATAAGAATCGAATGCGTCTGTTGTTTGTATAGCAGTGAAAAGGGTCCTTTTTTTTAAGAAAAATAATGTGGAAGGTAAAAACAGAAAGTCTTCGGAAGCCATCAAATTTGTATATGGGGTTCTGCTGTTTCTTTTTTTTTAATGTCATAACCACGCAGATAGCCTGATGACCCCATGGAAACCATTTAAAACAATGATCCGTGGACCGGTACCAGTTCGTGGATTAAATGGTGCATTACCGCGCAAGGAACATTAAATTACTTTTATTTTATTTGCTGTAGTGTTTTTACATATATATTTGGGATTATATATATACACAAAGATTTATCTCAAAATTACCTCTAAAAAAAAATCTCTCCCGGCGTTTTTCGTGCGTGTTTTTAAGTACTTAGTAGTATTAAATCCCTCTCCCGCAAACCTTGACCGTATTCTGCTACACGTTAGATAGTGTTAAAAAAATCATTTTTTTTTTATTTAAAATTTGGAAATTTTTAAATTAGCTGCATTGTTTAGGGTTCATACTTTATAAGAGAGATGGCACCACCTGACTAGGCGTCTACCATTTATTTTAATTACCTGAAAAATGTTCATCAGGTTTTTCGTTGTTCGACCCATTTACAGAAGTTCCATGCTCTTTCAGTTGTTCTAAAGTCTATCCTGTTGTTTCCGATGTGTCCCTTACATTATTTCACTCAGCGGTGCATTCAAAAGCAGGCAGAAGACCAGGAGGCGAAGGTTTCCTACACGTTGACTTCCGGATCCTCTGTAATTTCGTTAGAAATATCGCCCCATAAGAGGATCAATGGAACAACTGGATCCTCTAACGAAAAAATAAACTCTTCTTGCTTTTACTTTTCCATTCACTTTAGGTCAGAGAGAGAGAGAGAGTGGAGTTATATTAAGGCCGTACTCTAAAGCATGATCATTTTGAGCCTCGGTCAAGGGACAAGGATGACACCTAAGCTGGCAAGTAGACTTATTCACTAACCCTGTTCTAGTGTTTGGTTTTCTGAAGGAGTGGAGAGATGGTCTAATGGAGAATAAAAATACGGATAAATTAAAATAAAATTTTACGACGGGAACCGAACTGGAGTACGTGCAGTCAAATGTAAAAAAAATATTATGCATAAGGAACTCAGCTCGGGTAGACAGATGAGACACATAAAATAATTTGAAATGTAAGAACTTTTGAGAGCGCTTAAAACTTAAAATGAAATTATTGGATTGCACACCTCTCAACACTGGATTCAGGGTTTGTAATCCAGTGTTTTATTTTCAATCACAGGATTTCATTATCCAAATACCGAGTGAGTGAATATTAACGTCGCACTGTTCAGCTACACAAGGACTTTTGGCGATAGACCAGGTCATTTTGAACCATGGTCAAGTGACGCGGCAACCCCTCTCCTAACTACCACACCACACTAACGAGAGGACGTTTCAGCTCTCGACAGATTGAACGTGCATCGCTGCCCTACACGGCGGGTCTTTGGTGGTACTGGGCTCGAGCTCATGACTTGCCTGCCATGATCCCATATCTTGACCCCTGGGCTACCGCAACCCCATCCAAATAGCGGGATCCCAATATTAGGGTTGGACTATTTATGAAAATTGTTTACACTTCAGGATAGATGAAATTCTATAACAAAACAGAAAACATAATTAAAAAACATTGGTTTAATATTATTAATTATTGAAACAAATCGAAACAAAACTTAATTCCTCATAAAAACAAATAAAAATAGTACACGATGAAATTTAAAAGGAAACTTTTCTTCATTTCTTCTGTTTCTATAAATAAGCTTTTAAAAACACAGCTCGTCCAACGTTTCATCGTTCAAACGGCTTCTTACTTTTGTTACAAAATTGTCTTGCCTTAGAAAATGTGCTCGTTCGGATTCTATGCTAGTAGGTGTTGTCGTCATTCAATAGGAATATGTTTTTTTCAGGTAGTCTCCCTTCATTTTCAAAAAGATATTTCTTTTTAAATTTTTGATGACAGGGTCTCAAATCTTTTAGACTGCATTGGCGCATATCTCTCTTTGATAACTTTATCTTGCTCTTCTACTACACTTAATGGTTTTTGTGTATAAATTCATCCACAGTTATTGAATCATAATGCGATTCGATTTCAAGTGCTACCTTATTTGAAATATAGAACATCCAATTGCATAGGCTGTTAGTAATGCAAATGGATTTGAAGTGTCTGTAGTCTTTTAAGCATGTCAGCTATTAATTAACGGCATTTAATTGAAGAAGTAACTGTGACAAAGTCTTTTCTTGAGCTGTTGCTTATATTATTGTATAAGTATTGCAGTGAACCACTTAGATCTGTACGACGTTCTCCCATAAGAGAAATGAGAGCTGCATATATTTTTTTTTTTACTTGTAGAGCACTTTTAATTGCACAAATAATTATACGTACATATTTCATAAGCAAAAAATATAAATTTTCTAAAAATTAAATTCTAAGAAAATTTTGATGAGAAAAACAATCTCAAAATATAATTCAGACAAAAATTAAAGCCCTGGATTAGCTACTTTAATCCCGGGATTGGAAGAAACACCGGGATTTTGGGATCCCGATATCCCAGGACCTTAACTGGATTGTTTTGTATTCAAGAAGGAGATGAGCGAGCAAAAGCAAGGGTTCAGTGGCTGATGAACAAAAAAAGATCGTTATCGCATCGCTCTTCATAAGCACCGCTTGGGTGAGATAAAACTTGTTTCAAGTAATGCTAAAACTATTTTTAGGAAAAAAGAAGCTAAACAGAGATTTATCCCCATTTTGAAAAGTACCAGGGGAAGAATATTAGAAAGAAAAATAAAAAATTCTTAAAAAAAAACAACAACTTGTGACGGGCTAATCGCGCTTTCTATTAATTATCTTTTTGGGTTCTTTGGGGCCAAAAAAGGCAAATTCTATTCAACCAAATCCAGAAGCGAAGCTTGATTATGCAAATTAGGAACCTTTTAAATAGCAGAAGTTTAGCGTAAGCGAGGTGGCCTTTTGGGAAGTGATTATGCTAGTCTGAGTTTAAACGCGTAAGCTGAAGTAAGCCGATATTTCAGAGTTCAAGTCGAGATGAATACCATTCCACGCGAGATAAAGAAACGACATTGAAGATTCGAGAGTGTTGCTGCTACCTAGGATATAGAAGTAGGACCGTTCTACTAAATATTAAGAACTGTGTATAAACAGAGGTTAGGAGAAAGCGGTAAAGCAATTATAGTGGTCAGGATCTCACTTATTTGGTAATACGTATTGTGTGTTTCTTCACCTCACAGATCCTCTAAGTTAAAATATAAATATTATCATTGTATAGTGTTTAAGTTAAGATCTTAATAAAGAGATATTTTAAGATTATGGCAACACTTGGTTCTTCATTCACTCCCACACCCTTAGGTCACGAGGATAACTTAGAAGTAAGGCATCACCCACGGGAGAGAGAGATAAAGAGAATGCCTTACACACACACAAACTGTTTTCTTACATATTCAAGAATTCATATTCTATTTTGTGGCCGGAAACAAAGCCGTTTGAGTGCATTCAAAACCAATCGAAACAAAGATCAGTGGTTTAGAAAACGAAATCTACTCACCTTCTCGAACAGCGAAAGGTCCTAAAGAACACAATTTTTTCCTCACAATGTTATGAATTGTAATGTATTACAATATTTAAGTTGAAATTTCATGTGTAGTCTAAAGTTTAGGACTTTGTAACACCAGTATTCTTTACAAAAATACATGTATATTATAAATATTTTTTACGTAATGTTTTCATCTCACGGTATCTTCTAGTAGTATCTGTTAGTTATATGAATGGTATCCCAGGACAGCCATTTCTCAAATGTTGATTGTAATTATTTGACTTTTCTCTGCCAATTCACGCAGCACTACATATTGTCTTGTGCCATTTCTTGGGGTATGGCCAGTCGGTTGGTAGCCTTTCATATTCTTTGGAAGAAAATGGAAGCCCACTCTTATTCGCTTTTGACGAAGCGAAAGAAAGGTAAGCCTCTCTTTATACTTATATTCTGTCTTCAATTTATACTAATAGAAAATAAAATTACAGCGTCAAGAAGAAACGGATATAGGCAACACATTTATTTAGTTTATATATTTATCTGATTAAAGTTTCAAGTTTACAGGTGAAAGTATGTGTAAGAAGAACCATTTCAAAGGTTTAATAGTGCCCAGGACGCTAAAAATGGGGGGGTACCAAAAATTGGAGCGCGAAAAAAGAGAAAAAATTCAAATTACAGCAAACGTACCACCGTTACGAAGATAATAAAGCGATAAAAGCGATGAAAAAGATGCTAATTAACAATTTGAAAACAGTTCATACATAATGCATACTCTATAATGTAACTGCGAAGGATTTCATTAATTTACTGTACTTATTTACAAAAGGTTGAGTGGGTGGTTCGTGATGATGTAACGTTGAGGCCTTATCATACGTATACGTATTTGGAGCAATTTTCCTTGAATGCAACCCTTCTGAGGAGTTTCTACTTAGTTACCATATCAACAGTTCCGAACAACTTTTTCTCAGTGGGCTGAAAGAATTGCTCCAAATAAAAATTACTTGAAATTCCAAACAATGGAATTCTTCGGCTCCTTACATCATAAACAAGATGCCAGTAAAGACGGCAGCCTCGGCTTCGTCAAACGCATTAGAAATGACGTATAATATTTTAAACAGAATGAGGCTACATTACTGCTTATAACTGTCAACAACAGCGCGAGCGGAATAAAAGAAATAATATTGGATGTTCATCTTCCGAAGCAGAAAAATCGACGAGTAACTTTTCAATGGGAAGATAGGGTGCAGCTGAAGTTAGAGCGTATCGTTTTGTTTAAGGCAACCCTTCACTCTCACAGCTTTATTGAAAAATTTCCCGAAATGGTTGTTCCAAACATGCGCGTGTGATAAGACCTTAAGAAATGAACAAGAGTGGCCAAATCATACCACTATCTTTTCCTTACGGCTTCCGGTTGCCATTCCAGGACATGGCGGGTCCCTAGGTGATGCATTACGGAAAGACTTTCCAAAGAACAAAAGCAAAGAAAGGGAAAAGTGTAAGAATCACATACAACCAAGAACACCCCAAACCAAAACTGGCAAGATAAGAACTGCAGGAGGGGGATGCTCTGGAAAAAGTAAAGAGGGGGGAGTGTAACAATTAGAAATGTCTAGGGCGTTAAAAATGGCCCTGCATCCATGTCGTACTTATTTAATCAAATCCGGAACAGTCCAAGTTGGTTTTGGACTACGCAAGATTTGTATTTCATCAATGTCCCATACCTGCACGATGGAAGCAGGGACGTTTCAAGGCCAACTGTGCCCTGGCCCAGGGCCTCGGCCTCGATGGGGACCTCGTCTCGTTCTCTACTCAGTCTCAGGAAGACTATGTTCCGAATGATCAAACGTTATCCTGAACATATTATCTGAAAAACTTGAAATTTAGAATATATGCTAGCTATCAAGACTGCACTATTATGTGATGACCATCATCCGTGTCTATGCCTAGGTCTACCCCGATACACAATCATTACTCACTTAGTCGAAAGGCTGCAGTCGGTCGTCGGTTTGAGAGATTTTGAGTTACTCACATTTATTTGTTACGGGTTACCGTTTGTACGAGTACTTGACAATTTGTATGCTATATACCAGTGGTTCTTGAACTTCTAATCGCCGCGGCCCCTCTTTTTGTATCAGCCTGACATTGCAAGATTTTGAACACCCCTCCCTGACTTCCAACACATGGTTGAGTGACCTAAAGATTCCTCTATAGTTCTAAGACTGCCTCTGCTACTAGTACAGACTTTTTTTTAACATTTCTTTTTTTACGTTTCATTGAGGCACAATTTAGTGATCTGGTCTAGATCGCACATCTTTCAAATTTTCCACGAGGCCTTTCAGAGTCCGTAAAAGAGGAATATTTTAACATTAAACGAAATACCTTCGCGAAACCCCTTGAAAGACGCTGGGGACTTCGTTAAAACCGGACAGTTTAAAAACTGTTGCTATGTACTATTTACTGTTTAGGTTCAGAGGTGGGATTAGCTTTTGCGTTTGGGCCCAGGGCCTCAAGAAGTCTTAAGACATCCCTGGATGGGAGTAGTGATCTCTTAAGCAATACGTCGACCCTCTGTAGAACACGTTAGATGACTAAAGGAGCATGAAGTGTTTTCCAAGAAGCATGTGTTATTCTTTTGGAAAATGTCCCTAGAAATAGAGAGATTAAGAAGGGAACACAGTCGGATCAGTCACTAGTCTGACGTACAAATATGCTGTCAAGGCACTCTGGATGAAGACGAGAGAAGAGGAAAATGCTTCCCAGACAATAAATTCTGTTGTTGGTCGAGTGTGTTGTAGCATTTTCGTCTCACAGCTGTGAACCAACTTCTTTGTGGAAATAATCACCACACGTGCAAAGACACCTGTTGAATTATTGTGTAGTACCATCTTGGATCACCCGTCGAACTTTTACATCACGAGGGACCCTTTTCCCGTCACTGGCAGGATGTAGCGAGATGCTAAAAAGCGTCGGCCCCCTGAACCCCTGAGGGAGAACTGGAGAGAGATGCTTTGAACTTTCAAGTGAGTGGTCGCCGAAGGGATCCCTCCTCTCACAAACCACTGTTTTGAACTCAATAATCTTTTAATAAGTTTAATAACTTCAATGTATAACTATGTAAATGTGATAGCTGTGACATAAATAAATATTTAAATTAATCAATATCACGCAACTGTTGTTTATCTCAAACGTCACAGTGTCTATGATACAGAAATCTTGGCTACAACCGCTCACTTTGACCATCCCTGGCTACAAGACAGGAATGGCCCTCCTCTGAGATCTTTGCCTTCCAAATGATAATGATTTGGAGTTAATGGTACAAACACTACAGAACGCCTGAATGGGAGCCGCATCTCAAGGTTAAATAATGTGTTGAAGTTCACTGTGTCACTGAGGGCTAACAGAAACTCAAATTTCTGCTGTAGATGCAATACGATGCCTGACAGCCATGCGTGAATATGATGGTCTTCTCTCAGTAGTAGATCGGTCTTCTTGAGACATTACCTTTTGAGACCTTTGCTTCCACAATGCATACATCCATACCAAGTCTTTCTGCAATATCAAAAGGAAAAGATGCATCTTCTAGGGGCCATATTGCACAGCCTCGTTCAAAGTCAGTAAGCTGACTTGCAATTTCATCATCCATTAGAGGTTTTTACATTGTACCGTTCTTTTCTTAAAACCTTGAGAGCTATCGTCCACACAACTCATGTAGCGAGAGTATTTTTCTATAAGTAACAAAGCACTAAGTTAGAAACCACATATATTAACAACTAGTTTCTATATAACTTTCACTTCACACCAATACTCTAACATAACCAAAACATAACATCCATTTAACTGGAAAACAAATATTGAGG
Source organism: Trichonephila inaurata madagascariensis (assembly GCA_019973955.1). Taxonomy (NCBI): domain Eukaryota; kingdom Metazoa; phylum Arthropoda; class Arachnida; order Araneae; family Nephilidae; genus Trichonephila; species Trichonephila inaurata. The sequence goes on along the minus strand of BMAV01027810.1, from coordinate 169,256 downwards.
TGTAACTTTCCCAGCGCTATCGCATGATTCGCACCTGAGACACAAACTGCACCAGGCATCAATGTATGACTAATTCTTCAATAATAATTGTTAATATGCAGAGTCACTCACAGAAAAAAATTGGAGCTATTTAAAAAAAAGAGTAAAAATATTTATTACATCCCATCGGCTGAATGGCTAAGAGGTAGCGTGCCAACCTTGTAAGCCCGGGGTTGCGGGTTCGATTCTGGTTTGAGTCGATAGATTTTGTGGATGCGAAAATCATAGGCACTTATGTCATTGATTATGTGGCATGTAAAAAATTCGCAGCAATATTTAGCATCTGACTAGGGATTTATTCAAGCTTCAAGAATTTGGTAGTGAGAGCAGCCACTAGAGATGGTGTCACCACTGAACTATCTTTCATATTTAGTGGGCTTACCGTGTCTGCAAAGGCTTGTGTGCCGCAACCCATTTGAAAAAAGAAAAACCTATTGCCTCCCCAAACGAAGATAATAATATAGCAGGAAATAAAAGTGTTTCTCGAGCTGTGGGGCACGCCTCCTGGGAGGCGCCAACATGTTGAAATGTCGAAAACAAAAAAGATTATTTAAGAAAATTATTAATTTTTATAGAAGATAAATAAGTGAAATACATTCTGAGACATAATAAAAAAAAATACATACATTTTTACTCTGATATAATAGTCTTATAAATATATCAGTAGTGCTCAATGTGTTTTATAATTAATTAAACAACATTAAGTGTTAAGATCAAGTTTAATAATTACCAGTGACCCCATGGCATATAAAAAACTATGCAACCCAAAAGTAAAATTTATCCGGATAATTTTTGTAAGGTTTATAATTAATGCACGTCGAGTAATTCTATCGATTAAAAGTTATGCGATTCGCTCCCCTGTGCCACCGTTTACCACGTAAGCGTGCGTATGTTATGTATTGGGGGGGGGGGCGGAAAGAAAAGGAATAAATAAGAAAATCCTCTGAACACTGTCAAGGTTCTTTTATTGCATTCCAAAGCCTTCGGAATAATTTTATGGTTATCAGTGCACAGAAAATATCGTACTTCGGAAAGACGTATATGTAGGTCCGAGGCAAATAACGCTTTGCTGAGCGAAACATTTATTGACGCCGGTGGCACTTAACAGGTTAGTCATTCTGTAGCTTCTAAAGTAAATAGGTAATTATCAGATTGGGGAGGGATGTATATAATTTTTGCTTTGGTTAAGCGAGACGTTTATATACGTCGATGGCACAAAAGCTTAAGGTCATATTGCAGCTTTAACGTCAATGTATAGTATTATTGAATTCAATACATTATTTTTGTATGGTGGGGGAATGACAAAAATTATGATTGAATATTGGGTCACAAATAGTGAAATTTTAAGAAGCAGTGACTTATATGAAAACGACACAAATAAAAAAGTGTTTGACTAGTTGGGAATCTTCCTGTT
>BMAV01027810.1:153928-167703 GCA_019973955.1 Trichonephila inaurata madagascariensis | reverse complement strand
GGATGTCTAGGGAGACATATCCAGTAGATCTATAAAATTAAAAAAGATAGTTCAGGTATAATTTTAGAGAAGGATGAAAGGGGCAGATATATATATATATAGGTTTTTGAGTGAAGCTGTATTAGTATGGTATCGTAAATGAGAATTTTTAGTCTTTTGATGACGGTAGATTCTGCAATTTTTCCGAAAGCGGGAAGGAGAGAGAGAGGTCCACAGCTGCTTGTAGGAGATAATTTTTATTAAGTTTATTATGTTCTCGTAACATGTTACAGTAAAACCAGTTTTTGTATGGTAGATAAGGACCGCATGAAAAAAAAATATGCGAAAATTTCATAAATTCATACATATAACTATGGCCCGGTGGTTGAGTGGTTGCGTATCGCGCTTCCACGCCACAAGTCTGGGTTCTATTCCCGGGATGGGCAAGGTCAACTCAATCTTTCATCCCTACTGCAGTGGGTCGGTAAATGAGTACCTAGCTTGTTTGGGGACTTAAGCGCTGGGAGTCTCGCTTCAGACTGACCACCTGACCGGGGCATCTGCTCCTGCACCTCAGCACCGAATTGTCTCATATACTGGTGTGGACACAGTAGGCCCTGGCCCTCATGGGCTGTCGTGCCACTGAGTTTGAATTTAACATATAACTAACAACTTTGTCGACATACTACAGAGCATTTTTTTTATGCGGCGGAGAGGGACCGCATAAAAAAAAAGTCGCACTTAGAAAATTCGTCAACTATTTACGAAATTTCTCAGAAAGTACTTCCAAACAAAATAAATAATTAAATTCAACATGGAGAAATACTTTAAGAAACATTTAATTTCTCATTGTATACATGGAGAAATTTTCGAAATGCTCATACATAATTCACTGCTACTCATCGTAATCTAAAGCGTGCATCTTCCTGTGTTGAATTAGTTCTAAATCGCTTTCGTCACTTTAAGATACAGTTTCAATTGATTTATTTTTTGTCACCATAAAGTAAGTGGTAAGTTTTTGCGACAACGGTCGGTGGGTCAGTTGCTTGTGAACGTCATGATAACCAGATATGAATGATCGTCTGCGACTGCCGAATAATGCGCGCACGTGCGGTCGATCGGACTAGACCAAAAATCTCAGAGGGTTTTCTATTCCATGGATGAACAGTTTGTTACATTCTGATGGGTAGTCCCGTAATAATAAGCCATAACTTATGGACACCTTAAGCCCGGAACCCTGTATTAGTAATAACATTTATTTGGATTAATGATTTTTGGTTTTGTGCTGAGATGGCAAATGTTCATAATTTGGTTCCCTGGTTGTTAATATTAATTTGAGATGTGAGGATCCACGTCCAATATAGTCTGTTAATTTTTTCAATTCCTACTATTAGCTCACACTCTCTCTATATTTATTCAATTATTTATCTTGGGGGAATTTTCAATTGTTCATAACATACATTTTAAAGCGCTCCATTGAGTTGAAATTTTATATACACGATTATTTTGGATGACAATATAGTAATTTAATTTAAATTAATAAAAATTAATTGATTAAAACTAATTATTCGAAGAAATACAACTACAGCCACGTTGGCATCATTTTTGACGACTTGTGTCAAAACATGAAAAGGTTTTTTTCTCACATTTTAAAGCACTCGTTTGAAGTTGCAATTTTCTATACACTATTGTTTTGAGTAAAAATATGATAATTTAATTGTAATTAATTAAAAGAATTTGACTAAAACTACTTATTTAAAGAATTACAAATACAGCCACGTTGGGTTTCATTTTAGCGACTTGGGTCAAAACTTAAAAGGATTTTTTTTCTCACGTTTTAAAGCGTTCAGTTGAACTGAAATTTTATAGACATGATGGTTTTGGATGACAATACGATACTTTAATGATAATGAATAAAACTTATTTACCACTTAATGTTGTGATTCTATCCTATGTGTATATACATATTTATATTATAATTGCAACTATTTAATAAAAAGTAGCTAAAATAATTTATCTTTGTTGATCTAAAAGTAGGAATTGAATTAATTTTTTTTTATATATTACTTGTTTTCGACTTAATGTCTACAAAAATGCCGACTAAGCAACTTCACATAAATATGAAGTTGGGAAAGGCAAGATGTATTTGGGAACTTTTTCTGTTAAAACCGGATACACATGTTGCATTTGTAAGACACTCGCTATTAACGAAATAAATTGTCTCTGTAACGAAGTGTAGTATTTTTTCGCAGTGTCACACCTGACCATCTCGCGCCTTATAATCGCGCTGTAGAATTAGCCTCAACTAAGCACGGTGTAGTGCATATCCCCACCAAACTCCGGTGGGATGTGTACCCCTCCAAACTCTTCCCGTACCCCTGGGGGTACGCCTACCACCAGGGACATCTTAAAACATTGACCAACTGGGCCCGAGCTCAGGGTCTCACCTTCGGTAGGGGCCTCGTTTCATTCTCGATCTGTCTTAATAAGGTGATAATCCGGATAATTTTAATGGTCAAATATTCTCCGAAAAACAGGGAATTTCAAACTGCCTGTCAACTGGCAACTGCATTATTATGTGATGGCCGTTGTCCATGTCTAAGCCTAGGGTTAATACCAGGGGCGTTGCTACCACCGTATCAATGATATAGGGCTCCAAATCTAAAGGGGCCTCAACATGTGTAACTACAGTACCAGTAACAAGGTTTTCATTTTTAAAAAAAGGCCCAGAAAAAGATTTGATACGGGGCCCACGCAGAACTAGCTACGCCAGTGGCTAATACCATGTACAATCATTCAACTCATTGAGTCGAAATGCGGCCATCCGTAGAGCTGGTTTGTGCCTGAGTGTTTGAGAATCTGAATCGCGCACATTGATTTGTTTCTAATTACCGTTTGAACGAGTATTTGACAATGCATGCTATATACTGTCTACTTTTTAGAGATCTCAAGTAGGGCCTACTTTTGCATAGGGGTCCAGAGCCTCACATAATCGTAAGATTTCTTTGGGCCCCGGGCCGTAAAGAGTCTAAGGTAACATCCCTTTGCGTACCACACTTTAGGAAACACTGCTGCACAGACACGGGGACTCGTTTCTCTGCACAACTTCTGCCTTCGAATGAATCGCGTTCGGAAGTTCCAAAAGTCTTGCGGGCGATTCCATTTTTCCCCATCCCTTCTGTGGCTGGGTTAAAAAAAGCACAACTGCTGCTTCCCGTCTTCCTAAAAATAAAGACTCTGCGAGAAACCGAGAGAGAGAGGCAGAGATGCCGCGATGAGCGCCTCCACCCCCCAGGGCGGGGGTCGTTTCGACTTCGACGACGGGGGCACCTACGCCGGAGGGTGGCTAGAGGGGAAGGCCCACGGACATGGGGTGTGCACAGGGCCCAAGGGGCAAGGGGAGTACGCGGGCACCTGGGCCCACGGCTTCGAAGTGTGCGGGGTGTACTCGTGGCCCCAGGGCGGCACCTACGAAGGAGAGTGGTCGGCGGGGCGCAGGCACGGCCTGGGAGTCGAGACCCGGGGCCGATGGATCTACCGGGGTGAGTGGACAGAGGGCCTCAAGGGCCGCTACGGGGTGAGGCAGAGTGTGGCCTCCACCGCCAAGTACAATGGTACTTGGGCCAACGGGCTGCAGGATGGGTACGGGTCTGAAACCTACGCGGACGGAGGTGAGTCCCTTTTTGTTTATACATCTTTCAGTATTGACAAAGAAAAAAAAATTAGATTGGAAAACGTTTTGGAGAAATAAATGCTTCTCAAATCAAGTTTCTGACACTTTAAAAACATCCGGAAAACTATTCTAAATGTGTTTCTTCATTTGTTTATGTTTTAGTGCATAAAAGGTGTATTGATTCAATCAATCCCGATTTTCTTAAGACATCTTAAGCTATTCGACTACGTTCGGAACCATGATTTTGCAAAAACGTATAAAGGAATAATTTTCATGATATTTAGTGTCACTTAGATTAGAATACATGCATAAAATTGTTTTAAGGACATTTTGACAAATTTTTTTTTATTTAAATGCAATATTTTGGCAAAAAATTAACTTAGAGAATAATCTTTTCTCAAAACCTCCTTTTACAAAAAAATGCTTCTATAATGATAGTATTGTGTGTGTGTGCTTAGATGAAGTAAACACTTCTCCAGAGAGTCTGAACTAGGATTTTTGAAAAATTCACATTATTTTCAGAGTTACCACCCATTGAAATAACTATTGGCGTTTTTTTCTTAAAATTTCTCCCCTCTGTTGCAGTAAAATATAGATAAATCCACTTTTAAGTTATATGTTTCAAAAATTCTAGTTGAGTCTCTGTAGAGAGGTCTATATTCAGGCAAAATATTATTATAATAGAAGCATTTTTCACAAAAGGAGAATGTTTTGAAAATGGGTCATTCTATGTTCATTTTTTGTCAAAATATTGTCTTAAATAATTTTTTATTGTAATACTATTCTTAAAACAATTTTATATAGATTTTCTAATCTAAGTGATATTAAATATTATCCATTGATACGGTTCCGAACGTAGTCGGATACCTTAAGACATAAATAAGAATGTATTCTAAATAAATGTTCTGAGCTTGCTCTATTTTTTAAACCTTTAAAATAAAAATGTTTGTATAAAATTTAGGATTAAAATTTTGCGAATTTTGGCAGGAAATTTTACTTGTAATTGTGTAATGATTCATTATTATTATACTGAATATTAATTGTATGAATAAAATCCTTCAATAGTTTTTAAGATAGTGATTATATTTAAAACAAAACTTCGCTAAAACAGTTTTTGCAAGGAATTCAATCGGTTTCCCTTGTGATAACAGATGGAATCAACAGTAATTTAATCATTGCATTATTTTCACTGAAGATGGAGACTGACCAAAGTATTTCTTTTATTTAAATCAATACTTAATTGATTCCAGTAGAAATATTTCAGCAGAAAATATAAAAACGTAAAAATATTCGCAATACACAATTTTATTTTCCGTTTTGAAAATTTCCAGAATTTAATTGTAATTTTCTAAAAGCATCTTTTATAGCTAACGTTGTTGACTGCCATAGCCGTACATTGAAATTTATTTTTATAATCCGCACTATTCCGTGTTAAATTTATAATAATACTTAATTAATTAACAATTAATATTTAACTATTTATTTCACAGTCCCATGAAGAAGTATTTTAAAGTAGTTTTTTATTTGTCTTTTATAATAAAAGTATATTTATCACAATAATACTATATTTTAAAAATACAGGAATTTTCCTTTATTTCATTTCTAAATTTATGTATATGTTACAGTTAGTATATAATTCAGGTATTTCATGGAATAACTAGACAAGTTAGTTAAAGTATATAATAGATGAGAATTTCATACTTTACCTAGTTATTCTAGGAAATAACTAATGATAGACCATTTAAGTGAAAAATAAACATTTTCAAAGTTATTTCATAAATTAACTGATTATACATAGCCTAAAATCTCTCGAAAAATACATTTGATTCAGAAAGGGAAAAAAATTATGTTGCATATAAATAGTTATATTCAAGAGTTATCAAAAAAAAATACGTTTGGGAAAAAAACAGTTGCTTTGTAGAAACATTGTGTATACTTTTTCAAAATAAATTCTAAGATAATATTGATTTACATTTTATGAAATACCTTTATTTTGCTTTTCATTACTTATTGGAGCAAGGATTGCTGTGATGACAATTTGAATTGGGGGCTCAAAATTGACTAAAAGCAGCTAGAACCAGTACATTTCGAGTGCCGTATTTCCTACTTTAACGCGCAATCAAGTAATCGTTATTCTATAAAATACCTAGTTAAATCGTAGAATTCAATCATTTTATATGCTTTAACTGACTTGTCTAGTTATTTCATGAAATACCTAGTTATTCTACGAAATAATGGATTTCACACTTTAACGGTAACATATACATAAAATAGTATTAAAATCAGTTTTTATTATTTATACTGCATCAGTAGTTGCATTGAAAAGGAAAAGTGGGATTATTGAACTATACTTTCATATCTTGCGTTGTTTCGCTTGAGTACATTTTTTTAGGGGAAAATTATGTTTACAACCTCTCAACTTTTATTTCATTCTTTTGTTGCTGTACAAAGAAGATAATATTGTTTCGTGCAAACAGAAGTAATTAATAAGAATCAACATAAAAGTAAAAAACTAAAAAAGAATACGTATTAATTGTGTATGTGTGAATAATTTCAAAATAATATTTAAATACACAATACTATTTTAAACATTATATCTGGAACAATGGTATAACTTAAGTAAGGATAAATGTTTAGAATAATAGAAAATCTGAAAACGAATAATTTTCGGATAAATTAGAATCTATTTCAGAACAATAATTCCTGGATGAATTGAATAATTTTTAAAGAATGTTATTGGAATCAATAAAATAAGATCAACAAGAAATGTTATATCCAGTAAAAGGCGTTATAAAAAAATTATAAATCAATCAATCAAATGAATCGTCAGAGAATAAAAATACCATATTTACTCGAATCTAAGCAGCACTTTTTTCGCAATGTTAATGATACTGGAAATTGGGTGCGGCTTCGAATCGAAGGAAAAAACTTCGTTGAATGGGGCAGTTAGAGCCATTACAGGTTCATGTACGCATTGAACAGTTCATAATACTGGTAAAATAACTACTTTATTAATTCACAGTAGTTCTCAATTTAGTTTACTTTAATTTCGTAAAAATAAATATCGATAAACCATTTTATATATTTCTCATTTTTCACAAAAACTTGTTGAGAATTTGGGGTGCGGCTTTGAATTGATGACAGCTTAGGTTCGAATAAATTCAGTACATAAAAAAAAGAAATGAATTCTATAAAAAAGTTTTTCAGAGAGCAAATTTAGTCACCAATATACACTTGCCTCCGAAAGTCTGCGTACTGGCGATCATCTTTCATATTCATACAGAAATCGTTAATTAAATGGTCTTCCTGAATCAATTCTATTTTTATTTGATTCCTCTAATGTCATAAATTCAAATAGTATAATCAACAATCACTTGAATATATTAAATAAAATAATACAAATACTAATAACTTGAGAATGACACAAATCGTGTGCGTCAAAAGTCTGCGTACACTGGAAAAAAACCTTTATAATAATGGATTGTAACTAAAAGTTAATACTTTTTAAACTATTCCGTTCTTTCTATAACTCTTTCAATATATTTGGCAGGGATTTACCTTGCTTAGTTGTTTCATCTGTGGATATTTTGTTCCATTCTTCTACCATGACAGATTTGAGCATTTTCTTGGATGTTATTATGTTTTCCCTGATTATTCACTCGAGTAAATCCCACGAATGCTGTATTGTGCTTAGGTCTGAGGACTAGGTAGGCTTACGGAATTGGTTTGGGACATGGGAGAACAGTCATGGCTTCACAATGACTTCACAATGTGAACCATTTGCTTGGTACCTTTGTGCCGCTGAAAGTAAGAATCATCACTCGCCGCAAATTTGTCGGAATATGCCCTGATATTTTACTTCAATAAGTTCAAGTAACCAATTTTGTATACTGTTGATTCAATAAATTCCAGATTACTAGCCGAAAGGCTTCCAATGCACCCCCAAACATTATGCCTCCATGTTTGATAGTCGAAAGAGGATTCTCTTTTTTAAGATCTGTCCAGGAATTTTTGCAGGCATATTTTTGTGCTTTTTGATGCTAAATTACGAAAATTACTTTCAATTGAACATATTACATTTTTCTAAGACATATGTGTCCCATTTAGGTGTTCTTTAGCAAAGGTCATTCTCTTAGCTTTGTTCATTCGAAAAATGAATGACTTCTTGAGTGCAACTCGGGAATGATAGTCATCCTTTTTCAGTTTTCTTCGATTTGTGATTAAAGTCACACTTTTATGCAATATCTCAGCAACACTTTTTGCTACTTGTGAAGCTTATAGTCTTGGATTTATTTTTATAGAGCATATTACAAAGCAAGATTCTCGAGGTGATACTTCAGACGGGCGGCCGGATCTTGGCATGGACGTTAAAATTTTAATTGATTTGTAGTTTATGAACACTTTTTGAATCAATGAATGTCTCCTATTAACAATTTCAACAATTGCTTCAAAAATTTCACCTTTTTCTGAAGATTTACGATTATTTTTCTTTCAATAATACATCGACCCCTATTCTGTTGCCTGCCATGGAACTACAAAAGCTTTCAAATCTCAGATCCTAAATAAATCGTAAAAGAAGCTTATAATTACTTAAAAACATGATTTATAGTGCAATTATTTTACAATAAAAGGTCTTTAAAAGCTCTATTTTGTAAGTGCACGCAGACTTTTGGCGATGATGGTTGGTGATTATTTGATGGTCATTCTTGTTTTTTCTCGTTAAAGTGAATTTTATTGCTGTTGTATGAATAAGGAAATTTTAAAAATTTTGCTGACAAGTATTTTGATTTTCTAAGGCGAGATTTTTTAATAGTAATTATAGCATAAACACGTAAGATGATTGCCTGTACGCAGACTCTCGGAGGCAAGTGTATATATATTCCTTGCTTTGTAGTAATTACAATTTGTCTTATTTTATTTTATTATACTATATATATTATAGTTTGATTCCATTTCATTTATTTCTTGAATTCCGACTGTGTATAATGTCTTTATATATTTTTGAAAATTCACTTCATTAAAGGTGGAAGTAGTAATTTAAAAAATGGCACACACACAAGTTGCACTTTCTTACTACCGCGATTACAATGTAGCATCTCAGTTGCTATGAATTTCCAAAAAGCATAACTGCGTAAATAATAATAATAAAAAAAAGCGCGGAAAATAGATAAGTAACATTTCTAATACACGCGACATTCGATGAAGTGTGAGGCTGTGTTAGATTCAGATTTGGCACCGTTCCACGCGAGATGCTTTGTCAGTGCCCCGCGCGGATTTATCGCCCAACTCGGCGGGATTTATTCACACCGTGGAACATTTTACTGTTGCCACACGATTTGCGTCAAATTTTTAAAATAATAGCAAGATATTTTACGTTCACTCTAGGGAAAAACTAGGGTTTCGAACCGTCATTTTTTTCGTTCCGGTTCAACTTAAAAGAAATATATCGGTTCAGCTCCGAATGAATAATTTTATTTTATTTATTTTTTTTATGTACATTCTTATCTTAATTTATCTACTCTTTTAGTTCATTTAACTGAATTAAATATGCCTTCTAAAAGTAGTTTCATGTGAAGCTGAAACAGAAAAGTACAAGTGAGCATCAAAACGGGAAATCAAACTTTCAATATTAGCGATCCAATTTTTAGCCCTAAATTTCATCACCCGGCTTCGAGACTGGAGTATAAAATATATATTTTTGTAATCTACTCGACGAGCCCTTTTGAAAAGTGCGTACTGTGAGTGAAAGTCAACGTCGGTTTTTTAATTATAAGTGAATGAAGATTTCTGTTTTCAGGTGTTCTGACTCGAAATATGTCTAAATACAGTGAAAAAATGCGTTTTTTTATTTTTTAAATAACTCAAAAATGGACCTACGAACGAAAACTTTGATGAATAATGAAGACCCTAAAATTGCTCACAAAATGGAAATACTTTTCTTGAAAAAAATTCTTTCAATAACAATGTATTGAATGCAATGATAGTGTACTTTGACGATAATGCTACAATATGTGGACTTTAATTATATAAACCGTTCAAATTATCAAGGTGAATATTAAATTTTGTTTATAATTCTGTATAAGACAAGCCCCTAGGAGTTACTAGTAATTACTAAACTTGTTTTTAATTGAGTATTGATAAATTTATTATCAAATATATTGTGCAGTACTGATACATTTAATTATATATCAGTGTGAATGTGACTTTTATTTTTTATTATGCCAGAATGGATTTTGTTTTGCTTCCTTTCAGTAAATTGATAAGTAATTTAAACTTTTTATTTTGATATGATCGTGTCCCCCCGTAGGGTTATCAAGCCCCTGGGGAGGGTGCCCAACAGTTTGAGAAACGCTGATGTGCATGTAATGATGATATAATTATAATGGTTGACGGTAAATTAGAAAATATCGATAAGTTCGTTACATTAACAAAATGACTGAAGATATATCGAACCAAAATAAACGAAAATTTTTTTTTTCGGTTCAGTTCCTGTTTTTGTTTTGATCAAAATAACGATTTTTTCTGGTTTTCGGTTCAGTTCCGGTTCGAAGCTCTGGAAAAAACTTCGATGAGTATGCGTGTATCACGTTATATTAAAAAAAATTTGCCAAGTTCTCGTTCTCGGTCATTTGTATGTTGACCACGGTTCATAATCAATTACTGGTCTTTGAATTTGTGATTTGACTGTTGACTCCATTCAGGTTATGCCACATGTTTTTTGACTGTATCCCCTTCTGGGGTTTAATATATATATGTAATAATAATTATTTTTATAAGTTCTTTTTCTACATTTTATTACTGTCTAATATTAGACAAGTTCCAACATTAAATTTTTTTAACAAAAAAATGATTTTTTCAAAACAAATTTTAGCGTAAACAATTTACCTGGTAAATTGGCACAGATTAGCTGAAAACATGTCCAATGCAGAGTGAAAATAATAATACCTAAAATCGTTCTATTTAATTTTCATTCTATTTTAAATATAGGTTGTTATAACATAAATAAATACCACTTATGAGCAATATAAGTTTTTATATTTCTAATGAGTTGCAGATTGGGGTTTTTCCATTGCAGACCTAGTGCAATCCCCAGAAGCTGGTATCTCTTTTTAGTGCGGCACCCTATAGGCGGATACCAATCGTCGCAGGTAATTTTGACACCCAGTTTCCTCCCTAGAGGTGGGAACCTGAACTCTGACGATGCAAACCTGTACTAGTATTTAATTTTGCCGACAGCATCCAAGCCAAACAAACACACTCTAGGGATCTTTAACATGCCGTATAATCATACGACATGGCCGCTGTCGATTTTCTGCATCATGAAAATCCACCGACTTGGGCTGGGGTCGAACCCGCAACCTTAGGCGCAGAAGACCAGCGACAAACCAACCACGCCGCCCAGCCGGCTATAAGCAATATGTAATATACATAAATAAATACAAGTATAAGTAAAAACCTTTCTAGATTTTGTTTTGTTTTATTTATAACGCGATAATTTAAGATAGTAGTCCAGTGTGAAAGCTGAAATTTCCACGTTTTTTCGAGCATTTTTTTAAACAAGAAAATAAAATACGATCGTTTTGTAATTTTTATTTTATTAGTATTTTATATATAAAGTGTGCAAAATGTTTTTTTTTTTACTTGATTTTACATTAATTTGCTAATAATTTTTTATGTCAAAGTGGAGCCCTTGAAAAAAAGGTGAGCTGTTTTGGGTAAGCACACACCCTTCCGTAGTTATTTGAAATAAAAAAAATCAAAAAAAAAAAATCAGAGATTATTGTTCTGTAGACTTTATTCTAATGAACTAACCAATAATAAGCATATAAAAAAATGGTGGACTTGTGAAAAAAAGGTTTTCAAAATCTAATTTTTTTCGTTGATAAATTGTTTTAACAGATTTTAATTGTACAGAGGCTCAACTAGAATTTTTGAAATATATAACTTAGAAGCGAGTTTATCCATGTTTTACGACAACAGAGGGGAGCAATTTTAAGAAAAAAAAACGCCGATAAAAAATCATTTCAATGGGTTGTAACTTTGAAAGTAATGTTAATTCTTCAAAAATCATAGTCGAGCCTCTGTACAGAGGTCTGAGCTATATACAAGCAAAATGTTATTATAATAGAAGCATTTTTGAGAAAAGGAGAACATTTTGAAAAAAGGTTATTCTAAGTTAATTTTTTGTCGAAATATTGTATTTAAATAATTTTTTTTGTCGAAATGTGTGTGTGTCCACCAAACAATTTTATACATGTATTCTAATCTAAGTGACACTAAATATGAAAATTATCCAGTTATATGCGCTTTCTTAAAATCACAGTTCCGAAAGTAGTCGGATACCTTACAGCTTTGAGAGACAATACATGCATTAATCAGCTATGCCTGGTGCATAGAATAAACCTTCCGCTTCCTCACGGCTTTCAGAACCAGCTTGCAGCGGCTTTCAGAGCCCTGCGTAAGGTTATAGCCTTTTTACAGTTGGCTTCTGCAGTTTTCTCTGCCCTCAAAATTAATGTATTGTCAACAGTGTCAAAGCAGTCTCTGGCTGTTTGACCTATTGGACACCTTATCCCCTCCATAACTTTAAGTACAGGCTCATGAAAAATGCAGGCAGCCGTATAGGTAGCAATTTCCAAAACTTTCGAATTAAACTAATTGAAACTTTCGTTATTATTTTGGGTGTTTTCTCCCAAACATCTTTTCAGCAAATCGTCAGATGCTTAAGTCTCGTACACTAATTTTATAAGATTTATAAATTGCTCGCCAAACATTACTGGGTGTTCACATAAGTGCTCTCATGATTTTCCGTTTTTAGTTGTTGATATTTGCCCCAAGAATCTCTTGGCAGTAAGTGTTGAGTGTTTTGTATACTGCTCAAAATTCTTATATTTCGTCTTTGTCAATCGAAAAGGTTTATGCATAACTGTGTATCCTAGAATAATAGGGACGGAAGGGCAATAAAAGAGGGAACGGTTAGAGCAAAATTGCCGCTGGAGCATCAACTTTTACGGTGCTCTCTTTTCTTTTGGCTATAACTTTGAAAATATTAAAAATTTTGGTCTGAAAAGCTTACGGTATATTTTTTAAGATGTTTTTTTCCGAAATTTTTTTTAAAAAATCGATTTTTTGGACCCGGTACACCGGACTACTATTTTAACATTTTGTTAAAATATGCTTCATTGTTTGCTATTTGCCCTTTGAAGCTACATATTTCCAACGGACACTGATGTCGTATTTTAGTATTTTTTTGTTATGTGGTTGACGCGCTTGTGATTTGGCACCGCGTTGACTTTGGACCTTAATAATGTCTGCTTCACTATGGGTCTTCAGTGGCACTTCGGATGTTGTTGTTGTTGTCTTTTCCAAGCGGTGCAGAGAAACCAAAAGGCACCCCGATGGCGTCCAAAATATCTCTTGATAAGTCAACGATCTTTGGCGAATAAAACAGTTGATTGTCCATGGGTTTTAGGTCTATGTTGTGGAAGTTTAGCCAATATAGAAGGATAATTAAAAAATTATTTGGAGAAAGTTGAATGTCAAGACAGTGAGGACAAGTTCTTTGGACATCAGGGGACATTTTCATCCCTTTAAGTGTTTTTTTACGTAGTCTGGCTATGATGATTGAAATTACACGATTAAAATTAAGTTCTAGAATGAGATATTTCTTAACTGGATGGGAGGTGAGCTTACGTCTGGCTATTGCAATAGCGTCAGTAAGGGTAAGGCTATTGGAAAGTTGAGGGGAATTTCGGGCATCCTTGGCAAAGTTATCAGCCTGCTTATGGTCGAAGATGTCTACGTGGACCGGAATCCATCGCAAAGTGCGAGTTCTTTGGGCTGCAGCTACTCTGTTTATAAGGGAAATTATATCCCGAGTCAGTTGAGAATTGCCCCTCAGGATCATCTGGAGCGCAGATCTAGAGTCTGAGATCAATGGAATTCCACTGCAACTCTCAATAGCCCCGCTGTGATAGTTATCCAAAGCTCCTTAAAATGGCCATAAGCTCGCACATAAAGTTTGAGGAAATTTTACCAGGGGGAATTCTAAAGGATTTAAGTTCCCCATTTGGGTGAATAAAATAGGGGCTGCGGTAGCCCAGTGGTCAAGGTATCGGATCAT
>BMAV01027810.1:122250-140603 GCA_019973955.1 Trichonephila inaurata madagascariensis | reverse complement strand
GCTTAAATGCACTTGCAATATAAAGCATCGAAAAAAAAAAGTTAATTTTTCTGAAAATAACACACAATAAATAAGCATGGGTATGCGACACTTGGATCACAAATTAAAATTAATGCGAGTATGAACTATATTAAAAACGTACATTACAATTTTTAATAACACATTCAATATTTTTTTTTTCTTCATATAAAGTGCCTATAACATGTAGATCTAATTTTTTAAAATTGTACAATATTAAGAGAGGGAATGTATCATCAGAAAAGGTGCAATAATTTTCAGAAATGCTTTTTAATTATCCTCAGTTTTAAATATATTTTTCTTCTTATTGAATTACACGTGATTTATCTATAAATAGATGGTTCCGAAATACTTGTAAAAAAGTTTACTTGTTTAAATCATTGTTTATCTCATATTAGAGAGTTAATATGAAAGTTTTTTTTTGATTAATAAATAGTTATGCATTGATGAAAACGAATTTTATTTTTACAGCACAATGGATTGCAAATTAGATTGAAAAAATACAATACATATATATAAATAAATAGTCCCATAAAATATCTATTCACAATTAAATTAAAAATGTATTTGATGTAGACAAAACAAATATTTTTAAACAATTTAAATGATGAATAATACTATATAAAAATATGTGATTTTAAAACAAAAAAATCACAAGATTGTTGCATTGGACATTCCACAAACTTTTCATGTTATAAAAGTAACTCAATATATTTCAGCCGCAGCACGGAAAAAAAAGAATTTTCAAAACAAAAAAAAAAATGTACAACCAGACCTAACAAATAATTTCCAGTAATTGAGTTGTTTTTGTTTTTTAAATTGGCATAAGTCACTTTGTTTTTAAAGCTAAAAAGTAACCTTTTTAAAAAAAATCCATATGCAGCACAGTATGTCATTTCTGAACGTAAAAAAAGAATAATTATAACTATACGAGTTTAAGAGCAAAATAGTCGTAAACAAATGAAGCCGTATGCACGTGCGCAAGAGCTCACAGGAATCATGTGATCGTGACGTCACATGAATTTAGTCCATTGGAGAAACACTGGTGTAATAAGAGATACAGTAATTCCCTCACGTAGTGTTGGGGATATGTAGGGTAGGGTCTTGATCAGTTCCTGTCTGTCGAACATCGCTTCACTAAAAGTTTTTTTTAAAAAAAATGTCATTTCATAGGCTACCACCGTGACTATTCTGATATCTCGATTATTTACTCTGATAACGTAAGTACTTACACTTAAAACGGTTTATTATTTAATTTATTTAAGCATTTTTTTTCGGATTCTTGTTTTAATTATAAACTATTTAATTGAATCAGCAGTTTGAAGGGAATGGGCTCCCAAACTGTTAGGGGGAGAATATTTTTTAAAAAATCTCACAATTTTTTTTTATTTGTCATTTTTTTTAGCCAAGCATTTGTGTGAGATTCTTACGTTAATATTTAGTTATTTTTATGTAACAAAATATAGCAATTTTAAAAACAAGAAGTGAGTTAAGCAAAAATTAAATCTTTTAAATACAAGTATTTATATTTTTAACGTACGTGATCATTACTACAGTAGCAAATAAATTTTCAAGTATTTATATGTATTAATATTTATCTCTTATTAGCAACATTAGAAAAATAATTAATTCAGGATTTATTAAAAAATTTTTTTAAATCGATCCTGAAATATGAAACTGGGCGAGGGTTTGTAAACTATTCCTCAGACATCAGCTAATGCTGAAAGAGCTTTTTCTTCAGAGTAATTCATAATAAAGCTAAGAACTAGGCTGAGTGATAAAAGCATAGATTTTTTGTGTTTTCTCAAACCACACTTTAAAAGGGAATAATTAAAATATTTTATATTTTTTGAATTTTTAGCTCAATATATAAATGAGAACAAATTTGGGAATTTATATGTGTCCTTATTTTATATAATTATTACTAATGACAATTAAAAAAATGTTTTCAAATTTTTTGAAAATTTAATGTATTTCCGGGAACGACAATTCCGTTCCCGGGATTTCTCGGAAATGGAAAAAGCCGGTAAATCAGAAACCCCTTAATAGTGATATTTAAGTTTCCAAGTTATTGTTTTTTAGAAAAGTTATGTATAGTTTCTAAAACAGATAATTAATAACACAGAAAGAACAATAAATGAAATAGAATTTTCGCATTAAAAACTAATTAGATGCTTGACTTTTCAAAAGAGATTATATTAGTTTGGTTTTTTGAAGCAAATTGCATTCAGTAAATAAAGGAAAATTGATCAGATGTTGATTGTTAATATAATCGGTGTATTCCTAAGAACTTTAATAAATAATAAGAAAATGAACAAGCAATTGTGTGTGTGTGAGAAAATCTCTCTCAAAGTTATTAAATCAGAATTTATATATATAGGAATAAAAATAGTTTGAGGTGTGCCGAGAAATCTTTTGAAAACGTGAATTTCGTAAAATGAAATTTTGAGAATTACCTTTTTCACCAACTTAGGCTTTTAAGAATTTAAAGATTAATTAAGTAACAAATATACTTTTTTATTATTCAATTTTAATCATAGAATGTACTTTTTAATGCCCCACCGATATTGTAGATCAAAACGCTTGTAAACTTTGAGCCATGTTGCAAAATTGAAAATTCAATTCTTTTACAAATTAATTAGCTAAAAACAATTAAAGTTTACAGAAAAATAATTTTTTTATCCGTAATTTTTTCAAAAAGTGTTTTGATATTCAAGCGAAGTCTCGCCTGTAATACACAATAGCAACGAAATGCATAATTTTGAGGCATGGTCAAATGTGATGAGTGTAATATACCTTACAACTAATATTTATCTCAATAAATACTTTTAACCTTGGTATAAATTTTCTTAACTTACGTTAGACCTTGTGGCCACCAGTAGATGATCAACACAATTCAGAAACACAGTAAAATTTACAATGCTTTTTAATAGCATTAACTCCTTCGACAAGGTAGGATTCAAAAGTTCTCGGACTGAGCCTATTACGAGAACAATTTTTGCAGCGGAACAACAACGATTACGCATGCATCTGTGTTACTACGTACTTTCCCTTTCCTAGAAAAGTTTGTTTCAAATCGCGGAGCGGCCGCGGTAGCCGAGTGGTATAGGTATTGGACCGTGGCTTGTCTTGTCACGAGTTCGAGCCCAGTACCACCAAAGACCCGCCGTGTAGGGCAGCGATGCACGTTAAATCTGTCGAGAGCTTAAACGTCCTCCCGTTGGTGTGGTGTGGTAGTTAGGAGAGGGGGCTGCCAGCTCAGGTGTCGTCCACGTCACTTGACCATGGTTCAAAATTACGTGGTCCGTCGCCAAAAGCCCTCGTGCAGCTGAACAGTGCGACGTTAATATTCAATTAATCAATCCAAATCGCGGAGTCGGTGGCTTGCCATTTTGTAGGCGGATGCATTTAGTGACCGGCGATTGAAAGAAATGGTGTTTCTTCAGCAGAAAACGAATATAAAAATTTATATTCGCTTGAGAAAGAGTGCTACAAAAACTTACGGAACGTTTAAGCATGTGTACGGCAGTGTTATAGTATCGCGAACACAAGCTTTTGAGTGGCATTGACGTTTCAGAGAAGTAACTTGGAAATCACCACAATCCCCACGCAAGCAGAAATTCCACCAAGATGGCTCTGACACACTGTGAACAAAGAGCACTAAGTAGACATCCAGCGTCGTTTGCGTGAGTCGATCCAAAGGAAGAGACGGAAATTATAGACTGAGCAGTCATTGCTGCTTTTGCATGACAACCCTTCCCCAAACTGATTCTTGCTTGTCACTGACTTTCTTCCGAAAACGAAAACAACGGTTTTTAAACATCCTCCTTACTTCCTTAATCTCACCCCTAGAGACTTCATCTTATTTTCTAAGCTGGCCCGCGTCGATTGCAGGTCCGTTGATTTCAATCTGCAGATGAAATTAAAAGTGTATCGCAGGCGGAATGAAAGGACTTGGCTAAAAATGGATTGCAGAAATGTTTCTACGATCTTTACAAGCGGTGGCAAAAGTGTAATGTTGCTAAAGGTCTTATTTCGAAGGAGCAGCAATTATTTCAGCATTTTCATTAATAAAATTTTTTAAGTTACAGACTCAGTCCGGGAACTTTTGAATCCTACTTCATATAACGTCTTCTCAAAACAAGGGATCAAATGGTCTCCACATATGTTGTAAGCATTCATAAAGGTCAAGTTGAATTATGAAACTAAACCTGTGCAGGTGTCTCGTAAGGTAGTCACTTCCAGTTTTAATTCTAAAGTTAGCTACATCGACAGATCTAGGCAGGTTGCAAAGAATGAGACTTTCCATTAATGAACCCTCTCTCTGAGTTCCCATTCCTCTCTCGAAGATGAGCTTTGATGATTTTCAGCACTGTGGAAACCAACAGGAGGATCAGGTTGGAGAAGGTCAGACCGAGACTTGGCCATAGTGTTAACAAACTCATTATCTGTGATTCCACAATGACTTGGAATCCACTGCAGGTTGACGTTGCAACCACTATCTGTCAAATATAATGCAGATGTCTGTTTTCTCACATCAAACGTTTGCATTATGTCAATAAATTCAAGACGAAGCTGCATTATATAGACATGGCTTTATTACATCATATAGTAATTGGGAAGAGATCCCGATAATGTGTGGATCTTCTCTTTTAAAGAATATTTTAACTTCTGTAAAAAGGAGGTTATATATAGCCGCACAATAGCTCCAATTATATATAAAGTATTTTTCAGTGTTGAAAGAGAAATTTATTATATATAATTCTAAAAGTGTTTCTCTGACACAAGTGTATCAAACATTATTTCATATTTTACAATCATTATTTCACATTGTAAGAAAAGAATGGCGAATGTAAACGTCAGGGCTGTTGTTCGAGATTACAACTTACAATCTTTTAAGCCTGCAGCTTTGGAAAGAGATTTATTTAAAATATATAAGAAACAAAATCAGAATAATAGATTTATAAAATAATAGTTTTAATTTGTATTTATGGCTTACTTACTTTCCTTGTCAACAAAACCAAGTCATAAAAAACAACTAAAATCACTTGAAGAAGTACGTAGAATTTGAATAAGTGAGCGAGCTTTACAACACATTTCAATTATATTACCGGTTGATTCAAAAATATTGTGATCATTTTCAGAGCATCATAAATTTTTATTGAATAAAGTTATTCACATGAAATGTTTAATGTGGCTTCCTTAAGCATAGTACACTTTACGTAAATGTTTAGCCAAGCCGAAAAAGTATTCTCGAATATTTTCGGGAGAAATTTTCTAACTTCCTCTTTCATTGCTTTTTGAAACCTTTGAAATGTTCTTACTTTACATCTATTTAATTTTTTTTTAAGAATCCCCATAAAAATTATTTGCAAGGGGCATGTTTGGGATGATGGTAGCTATTTCTCATAAGGAAGAAAATTTATTATTATTTTTTTTATCTTTCAGCCATTTTATAGTTGATTTTGCAGTATGACATGGCCAGAATGGTGAAATGGTCTCGGTGAAAAAAAAAACATACATCGAAGGTATAGACATTTGCTTTCTTTGATCATGTACTTCAAAACCTTTTGCTGATAGTATGTAGTTTTAATTTTAGCTTTTAGTTCAACAAAAAGCGGCTTTGTTAAGCCTTGAGAGGACATTTCCTTCCATACCATAACATCTGACAGCTAATTTGCCTTTTCCAAAACTGCTGCGTTTTTTCGACGTTTTTCGCGTGAACTATGTTGTATCTTCCTTTTGTCAGTTATGTATAACTGATGAAACAGTGCTTCATCTGAGGATATCCATGTTTTGTATATACCTTTGCAAAACGTTAAATACAGAGACGAAGAGCGTTTTCTTTGTTTTTCTACAGTCTTGGCAAACATTTGATAACAGATTGGTTTATTCAACTTTTTAAAGCCAATTTTCTTTATGTGACGACAAATTGTCAATTAGATACCTATAGTTTTTTTGCGAAAGTTCTTTGAGACAGAAGATTTTCTGCACCGATTATTCTTTTTAACGTCTTTTTTTCTTTTTCATTAAGGACTTCCTATCGCTCAACATTTTTTTTCCAGAAACTTTTGATTGCGAGCCAAATTTTATTTTTTTTCGAAGTTTAGATAGTAATACATTAAAAAAATGTCTTTTAATTTTTAAATGCTTTATTTATAACAGAATTTGAATAACCATCATTTAAAAGTTTTAAAATTTCGCTCCAGGTTTGAGGATCTAATTTCGGAATTATTATTTACTCCCACTAATAAAAATGGTTAGATTAGTAATTTAAATGTTTCATTTTTAAAATAAAACCAGTAGTAAAACGATAGAAATTCACCAACTATAGTTATATGCTTTTAAATTTAGTAACCATAATTTTGAACCACCCGGGAATTTATAAGATACCGTCTTTGGGATAGAATGTTAAACAAAATTCTGAATAGCACTGTCAAATTTAGTTTCCAAAATAGGCATTAATATTCTGATTATAAACACATTACATAAGAAGCTTTGGTTTAGTTAATGTAATAATCTGAATGTCTTACTGAATATCAGCAATAAATTTTGATCGAATCACACCAAAGGATGACACTACCGAGATTGAAAAGAGATATGAAATTGATGCTTAATTAGATATTAGGCAGGAAGCAGATATGAGGAGACATGAGAAATAGCCTTTTAGATAGCCAAGGCTTGATGAGATTATCAGCAAAGTCATTTCTCAGTCAAGATACGAAATAATGAATACTTCCACCCATTCTCTTCTTGCGAAGCATGACCTTGAGAAGATAATTATATTTCAGTTTCTTTGAGTTGTTACACGCTTTCGTGTCTAAAACTTTTAGATACTTATTTCGTGTCCCAAATATGAAAGTTGGGGAAAAGTCAGGATATTGTCAACCGTTAAAAATTCATAATGAATTTGAAATTAAGTTCTCGAATTTCCGAATAGTTTTGATTCAAAGCTCAAAACTTACTGTATATAATTAGAGTTATTAATTTTAGAAAAGTTATTTTAATTATTGCTGGAAGAGATAAATGGCCATAATAATGAGAGTATACTTCAATGGAATGGAATAATATTTTTAAAATGAATTGCAATTTATTTATCAACATTAAATATCTTAAAACTAATTAGTTTAGATTTTACTTTAATTTACGTCACATTCTGAAGCAACACGAGAGTTGTTAATGACGAATGTAATTTTAAACCTCAATCAAGCGTAGAGGACGACATCTGAAATGGCAATCCCTCTCCAAATTTCCACATCACGTTCTTGGGAAACTTTGAGCTTCTACAGATTCAACGTGCATCAGCCCTCTTCCATGTTACATCTTCAGTGTCAGCAGGATTGGAACCCGTGATTCCATAACGCCTACCACTAGTTACTTTCATGACCACTCAATTAACACTCAAAATAAAAATTAATTGCAAACAGGAGGAGCATCAAAAGCAATATAAGCGTCACGCGACGTATAAAACGCTGATTTTTTTAACAACATTATTAATAATTTATATAAAATTCAGGTAAAGAGTCTACTCAATGTAAATGTGAGAAATACTGAAAATGAATGCATAAATATGTATGACTAATCGGCTGGGGGGAGTTGGTTAGGTACAGTCCTTGCACGTCCAAGATTGTGGGTTCGACCCCGGTCCAAGTCAATGGATTTTCATGATGCAAAAAAAAAAAAAATCTTCAGTGTCCATGTCGTATGAACATGTGGGATTTAAAAGATCCCTAGAGTGCCAGTTTGTCTTCAGTGTTCTCGATGAAATTAAAATTCCTAGTACCATTTACCATCATCAGAGCTCAGGTGCCTCCCTCTGGGGAGGAAACTGGGAATAAAAAATACATTGCGACAATTGGTATCTAACTAAATTGTGTCACACTAAAAAGTGATACCAGCTCCCTGAGAATGTACTAGATCTACAATGGTAATTATCAATCTCAGTGCCATTTGACATTAAAAATATTTATGATTACAATGCAAAATCTATGCAATTTCTACGCAAAATCAAACTACCGTAAAATCTGGCGTATAAACCGC
The DNA here is from genome assembly GCA_019973955.1 of Trichonephila inaurata madagascariensis. Lineage (NCBI taxonomy): Eukaryota > Metazoa > Arthropoda > Arachnida > Araneae > Nephilidae > Trichonephila > Trichonephila inaurata. Next base: position 132,545 of record BMAV01027810.1, on the reverse strand, counting down.
ACTTATACTCTTAAGGTAATTTTTAGGTATATTCGCCATATAACGCGCCCCCTCCCCTGATTCTTACGAAGAAATGTGAAATGTACGTGCTAAATGCTCCTATGTTTTAAAGTAATTTATTCGAGGTATTTGTCCAAGCTTTAGAAAAAATAGTATACTTCCAGAACAGCTATCTCTTTTGGTCTATAAGGAATGCCATTTCTTTTAAATAAGCATTATTTCGATATATATGTAGAAATCTATGCTCACATTTTTTTAAAGCTCTCAGTTTTATACCCGACATCTAACGCTCACCCGTTAATATCGATCTTATTTTTTCGTGTTAAAAGTGCGCGTTATACACCGGATTTTACGGTAATTAATTTCCTAAATATTTATTTATGTCCGCTTTGAAAATGGATTTAAAAAAAGATTTATTCCAAATCTATTTTTGAGTTTTTGACAAAAAAGGCTAAAATTGAAAGCACAATTTCACAAATCCTCAAAGACACGAAAGTTATACAACTTTCTCTCTCTACTACAGAACTTCATTATAAAATAAAATCACATTTAATGTTCCTAGTTTATCTGATAAGCTGCTATTAGTTCGTTACCTTAAAACTATTAGGGTTGACTATGAAGCTGACATTGATAGGAAAATAACACACCAACCAAACTACTCTTGCAAGGAATTTCTGGGTCTAGATAAACAATTAAGAGAAATTGCTCGTTGTAGAACTCATTACATCTTCGTGACGGTGTCTATTACCCGAAATGAAAGAGTAAGAATAGAAAAAAATTGCAGGTGGCACACCGTTCTTGCTGAAGCAAGGAATTCCTGATATGTGGAAAGAGATAAATGACTGTTCTACTAGAAGACACAATTCACACAGGCAGATCTAATAAAGATTAAGTTGAAGGGTCTATTTTGTTGAAAATATATCTTGCAGGATGTTGAAAGAAATTTTAGAGAACATTTTCCGTGGAATGTATGAAGCAAAACCGAATCTTTTTGTAATAATTTCCGCTTTTTTGCCTGACGATTCTGATCAGAGTGTGTTCTGAGAATATAACTTAAGTAATTGCATCAACTTAAGGTATACGACTGCGTTCGGAACCGTGATTTTAAAAAAGCGCATAAATGGATAATGTTCATGATACCTAGTGTCACTCAGATTAGAATACATACATAAAATTGTTTTAAAGGCATTTTGACAAAAAAATTATTTAAATACAATATTTTGGCAAAAAATTAACTTAGAATAATCTTTTTTCAAAATGTTCTCCTTTTAGGCAAAATGCTTCTATTATAATAATATTTTGCCTATATATAGCTCAGACCTCTCTACAGCGGCTCAACTAGAGTTTTTGAAAAATTCACATTATTTTCAGAGTTACCACCAATGGAAATAATTATTGGCGTTTTTCCCTTAAAATTGCTCCCCTCTGTTGTAAAATATGGATAAACCCACTTCTAAGTTATATATTTAAAAAATTCTTGTTGAGCCTCTGTAGAGAGGTCTAAGCTATATACAGGCAAAGTATTATTATAAAAGAAGCATTTTTCACAAAAGGAGAACATTTTGAAAAAAAGATTATTCTAAGTTAATTTCTTGCCAAAATATAGTATTTAAATAATTTTTTCTGTCAAAATGTCCTTAAAACATTTTTATACATGTATTCTAATCTAAGTGACACTAAATATCATGAAAATTATCCATTTATGCGCTTTTTTAAAATCACGGTTCCGAACTTAGTCGGATACCTTAACATATATAAAAATGTTTCTAAGCTATTGAACTTTTACGATTACGTTTGGAGGGTAAATTTCAATAAAATTTGGTACGTATAAGTACATTTTAAGTGTTACGAAAATATATACGCTGGAAATAAATGTTTCTAAAAAAAGTTATAAGATCATTCGAAGAGAGGGTAGATGTGCATAATGTGAATTACATTTACCGTAAAATCCGGTGTATAACCCGCACTTTTAACACAAAAAATAGGATCGAAATTTACGGGTGCGAGTTATACGCCAGGTATAAAAATGGTAGCTTCAAAAATGAACTAAAAGATGAGCGTAGTAAGAAAACTAGACTCCTACTTAGATCGAAATGCTGTTTATTTAGAAGAAATGACTTAATTTATGATCTTAAAGAGTTATAATTCTAGAAGTATATTATTTTTTGAATGTTTGGGATAACACCTCGTATCAAAACATAAGAGCATTCCCCATGCACATTTCAGGTTTCTTCGTGAAAAGGAGGTGCGCGTTGTGCGGCGAATATACCTAAAAACTAGAAAATGCATCTTGAAAGTCTAGGTGCGAAGTTATACACCATATTTTTCGGTACTTAATATATAATTTCATTGTTTTATCACTTTGAAGTATACTTTATTTAAATAAAATGAATTGAATTTTTAAATGAAAATTTTTAATATAAAAGTAAGGGGAAATAATAAGTAATTCAATTTTATTGATTGGAAAATGGACTACTATAAACATGACATAAATGTGACATTTATTCTAATCGAAGCCGCACCTCATATTCTCAACATGTTTCTCTGATAAAATATAACAAATTGTGTAAAAGGATTTATTTGTGTCTGATTTTTATGAAATTAAAAAAAAATTAAATGAGAAATTATAAGTGAATAATTAAATTTGATTTACCAGTATTAAAATCTTTTAAAAATTTGTATGAGCCTGTAATTACTCTAACTGTCCGTATCATATGTGATTTCCCCTCCCCCATCTAAGGAATTTTTTCACTTTCGATTCTAAGTTGCATCCGATTTTCAATAGCAATAGCATTGGAAAAAAAGTTCGGCTTAGATTCGAATAAATATTGTATATCCGTAGTTCATATAAAACTATAACACATTTTTATTATGAGATAAACTGTGTCATTTTTTTTATCGAGTGCAGAATATAAGTTATATTACAAAGTTACTTAGAAAATTCATATCATGCTTATTATTTTTGATAAGATATTTTTTGTTTTTCTGTGTTTTGCAACAATTTTGATGCAAAAAACCCACGTGTAATGTTATTTTAAATTAAGTATTTAGAAAATACAAAAAAAAAAAAGCTATAGTAAAATAAAACATGTATAAGAATCACGAATATAAGCATGGACTAATTCACTAAAATAATTTATAATTCTTAGTTAAAATTTAGTTATTTTTTTTGTCTTTGTTGGTCAAATGTACTGAGAGCCTAAATGTCTTAAGAAAATTTGTTTACTGTATAGATTTTTAAAGTTTTATATATATTGGTACCTAACTTTTTTATATTTGTGTATTTCCACTCTTCCTTTTTATTTTTGTTTGTCTTGTCTGTTTGTTCCCCCCCTTTTTTTCTCCTCCACAAATTTGTTTTTTTTTTATGATTTAATTGAGTTACCACTTACGTCTGTAAGCCTCATGTTATGCATTGCGGAGCATGAGGAGTTTTGCAAATAAATTTAAAAAAAAAAATTCTTAGTTAAGAGGACACAGTACGATTCAACAGACAAAAATCGCTTAAAATAACAAGTCTAATTTTTTTCTAGTGTAAATAGTTTTTTATATACTTTTCTACAAACTCACAAAATTTGAAAGCTCTAAGTTTAAAAAAAGGCAGAGTTATGATAACTTTTACGTTTGTTTTTTCATTGACATTCCAAAAGTAAATCAAAACTTTAAACTGACTTTTCTCAGAAACATAAAATAAAACTAGTTTGTCTTCATTTAAAATACTAAGGTTTTTTTTCTATTGTTCTTAATACTTGGAAATTTTTTTCACTTGTTTCCAATAGTACATGGAAAAAAAGTTCGTATGCATTTTTCAATCAAAGCATTACTTATTTTTTAAAAAGTAATAGAAGTTAGAATTTACACATTTTTTAAGGAATTTTCAACAAGCATTAAAAAAAAAGGAGTATTGTACGAATACCAATCATGTTATCACAAAACCCATACCTACTTTTGTTATACATAGTTTGACGTACATGTAAATCAAATTTCATATAAGTACGTCATTGTTTGTAGGAGAAGTAGCATTTTAGAATCATTTCATAAGTTTCAAGTTTTTTCCTTAAAAAAGTTAAATGGTTAGCTTTTTAAGAAAGTTTGAGCCCAAAATTTGTTTTACATCATACATACACATAGGGGACAACCAAAAAAATTATGAAAATCAGTAAATTAAATTTTTTTTTTATGTAAATCGTACCATGTGACCCTTAAATTAATTACAAATTGCATGGCCGTGGGTAGCCTAGTGGTTAGAGCACCGGACTCCGGACCGGAAGGCCTGGGATCGATGTCCGTACCTCCAAATACCCTCCGAGTACACGCAGAGCACGTGCTCATTAAATCAGTGGGTCCGAAAGTCTTGTGGGATGAATCACGAGTGCTGGGAACTGGAGAAAATTTCCCTCCAATTCAGTACCATGTTTAAATTGTGGAGGTGGAGATAGGTGGTGTCGCCATCTATCGTTCCTTCGGGAATTTCTCCGAACTAAATCGTACTGTTACCAGTATGGTGCTCAAGGCTAAAAGCCAACGACAGGCGTACATCTAGCCCATTGCCACGATGAATTTCGTGGACCTCGATCTGACTATGTCAGGCAGGTGGCATGAGCAACAACAACAACAGAAAATATTTAAAAAATTATTATCATGCTGATTATTTTTCATAAGACATATTTTTTTTTATTTTTATGCATTTTGCAACATTTTTAATATAAAAAAAATCAATGTGTAATGTTTTTTTAATTAAGTATTTATAATATACAAATATATATATATATATATATATACATATATATAGGGAAATAAAACACTGTAAGAATCACGAATATAAGTATGGACATTCGCTAAAATAATTTATAATTCTTAGTTAAATTAAGTATTAATTGCATTCTATAAGCGAAAGAACACAGTTTGGGGATTAGGTTCATAAGCAAAGCTTTTATGTAATTCTATTTAAAAGAAGCCTGGACATATTTTTATGAAATAAACGAGATTTTAGGAATTTTCTGCATATGGAATTCGGATTAAATTACGGGTTAGAATTTACTGTATTTTCATCTAACAAAGCCAGCTTAATCCGATATGTACTGATGTCAGAATTCATTTAGCCATTTAAAGTTGTTAAATAAACACTGAAATTGTAATGCATTTGAGAAGGGAATTTTCTCCAGAGAATTTTAATTAAATGTAACACTTATTTTCAGGATGCTTCAAAATTTGTGTCGCTCTAACGTAATAGCAAGAAATCCCTAAGGCTTTCTTTTGATTAAGAAATTCCCCGAAGCTTAGAGCTCTTTTCGAAGTAATTTCGGGTTTAAATGTCGAGTTTTCTTTTCACAAAGAAATGCGAGTCAATATTGTTCGTAAATGGTGGAGTAAAACCTCTTAACGGTAGAAGAAAAGAACTTTAAGTAGATTTGAAAGAAATTTAATTAAAAAAACTCGTTTGAAAGTTCAGAGCAAACAAGTGCTCTTTTAAGTAAGATTAATTTGTGACTTCAAAAGCAGCGTCGGGTGTCAAAAAATATATACTTTAAACACAATTTAGAAATTTGTTTTTCAAGCCACCCAATTTGTAGAGTAATTTATTTCACAAAACTTATTTTGATTTTTGGTATTCTTCGTTTATAAAATTTGGCCTTTCAAGAAAATGTAGTTTAAAGTACTTGCTAATAGTTACTTGAGGTTGTCATAGAAACTTACTATTATCTTTTGGAATGTTTAGATAAACATAATATCTATATTATTTAAAATTGTTTTATAAAACATTTAATTTTAAATTGATCCCATTGCAACGGGTACTATTCGGGAACTTCTACTAATCGGAAAAATATTCTTTACCTTCGGAAAAAATATTCTACCTTCTTCCTTCGGAAAACTTTAACTGTGATTTTAGTTAAAAATATGGGGTGGTTGTGCGTCTTGAGATTAGTAGTCGACGTAGAATCCATCAGGAATTGGTGAAAAAACTACCTTGGAGCTGACCAAGCTATCGGGCTTCGAGAAGGATCATAACAAGGAGCTTCAATCCCGATAAGTGAATTTCAATAATCCAGTACATCCAATAAAGTGTTAGAATTTCATATTGCTCCCAGAGATAAGTTTTAAAATTGCATATTTCATAAAGTGCTAAAGATAGAAAAAAAGTAGTTATTTTTAAGATCATGTCTGCTTCTTCCTCGAACCCTCTCACACCTGCGATTTTCGGGGCGAGACAATATCACTGACATTTTATTAAAAAATTAAGAATTCGTTATTTTAACTGTTCACTAAATTTCGATAAAATCATAGACCTTTTTCTGAAATATATCTAAGTAGTGATATTTGTTATTTTTGTGATTTGGCAAGTAAAATAATACCATCGAATTGTAAGATTAAGGATATCTCTGAATTATTTTTAGGGGCATACATTTTTTAAAAAATAGTAATTAATAATGGTTTCATATTTTTCAAATTAGGAATGATTGAAGATTGCAAGCATTTACATGAAAAGAATTTGGATGAGATTTCAAACTTTATGTAAAAATAATTATGTTTAAATAATAAATGATTTATGTTTAAAAAATAAATTGTTATTACTGTTTATGACATTACCGAACTAAATAGTTTTCGCGCTAAATAGGAACAACAAATTTATACCGAAATTCGATGAAGTATTTAATTTGAACAAAGAAAAGAAAACAAAATATAGTATCGGGAAGAGATTAATATTAGAATTTTTTCTCGTGTTTTAACACGTTTATTTAATGCTCCACACTTTTTTAATCCATCCGATAATACATTAGTTAAAACAATAGTAACATGATAAAATCAATATTTTGCTTTTTTTCTGAATACATTCATTGGTATGTAATACTTATAAAGCTAATTGTTTTGAGAATACTTAAACTAATTTTTATTTTTGGTGAAGACAAGTTAAATTATCATAATTTATCATAAGGATAAAATACATTTTTTTAGCATTAGAGTAGAATTTTTGATTCCAAGATAAAAAACATTATTTCTTAGAGGGATACAACAACTTATTTCAACAATCATAACAATTTATTTCTTTTTGTTTGTATATGTGACAAGAAAATTAATAGATTACTTTTGCGCCTTAGAATGTTGTTTTAAGTAGTTATTTCTTAATATCTCATCTTTATCCTACAACAAATTTCGCAAAAAACGAGAGCTTGTTCGGTAATGCAAATAATCAAAGACGTTAGAAATAACAACCGTCATTTTCAGGAATTCATTTCACCCTATTTCCATTGGCTTGATGAATAATTTTTCCATCGTATTAAGTTAACTGGATTCGTTATAGATTGCTTTTATCTTTGTTGATATGCTTAAAATATCTGAGTTACGAAAGTACTCTTGCGATATTACTTGTAGTAAGCTTCTCTGGAAATTTAGAAAATAAATATTTAAGTTTTGCTACGCTTTCCTTGGAATTTAATGTTGACAAAGCAAACCTTTCTGGATGTTCATATATTGATAAATTATTCAAGCGCGGAAATTGATTCAATAAAATGCATAAAATGTCCCTGGTTAAGCAGATTTAAAAGTTATTTATTTCGTTTTTAATGGTTATTGCTGTTTTTATTTATTCAAATAAGCTTTATCAGCAAATAGACTGCTGCAGTGCTGTTTAATTGATATGCTATACAGGCAGCAAAATTTGCTTTTTTCCACTCATCAATTTAACAAAAGAAAATTCTATAAAGTTCTCCATCTTAAGTCACTTTTTATATATTTATTAATACATTTTTAATAAATTAATTGATTAAACCTACATAGAATTAATGATGCTTTTAATCGTACAATAAAAAATTAAAATTATTTCTTGTTATCAAGACTTTATAAAGATGCGGCATGTTATAGTTTGTTAAACAATTCAAGACGAATTTATTTGAAAAATTAACTAATGAAAAATCGATAGCAAATTTGTTTGCGAACCAAAACACTGAAGATGAATAACAATTGTTTTGTAAGTTTTTTCTTTAAATTTAGTTTCTTCAGCAAAGAATGGTCATATTGGAAAACAATATTTTATTATAGTATATGATTTGTTTAATTCAGAAACACAACAGGAAATATATTAATTAATTACAAATTATGAGAAGAAATAAACATTAATTACTTGTTGTAAAAATATTCTTATAATCCAAAAGCAAATTTGACGAACATTAAAAAACTATTATTTTCATGTATTAAGTCAAATTTCTTGTCTACATAGAAACTTGAAAAGAAAGCCACAGAATTATGAATAAAAAAAATACAATTTTAAAGAAATAAAAATTATTAAAAGTTTTATTGTTATATTCATCTTATTTTTTCACAGTTTGTTAAGAATTGTAAATAATTTAACTTTGATTGTTTTTTAATCCGTTTTAAAATCCATTACCAATTTTTTAAAATATACTAACCTGTTTTGGGGGTAAGTATCCATTCTCAAAAATTACTTAATAAATTAAAAAAAAAATCCTTAAACAATATTTTTTAACTTTTTTTTTTGAATTCTTCCAAACATTATAGAGAAATCCTTTTAAGAATTTTGAAGTGACACGGAAAATATGTTACTGATAGCTTTGTGTGAGTGGTAAACTTCAAATGTTTAACAAATACATTCAAAAGTGATCCTCTTCATAAGAACTGAATTAACGAAAATAAAGGAAAGAAAATGGAATACAAATATTATATATAAGAAACTTTTATGAGTTTATGTGCAAATAAATTGTACTGAAAAGATTTTCATTTTGGAAACAAAATATTTTAGTTCGGTAATATCTTTCTACATATAGAGTTAAAAGTTCCTGCAATAAACGAATTTCTTTGTTTTCACCAAACAATTTTTAAACCTTAAGAGTATGTGTGTTGTTGTTGACCCTGTCTGACGTAGTCAGAACGAGGCCCACAAAATTCATCATGGCAAGGGGCTAGAAGTACGCCTGTCGTTGACCTTGAGCACCATACAGGTGACAGTACGAATTAGCTCTGCGAAATTCCCCGAAAGGACGATAGATGGCGACACTACCTATCTCCACCTCCACAATTTCGGCATGGAACTGAAGGGGAGGGAAATATTCTCCAGTACCCTTCCCTTGTGATTCAGCTCACAAGACTTTCGGACCCACTGATTTAATGAGCACGTATTCCGTGTATACTCGGAGGGTATTTGGTGGCACGGGCATCGAACCCAGGCCTTCCGGTCTGGAGTCCGATGCTCTAACCACTAGGCTACCCACGGCCTACTTTAACCCTCTAAGCGGTCTGCACGTAAAGTCTTGGTATTCTGGAGATGCTTCGAAAATGCACCGCACGTATTTTTTTGCCGTCAGGTGGGGTTCTCAAAAGCGGTTGAGCCGTATTTTTAAGAATGCGGCTCAGCCGCTTTTGGGAATCTTGCTTGAAGGCAGAAAAAGCATATCTGGAATGACGGGATTTTACGTGCAGACCGCTTGGAGGGTTAAGAATAAAGCATATTTAGTTCAAATTACAATACTTTTGATAAAAATACCACTTAGAAATATTTTTATTTCTGTTTTCTGCAATGCTTTCTAAAACAGTGATATTACCTATCGAACAGCAAATTCACCCATTTAAGTGAACAGTTAACAATAATAATACGCAATTTGATATATGTGAGCAATGATTTTTTTTTATAGAAGTAGATCAAAAGAGTTTTTAACAATAGGAATGTTTTGAACAATTTAAAGAATTCGACATTTCTTTTTAAAAGATCAAGAAAAACAGAATTAATTTGGCGGAATAGTTTTTAGAAACTTTTTTATAGTTTGAACAATTTGTTAGCTACCCGAAACACCAAAAAAATTATCCTTAAGGTATGTTACTACCCAAAATTCGCCATTTTGCTGAACATTTTCGAAATTTCTTTTATGCTTTTATTTTATAGCCCATACATACATTTAAAATTCTAAAATCACTCTGTTTTTGTTTCTACGTTATTTAGAAGCAAAGTTATAGCCTAATTAGTAAAACGGAAATGGAGTTTAGAAAATCTAAACAAAATTTTTTTAAGATATTGAATTGAAATTTTCAGAACATGTTTTATTTGGTTCTATCTGTGTTATGAATCAAAATCTAATCTCTGTGTATATACTTATGTACTTTATTGCTTTTTTATGAAAAAAAAAATCATTAATTTTTTTAAAAAAAAAAATCGTGTTTTTGTATAAAATGTGGCATGTTTAAAACTTTTTCAAAAGTATTACAAATCTTTTGACTCTTAACACATATAAAGATGTTATTCACGTACTGTATAAATATTATTTGAATACATTGATTAGAATTTTGTG
>BMAV01027810.1:102342-114704 GCA_019973955.1 Trichonephila inaurata madagascariensis | reverse complement strand
GCAAGAGCTGTGATCGGGTTAACACAGCTCTTGAAACAGATATTGAGAGATAAGGAGGCAATCAAATTAGAAAGAGATGACAATGGTTTTAGACATTTCAAAGGCGGGTGTATTAGTTTTGTTAAATTTTGACAGAGGAAAGAATCGACGAACTTTTGTGATACCTGTGGAACTACGATTTTGTGAGTTTCTGAAGAGAGAATATTTTGCTCGCATAATTTTTGAATCTGATTTTCTATTTTCAATTTGGTACATAGTTTGAAATCAGAGGAATATGATTGTAAACAGCTAACACATTTCGATTTCAGGTTGCACGTGTCGGAAGGATGCTCAACAAATGAACTTCTAAACTTATAAGTTGGCCTCGGCAAGAAGTTCGTGAATTTTGAGCATCTGAGGCTTGAAGCAATGCTGAAAATTTGGAGCATATAATCATATTTTGCTATTTAAATACCCAGATTTAATTGTAGCTTGGAAATTAGTACAACTGAAGTTTAAAATGAAATTTTTAGGATGTATAATCGTTGCATCTCTTTTTAAAGTGATTTTTTTACACGATTTGTACTGTGATCAGAAAAATTTTCTATGGTTTTCCTTTTACTTTTAAAGGTTCCAAGTGGGTTAAGTTACAAACGGATACCCCACATCAGGAATTGAGTTATTTATGTGGATTTCACAAAAACATGGAAATCTAAAAAATTTTCGAAAGCCTATTTCGTCTAAGCAAGATTTCGTGTCCACAAGAAATCCTCTAATCGCAACATTTTTGCAAACTTTGGCTCACCAGGATAACAAAAGGACATCTTACTTTTAAATAACAACATCAATCAACAATTAAACTGAACCTAGAAGTTTCAAATTTGCGTGGCTTTAATTAAGGACACAAATCACGCAGACACTTTTCACTAACATTACAGGAATGTTATTTGCAGATAAAACTGTCATATTTTGTTCAAGCTATTGTAGTTTTATTATCCTTTGATGACCGACAAATAGCATGTTGAACTTTTTCTTGTATATGTCTTTTTGACAAGGCGAAGTGTGCCTTGTGGTACACTTGTGGCTTTATATTTTTCTTGATGGAGTTCTTCAGGTAGCATTTGAAAATTTTCCTTTGAACTCAAACGTTTCATGTTCATTGCTTTTCTCAATTTTTTTTCGCTATCATGATTAATACGCACTATTTGAGTAGGTTCTTCCCTCGCTTGATTAGACTTCTTGATTTTTTTCAACTTCCTTCAATACAGATATCAAATGCTCATTTCTTTTTTTATATTCTGCTCATTTACATTTATAAACCAAAATAAGCGGTACAATATAGCATTCAAAACCACTAAGTTGTTCAGATAGGGAAAATGTAGCTTGTTTATAGAAAATATTTTGGAACAAATGTGGTCACGTGAGGAACTCAGTTAAAAAACAAGTACTTTAAAATTGTAAAAATAAATAAATAAATAAATAAACGAGAGGGAGATATTTGACAAATACATTTTAGTTCCCATAGACTGCCATATAGGATGATACTCTGTCATGGTCATTGGTAACAAATTAACAGTCTTCCCAGAATTAAAGATTTCGTGTGCCTGGGATGACTCTGTCCCCCACGTGCCCGCTCCAGGGTTCAATACTCTACACAAGTGCCCCTCTTGGAGGGGGGGGGACTCCGAGACTTCCTGCAGAAATTTCTCACTAGCTGATTGACCGAAGAAGGCTCTAATGCAATGTACGGGCCAAAGAGTATGCGAAAGGTATCCCAGATAACCATTATGAGATGCCACACGCGAAAAACTTTGAGGGTCAGTGCCAACAGTGTTCATAAAAAATAATTAAATGAAACAATTAAACAAAAATCACTTGTTTCAAAATAAAATAATAAACATAAAGAACACCTGATTTTTAGTGTTATGGAAAAAAATAACAATTTATTTGTAAATTATACGTCATTATTTAGTTTATCTGTGACTTTCTGAATTATTTAATGACAAGAAGGAAGAATGTATGGATATGAAGAACGTATCCCGGAGATACGTCACTCGTTTTTACCGGAGACAGAAAAAAACAGATAGAAAAAAAATATCATTAGGTAACTCGATTTTGAGAGGCCTCTATTTACCTTAAGACGGTAAGCTTTTGAGAAGAAAAATTTCAAAACAATTGTATATTTATAATGTTACGTAGTTAAGGTATCCGATTACGTTCGGAACCACGATTTTAAAAAAGTGCATAAATGTATAATTTTCATGATATTTAGTGTCACTTAGATTAGAATACATATATAAAATTGTTGTAAGGACATTATGACAAAAAAATATTTAAATACAATATTTTGGCAAAAAATTAACTTAGAGAGAGAGAATAACCTTTTTTTTCAAAATGTTCTCCTTTTGTGAAAAATGCTTCTATTATAATAATATTTTGCCTGTATATATCTCAAACCTCTCTACAGAGGCTCAACTACGAATTTTGAAAAATTCACATTCTTTTCAGAGTTACAACTAATTGAATTAATTATCGGCGTTTTTTCCTTAAAATTTCTCCCTTCTGTTTTCGTAAGACATGGATAAACCGACTTCCGAGTTATGCATTTCAAAAATTCTAGTTGAGCCTCTGTACAGAGGTCTGACCTAAATACAGGCGAAATATTATTATAATAGAAGCATTTTTCACAAAAGGAGAATATTTTGAAAATGGGGCATTCTATGTTAATTTTTTGTCAAAATATATTGTACTTAAATAATTTTTATTGTAATACTATTCTTATAAAACAATTTTATATACATTTTCTAATCTAATTGACACTAAATATCATAAATATTATCCATTTACATGCTTTTGCAAAATCACGGTTCCGAACGTAGTCGGATACCTTAAAATAGCTCTTTTTAACAAAAAAAAAAAAAAAATATTTTGAAAATCTGATGTGATTTTGTCAGGTGGAAGCTCCTTTTTTTAATAAAGTAAACAAACGCTTATTTTAGTTTTTGTATTTAATTTTATCAAATTTAGAATCGCTTAAATTTTCTTTTTTTACAAATGAGCTGCATTTTAGCACACAAGCCTTTGCAGACACGGCAAGTCTGCCAAGTGTGAAAGCCATTTCAGAGATTGCACCATCTTGTGGCGGCTTTCGCTCTAGTTGACGCTTGAATTAATAGTAATTTAAGCTCTTGTCGAATGCTAAATATTGCCATGATTTTAATTTTCTAATTTCATATAACTTTTTTTCAAACGCTATTCCTTATATAATTTATAAAGTCACCATATTTTTAATTAGATACTTTTACAATTTAAGTTAAATATTTTTAAATGTTTAAACATTGTTTAAATAAATGAGGGTTAAAAATACAAATTTCTTAAATGATCCATAAGCCATTAATAGTTAAAATATTCATTTGTACAAAAATGCAATCGAATTTGTGTAGAAACTGAAACATATGGTAATGAGTAATATTCTCAGAAGATTTCTAATAAATATCACAGTAAAGAATTTTTATAAACTATTTTATGCTGCTATCTTCTTGCAATCACGAAATATTTATGATATCATCTATTTTAATAACCGCTTTTGATTATAAATTTTATCATTTTGATGGATGTGACACAGTAAAAAGAAAATGATTCAAGAATTAATTAGATTTAATTTTAGAAAAGAGTCTGTTTACGAATAACAAATTGCTTCAGAGAATTTTATCACTACTTGTTAATTTCTCTAATGAATATTTGGCATCATATTTTAAAAAAAAATCGTAGAGAACTAGTTAAGATTAGTCATATTTTTCACAGCTATTTTTAGATAATTGAAAATAATTAAATATGTATATCTGAAAGGAATTTTTCAACTGAGATGCTTACATATTTTTCTTCCTTTTCTTTTTAAAACTCACTATAATTATTAGTTTTCATTAAAAGACTCCTGAATTATGAAATAACGCGAAAACTGAAATTTTTTCCAGGCCGTACGATTAAATTAGTTGATAAGAACAAACTATTATTTAAAAACTAGAAAATGCAAATGATGTTAAAAATAAACAAGTTTACTATTGGTTAGTTCAAAACACTAATGAAAATCTGAAATTTATTTAAATATATTCTTAGCTAATTATAGCTGGGAAAGTTTTCATTTATTTTATGTTTCTAGTAAAATTAATTATTTTAATTAAGAAACTTAACGAAAGCTTCTAAAGTTATCGACTTACAGTTAAATAAAAGTATGCTAATTAAAATAATAACAGAGATATAGATCAATAATATTTACAAAATCATTTCTTTTTTAGAAGATCCCTTTTTGAAATTGAAGCAGCTGAAGTTTTTTTTTTTGAGTCTTCAAAGCATTCACATAGGGTGTGGTATTTTTTGTTCCTTACTAATATCTTTTCCTTTAAAATTTCTATGAAAAAACATTCCTTTTTCTTTTTTCTCCATATTTTTCCTACTCGGTTTCAATTACACATAGATACGTGCTTCAAAAGACTCCCCAAGAAAATGTTAAAAAAAAATTTTGGTAAAAAGTTGAAGAAAACAGTTTAGACCACAATTTTCTCCGTAGTAATTTACCTCAAGAAAACACGAAGGAAGCGATCTATTTATCTTTCAGCATTTAGTTACAGTGTTTATACCTTCCATTGAAGAGTTGGATTTTTTTCCTTTTTTTTGTTATAAAGCAATTACTTTTCGAGTATTTTTTGTTTTGTTTTGTTTACATGTAAGAATCACACACAAATAAATCATTTTTTGGTTACCTGCTAAGAAATCTCTTTGATAATGTTATGCTTTGGTAATTAGAATTGCTTTAAAAAAACGCTTGCCAAATAAGGAAGTAGATTTCTTTTATATATATTTGCGATGTATATTTTTTTAAATTTCTAATAGGCTGCGGATTGGTGTTTTACCATTGCAGACCTAGTACATGGCGGGAAGCAGGTATCTCTTTTTAGTATGGCACCATATAAGTGGATATCAATCACCGCAGGTAATTTTGACGCCCAGTTTCCTCCCTAGAGGGAGGCACTTGAGCTCGAACGATGCGAACCTTTATTAGGATTTAATTTTGCCGAGAGCATTCAAGCCGAACAGATACTCTAGGGATCTTTTACATGCCGTATAATTATACGACATGGCCGTAGTCGATTTCTGCATCATGAAAATCTACCGACTTGTGCCGATGAAATATTTATCATCATATAAGTTATAACTAAATATTCATTGGAATTGAAAGGAGTAATTTTCAAACAGCTTAGGAATGAATAATATTTTAAAATTCAAATAATAATTTAATGATATATCTGTGCTGAAATGTATTTTTTTACGTTTTGTCAGTTGCGATAAAAATTAACATTGCTTTTGAAATACAGTTTTTTTTCTAAAAAATTAAAATAATTCAATATAAAGAAATATTATCAGTCTTTATATTAACATAATTTATCGACAAATACGATTTTATCAAGACATGTGCACTTATTTTATGTTAGTTCAGAGCATAGTAATTGTATTGGTTTCGAGAAAACAGAAATGGAGAATAAAAAGTTACCTCAAGTTTTATGGTTATTGCTATCTTTTGCTTTCTTATCCTTTATTCTATTTTCAAAAGAAAGAATATAAAGAGGAAAAAAATATACTGTTAAATTTATAAGCTTTATAAGCAACAAAAAATTTTTTATGTTCAATAAAATTCTTTTGAAAGAAGGAATTTGAAAGAGAAATGATTTAGCAATATAATACCAGAAAACAAAACAATAAAAATAATAAACAAGATTTTAAGGGGATATGTCGAAAGTAGTAAAAAAAAAGTAATGCTTTTCTAATTAATATTTCTAAAAATAACAGCTTCTCGACAATAAGATTTTTTTTAAATACGGTCCATTTTTACTATTCCTTTTTTATGTAATATTTCGTATTGTAATAAATCAACATAGATTTTTTTTGTAAGAATAATAATTTAAGTGTAAAAACTTTATCACTCGCTTCAGGTTACGATATAAAATAAATTAAGCACTAAGTAAATATGCTAGCGATTATCACAGGTGAAATATTGATAAAAATTTACAGAAGAATTTTGAACAAAAAAATAAAATCTCATTTTTAAAATCATCATTTATCTTTAAAAGAAAATGTAGGGAGAATATTCAGAGACTGTTAAAACATTTCAGAAGGACTTTGGAATCGTTTTCTAATGTTTAAAATATTCGATCTGATAACAGCATTTTTAAACTATAAGTGTGTATTGCTCGTTTTATGGTGGAAGGGTCTTTCGTAAATTTTCCAGGAGTATTTATTTTCCATTCGTCTTCCAGTATTTTCCAAAGCCCACCAAACGTGTTGGGTTTTTCACGGAGAGTTCTTCTCGACACATCAAAGAAACAATTTTCCATAAGTGAAAAGTGTTTTTCAACGGGATTTTACAAAAATATGCTGAAATGGTATAGAGTATATTTTATGTTTATGTAAGTTTTTACTTTTTCCATGAATGCAATGATAGTTTTTGAAATACCCTTAGTTGCTTTCTATTGATGCAGAGTTTCCTTTTTTGAAACTCATTTGGCTGTAGAAACAGAATTCCTGCATTAAACATTGACGTAAAACATTCTCCCAATAGAATCTGATGAGTTGATTTTAATCTTGTTTTCAACTCTCTTCTTATATTTATTTTTCAGTTGTAAGAGAAATCAGCAATGATCATTAAATTCTTACTGAAATTTTCTTTGCATTCCCGAAAAATAGATTTTGATATCTTTTCGATGACATTTTCGTAACAAATGGTTCCTTTTCTTGTTGTTATCAATTAAGTAAATACTTAACACATGAAGGGTAGTAATATGATTTCTTTTCTCTTTTTTGGTAAATGGTATATGGCTTTATAATATGTTTTAGATGTGTAACATCTTTCCTCTCGATTGCTGGATACTTGTTGCGAGTGATTTCGTGAAAAGGGATGGATGTGTGTAACAGGATGTGACGTAAGCGCGCGCCACTTGATTTGACCAATGAGAGTGCGTGGCTGTGTCTTTTCACTACCTTCGCATGGGGGTCCAACTCCAGTAGCCATCAAGCACTCGAGCGCTTGACTCTAAATCCGTTAGTCATGATATTGGGGGACATAAGTGTGGCAGAATGCTTATTTGAAAATGGACAAACAGTGATTTCGGTGGTCGTATACTTTTCTTCGAATCAAACGGTTAAAAAAAATTAAAGATTTCCTGCATTTTGTACTTTTACCATATAACGAAGGTAGTTCTGCTCTTAAAAAAAAATTATCACTCGCTTCCCCTGATTTTGAAGGGTGATTTTAACCTTAACTTCAGTTTGCCAAAAGCTGAGCCACTCATAGGTTTTATGAATGACGAACTTAAGCTCGAAATGAACACAAATTAGAATGTTTCGACTGCTAACAGTAGTACTGTTATTGACGCTGTTTTTCAACGGTTTTTACTTTGAAATCACAAGTATATGTGTCATATTTTAGTTATCATAAGTTTATTGCCTCCGCTCTTCCCCAAATTGAACAAGAATAATTGTTTTTGATAAAACATTGCATTAGTCCTTTTGTTAATTAAATACAATTTTCATTAAAGGTATAATTATTCGTTAGAAAATTATTTCCAATTATTTTTTTCATGACAAAAGGTTATATTGCGTATTTACCACGATAACATGTCAGATGTTGCACATCATATGCGACTACTGTAAAACTCGTTTCTTATTTTTTATGAGCAATATAAGCCTAGTGGTCGACTGGTAGCGTATCGCGCTTCCACACCTTAAGTCCGGGGTTCTACTCCAAGTCTGGGCAAGGTCGACTCAGCCTTTCATCCTTTTAATGGGTTGATATCTGAGTGCCAAGCTTTCTTGAGGACTAAACACAGGAGGTTTTGCGTGAGACTGACCACCTAACCTGCTCATACACCTCAGCGCCCAAGGTCTCGAATACTGGGATGAGTCCTTGGTCCTCATGGGCTGTTGCACCACTAAGTTTAATTTCGTTTATGAGTAACATGGCCCGTAAAAACACAGGATCCTTACATTTTTGTTTTTAATAATCTGTAAGTACAAATTTATTACTTTCTTTTTTATTGATACAAATGCTTGATATTAATTTCAGAGTCAGCAGAATTTTTCTTATTATTCTGAGTGTGAATAACTTTATTTAAAAACATTCGAAATAGTACTTACATTTTGAGAGGTTTATTTGAACTTCATTTCATTTCAGTCTATTTGGAATTAACTATTGAGGAAATTTTCTTTAATAATGTCACTTATTTTGCATTTAGAAACTTTCTGTACCATACGGGTTTTACAACGTTTTTTTTTAATTAAGAGTACTAAATAAGAGTACTTCTCCGGGGAAATTGTAAACACTAGGTCGTTTTCTCATCGTTACATCTCTTATTTACATACGACATTTTGAAAGAAGAGTAAATATGAAAATATCAAACAGTAATTTTAATTTCAAATAACCTCAAAGGAATTTTTCCGAAAATTGTTCATCAAAATCTTTCGAAAAATGTTTAAACACACTATAAAAGGTCCCCATTTTTTATAAGCTGTTATTTTAGTATATAAGTCTTGTGAAATATATATATAAGGTATTTTATTCTAATTCATTTGTAACATACACAATAAATATAATATAACAGTTCTTAGTATACTAATATTCTCAATAGTCAACTAATTAATAATATTAAAATAATGAAAATCCATTAACACATTTAATGGTAACAGCCTAAGTTTCGAACAAAATTTTGCAGTGAAATAAATGAAAAATGAATTGGATACATTAATTTTTCTGGTGTTGATTAAATGTAAAAATGTTTTTTCAATTCATTTTCTATAATTTTTCAACTTCCAAAATATGAATAACTTTTCAAAATGTTTCGAAGAACATTAATTACAAGTCTATGATTATTGATTAGAAACACAAAACTATTTTGGAAATAGTTAAATATATTTTTGAAGCGGATTTAAGTGTAGATTTCATTCATTATAGCATCCATAATTTTTAAAAATAGTAACTTTAGTTATCGAAGATAGTTATAGTAATTAATTCTTTTATTAAATGTATTTCGAGAACAAACACATTTGTAAATTTATTATTTAATATTTTTTGATAATTTTAAAAATCCAGCAAACCGCGTGCTCAGGAAAATTAATTAAAAAAAAGACCGAAGGCTTATTTTTACAGCGTTTTATGTGCGTTGGGATTTATCTATTTATCTCTAAGTCCATTTAAACATTCTTAATTCATATATTTATATTTATGATCAATAACATACGAATCAGAATAAAAATACATATTAACAGTAATAGAAATTAATGATCTTTCCAAAATATTATTCGTTTATTTTGAATACAATTATGGATACATCATTCTTTTCTCTGTTACTGTTGGTTCTTCTACTCTATTAAATGACTAATAATATTCAATCTATATTACGGTTAATTGAGTAATAATATTCAATCTATATTACGGTTAATTGAGTAATAATATTCAAATAATGAACTTATTAGCACATTACTATAATGCCTTTGTAGTGGATTCTTGCTCATTTTCAGTTAACCTTTGGGAAAACCTACTTTGTTTGCTTGATTTAAGAACCTCATCTTGTTACTGAATGAATATTAACATCGCACAAGTCAGCTACACTAGGGCTTTCATCATCTTGCAAAGCAACCATTGTATGCAGATTACAATTGCTGTTTAAAGAGAGATGAACCAAGAAAGAGGAGGGTAAGATTGTAATTGTTAAGAAATAAGGAGATTAGATGTTGTGTGTGTGTTTTGGATTGCAATCTGCAAATTAGATTGAAGCTCGCAAGGCTACATACGAGTCTCTGGTGCTCGGATTGAGTTTAGAGCAGGGATGGCCAACCCAAATGACCTCGCGGGCCACTTAGGAAGAACTTCATGATCCCGCTGGCCGCATATAAAAATATATATCTTTATATTAGATTTGGATCCATTACAAACATTTGTTGAAGTGAAAATTTAAAACAGACTGATATATTATTATTGTTTACATTGTTTTTACATGAATACAAACATAGATAGCATAATAATAACAGTACAATGATCAAATAATGTTTAATTTATTTAATTAGTGAGAATCTTTTTCTTAACTCTTTCACTTAGTTTTTGCTAGTCGATCTCAATGCATGTGTATTTGCGTATCGTAACTGATGTTGCAGATTTTCGTGATTTAAGTTTGAGCATGATTTGTGTTTGATAAATTTTAATTTAAAAAAAAAGAAGATATTCGCAGTAACAGAAGCAACGTGTTAAAATAATAACAGTCATGAAATTTATTTTTTTTACAAAAAAAAAAAAGCCATTTTTAAACAAAAAAAAAAAAATATTGAACAAAATATGAAAATTTTTTAAAGTTGAAAAGAATCTCGTGGGCCACAAAATTATTCAAGGCGGGCCGTGGGTTGGACAGCTCTGGTTTAGAGCTTAAGCATGTAAGCCTGTATCTCGAAGCAATATTTTAAGTGTTAAGTGAATCTTTATTATTTTTCTTTAGTGTTCCAATTTTTATTTCTGTCCAATTGTATATTTGCCATTGAGATACTGCGATTAAATAAAAGTTGTTAAGATTTATAATGTCTTGATTCTTCCACACTCAGTATTAATGCAAATTTTCGTTTCACAGTCTAAAATAACTCTCAGGATATTAGGAATGATTTCTATCACGAAATACAACAAGAGATGAGATTCATAAGTACGTTGGAATTTCAACTACTTAATATTCTTCAGCTAAAGTTTGTGATGTGTTGCAATCAATTCGCAATTATCTTAAGCAATATACTCCAACTCAAGTTTGCATTTTTGATTATACTTCGAGATTTTAAAATTTAATACGCATTTTAACCCTTTATCTACCGACAGTACTTATAAGAGTGCCTCTCACTTTAAAATTACATAGAAGAACTATTTTTACAAATACTCTAACGATATTTAGCAGAAGTATTCTTTTAAATCCACTCTTCCAAGATATATGGTAGCACCGGTTCTATGATGAGTATTTTAGAGGGGAAGGTGAATAACTGTATAGCAGAAGTTGCGTTTTCAGCTGACGTTTTGATCGGATTACGAAGATTGTCATTTTTGTTCCGAACAAGTATTTAATGTCAAAAAATGTCTTATATTTTTTTGTATGTTAACGAAGACCTTAGAAAACGATTTGACTGTTTATTTTAAGTGAACAACGTATATAATTAAATTTACAGTTGAATAACTTTGTGGTATTTATAAGTACCGACAGCACACTGGGTGTTACAGTAGAACTTTTTCTAGAAACTATAGAGAAAAAAGTTTTCTCTAGTTTCCAGTCCGTGTAGCTTATTGTTTTTTTTGTTGTGTTGTAGAGTCATTACTATAGTGCAATAGACTTATGCTTTTTTTGGCATTTCTTTTTAGCTTAACTTATTTATTTTGCTTTTTTATTGCTTTATATTAATGTTGTGAAAAAAATTTGAACTTCGAGTCTGAGCTTTTTTTTGCCACACAATTAAATGAAATATCTATTCTTATTAAAAAAATTAACAACATTTTAATTTCTTTACATGTAATTCAAATTTAACAAAAATTGAAGATTTTCCATGTACTATTATTATTATTATTTCTTTTCGTAGAATGTCTGGAAAAAAGAAGCTCATTTTTCAAGAGGCTTTGGATTTTTACAGAACCTACCATCCGAAATCAATGATGTAATAACAGATGATTTTTCAGATGAAGAATTCCCAGCAAATAGTCTCCTGGAATTTTCATTAGATTCTTAAGATGACTATTAAGAGATTGAAAAAGTCTCAAGGTGCAATAGTTCATGTTAAAAATGAAGCATTTCCTACTTCAGGATGCAGTGTCTTGAAAAACATTCAATAGAAACCTCACTCAAAACGTACAACGTGTAATGAATTTTTGGGTATTAATGAAAATAAAAAGTGTTTCTTTGAATATCATCAAATTAAGTTTATGTATAAAAACTGCTTTTATGTGTAAAACAAGTAAATAAATTTTAAAAATTTAATCATTTTTAAAAATAAATATTTTATGCTGCAAAATTTTTTAGTGTTACTTGGTTATTTAGTATTTTTAAGAGTTAAAACTGCATTAAAAATCATTCGGTCTTTCCGTATTATAACATTTTAGACCTTTATGGACTGACGCTACTTTAAAGTACCACTTTAATTAATTACCTCTAACGGATTAAATTCACCAAAGTAAAGAGTTTCTTATTTATATATATCCCTTAGTTTTCAAAGTATGGTTAAAAAATATTGTATGGAAAAGATTGCAATAAATCATAATGCTGTAGATAAATGTAAATGGTAAAACATCATAAAAATGAAAAACTCTTCAGCATGTGTGT
>BMAV01027810.1:70935-93306 GCA_019973955.1 Trichonephila inaurata madagascariensis | reverse complement strand
AGAAAAATATCTCCTAGTTTTAATAACTAAAAATTGGAGAACACTAGCAGGAAGAAAAATGACCTTGAAAAAGCTTCTATGCAAAAATTTAGGAAATTTATTCAGCGTAAAATGTTGCTCAGCATTACAGAAGCTGTTTTGAGTTTATTGATAGTATTTGATTACTTTGAAAGCCATTAAGGATGCCTTTTTAATTATTATTTGAGAAAAATAACTTATAATTTAAAAACTATTTTTCCTATTTTGTAATATTTTCCGTAGCTGAGGACTAAATCTATCACATTTTATTAAACCTTAATTTTATTAAAATCATTAAAATATTGAGTGGGATCTTTATTTTGTCAATTATTTAAGCTATTCAATTTCTTTCGCGACCCGTCAATCGCGGGTGTGAGAGGGTTTCAGTAAGAAACATACATTATCTAAATTTAACTGCTTTTATTCAGCTTCTAGCACTTATGATAATTTATAAGAATGCACTCTGATAACTAAACCCGAGGAGCAATAAAATTTATTAGCCCTATTATAAATATATGGAAGCAAACTTATCTTAATTATTCTATTGGACACTCCTGCGTCCAACCTGCTAAGTCGTCAGCCGTAAAGGGGACGTCTTCCACCTCCCTATGTATCCTTTCTTCGGATTTAATATTACGAAAGGTGACCACCGGTCGCATAAACTATGCTTTCCGCTTAGGATCGACTCTCAACCATTGCCTCGGCTACTCAACGACTAACACTTAAACAGAAGTTCGCATTTTCACAAAATCAAGTCCTCTCTACGGAAAGCGGTTTTAAACTAAGATCACAGTTAACAAGTGATAGAAAAATAGTTTTTTAAGTCAATTTCTGCTTAGTTCAACAAACAAAATTTTTATTTTAGTAACTTTTTATTAAATAGCTACAATTAATATAAATATGCATATAAATATGACAGAATCACAATATTAAGTGTTAAAATAGAAAGAGATTTATTTTCCTTGCAATTTTTTTATTTTCCTTTCTATATATTGTGTTGGACTATATTTTTTTGTTTGTTACTATCGATTCATTAATTAATTTTATTTATTCTAATAAAATAGTATAGTCAAAAAGAAATCACGTTCTCAAAAATTAGGCCATCCCATGTGGGACTCGAACCCACGACCTTTGGATTAGAAGTCCAACGCTCTGTCCATTGCGCTACAGAAACGTAACGAATGATTTTCCTTTCTATATATACTGTTGGACTATTATTTTCGTTTGCTACTATTTATTCATTTTTCAATTTAATTAATGAATTAATATTTTAAAAAAACTGTATTAACATGAATTGTCACAACCGCTACAAGTTTTAAAAAATGTATTTGAACTTTAATGGATGAATGGAAAGTATTTTATTAATTATTGAAAATTTGAACAAGATATATATATATATATATATATATATATGTCGAGAGTGAACTGATAGTAGGGACTGAAAAAGAATATTTTCCTCATGAGGATTAGTAGAAGCCCGCGCGAATAGAACCCATTTTCAAATTCAATATTTAAACTATTAAATAAAGAAATCAAAATTTTGCTCCATTTTCCATTTCCTCTGAAGATTAATATTGCACTTAAGTATAATAGTATATTAGTTTATTATTAATAAGTCCGTAAAATTGAAAAACTTTATCCCGACTATAGAAATTCTAAATTCTCTAACAAATGTATGAAAACTTCAAGACACAAAAATTGTAGAAGTATGTAATTCAAATGCGCGATAGATAGATTTATTTCAGTGAAAGTTTTCAGAACACTTTATGTCGGATCCTTCCACTTGAGTAAATCAAATATCTCAATTTAGATTTCCAGCGAAAGAGGACCGTTTCAAAATATAAATTGATAGGGAGGAATTTCAGAAGAGTAGGGATCTCGATTTTCGAAATAATTTTGTGCGCTCAACTCGTCATCGTACCAGAAGTCCGAAATGACCGTCGAATGAAGGGGGAAGCAGGGGGATGGGAGGGGTTGGTGAAAATGGAAACCGCTGCAGAACGTGTCCAATCTGCTGGAAAGAGGTTCAAATCTAATCGGCGTTCCTCGACACGCTGACAGGGTATTAATTCGCGAAATACCCCGTCTGAAACAAGAATGGGGAGGGACCGACTCCTTATTGTTTGAAGGACAAATCTTTGGGTTCTCTAAATAAATTTTGATGGAGCGAATGGTTACGAAATCAGGGTATCTTCAGATGCTCGTGAATTTATACAATAAACGAGAGTTTGAAGATATTTATAGATGAAGATATTCAGTTAAGGTATCCGACTACTTGCGACAACTTTTTTTTGAAAAAAAGGAAATATGGGGATTTTTTGGGGATTTTTAGATTTATTTAGTATATTTTAAGGAAAAAATCGCAAAATTGAAAACAGAAAAAAAATGTATTATTATTAAAAGGGGAAAAAATTGGTGAAAATGTACAAAAAATTACATAAACGGGGTTCACTCTGTACAAAATTTTTTGAGCAAATTCTCAATTTTTTAATTTTAATGTGTTACTTTGTTATTCATGTTTGAAATGACCCTCAGGATAATAGATATTTTAATTTTTACAAAAGCTAGAGCACTCTATCTTGGTGACTATATGAAATTGCTTAAAAAAAACAACAGATTATATTCACATAAAGGACTCTAAATTTTGAAATAAAACAGTGATTGATAAATCTAAAGTTAAAAACGCTTCTACTGTTATACAAAACATTAACCAAAAATTTCAGCAAATTATTTTCAAAACTTTTTGAGCAATCGCTGTCCCGTTTGAGTTTCTTGGAAAAAAAAACCACATTTCGAGTAAAATGCATTTTAAAATTTGACATCTTGTGTAAAGTTATTGCATCTTCTTTTATTAAAACACTTGTAGTTTTTGTAATGGAAAATAAGAAGCTTGGTATTTTTATTCAGCTAATAAGATAGCCTGTAAAATAAAATCATAAAATAAATTTGTCAATTTTTGAAAAAAAATCCTGATTTTAGGGTAGTCAGATATCTTAAGGAAACATCTCAAAGCATGAATATTCAAAGTTGCTTTCAAGATTTCTAACACATTATACTACAGTCTGCTAATTAATAGTAGACACATTTATTTTATCACTCTGGGGGAAACAAAAGTTTTGCCCTAATAGTAAAATATTATTATAAAAAAACTGTTTTGTACAATAAAGTTTCTTTATATCACTAAATAGGTCAATTTGAATAGTTTCTTTGTGCAATAGATGATGCGAGTGATTCTTCCAGAAGAAATTGCCTGAATTTTTGTAAGGAAGACATTACTTTCGAACGAAATGGCATTGATTCCTGATATGAATTCGCCCATTAATGTCCAGCGTAAATTTCGACATTGTATGGACGTCCTGATGCACAATCAATTAAGCGATGATATGAAATGTTTGAAGAAACAGGCAGAAAAACAGAAGACGCGTTTATGAACACTTGGTGGGAACTAGAATACCGCTTAGACATTTTTCAATCTACCAAAGGGGCACACGTTGCGATTTACTTAGACCAATGGTCGTATAAAAAATTCATAACAGTATTTACAACATACTCAAACGAACATATGCCTAATTACAATAGTTTGAGTACAATAAATATTTATAATCAGCGCAAGACTTTTGGTTCACCCTGTTTTATTATATATTTCGCAAATATATTTCAATATGTTTTGAAAAAATTCTTGAGAAAGCCAGAAAAATTGCTTTCAAGAATTTGTTTGCGAGTGGTAAACTAGAAAAAAAAATGTGTGGTGTTTTGGGAAGAGGCTGATAAGCTGTGATAGCTCTGCCAAGAGTATCCCAGACATTCTCTGTGAGATTTATATCATGAGATATGGCTTGTCACTCCTTCTCTTGAATTTTCTCAGTTTTAATTTTTCGTTGACAAAAAGAGTCCTGTGTGGGCGGGCTTTATTCTTAAAAATGGATGTTAACTGTATCCAGGCTGGCTCTAGCAGTTTTGCTACTGCGGAGAAAAATGGAAAGCATGGTGCTCCTCTCTCCAAAGCGACAGCATAACAATTATATATATATACAGTCGGATCTCTATTTAACAAGGTCACTAAATTTGGAAAAAAGTTCGTTATATGGAAAATTCGTTAAATAGCGGTTTACCTATTCAATATACTTTATATAAACCACATAAAATAAATTAGACACTATATATTGAAAAAAAGTAATTAGTCACACCTTTTTGTAAATCAATATCTATTTATTTTATATATATCTTACCCCTCAAAAAAAAAAAAAAAAAAAAGAAGGAAAGAAAAGCTGCAAGGAAAACAAGGAAAAAGTTCTCGACGAATGCACTGTATTTTCAACATTAGTAAAATAATTATAAATTTAAATTAACGATTTTTTTAAGGATATTTTCTAATTTAAAGTATACAAGTATAATTTTAAACATACGTTATTTTATAACTGGAAAATCTAAACATACATTACCACATGCATCCTTAAATTTAATGACTCATAAAATCTGTTAATTTTGTTAGAGTTTTTTGTTTGAAAAAATGCTTTGATGCATGCTTCTAGTGAACTGGACAATGGAGGTTAGAGGTTGCAACGCCCACAATTACATTGTTCTCGGCAAGTTAGGCATCTAATAAAACCAGTTCAAGAATTATGACCAGCCTAAAACGTGTCAAAAAGAGAGAATAACTTGAAATATCCAGAAATACTTTAAAAATAGGGAGGACAAAAATTGAATCAGAATAGAAAAAGTTCGTTAGATAGAAAATGTATTTCGCTATTAGAAGGTTATTTTATGAAGAAAATTCTGAAATGTTCCTCGTTTCAAGAAAAATTGGCAACATAGAGGTTCGTAATATGGAGGTTCGACTGTATATCTATATAATCTTAAAAAAACCCAAATAATTCGAAATTAAGGATATAATTACCTGTTATTATTTCAAACGAGTAAAATGTAAGAGAAGGTGTCTGTCGCCCATTTTAGTCGGCCAATTTCTTCGAAAAAGAATATACTGATGGTGAGGATCTCACAAGCTTTTATTTTAACATAGTAACTACACTCAAGACTAAAATAAAACATCTCACATTTTGCTCTCTATCTAACAAAAACTCTTATTACTCCTGTCCCCTCTTGGAGAACTGACATCGGATATCGTATGGGTGAAAGAAATGTCCATTGTGACTCCTCTTTGGGATGAGGAGAAAGTTACTAGTGAAAGGTGAGTAAACGTATCAAATTTCATGATTTAACATATACTCCCGCCTCGAACCCTTCAAGTTTCAACACAAAAGGGAACAGAAGTTAAACTTATAAAGTATAAAATAAGGATATAAGATACGTTGAGTGAAATACTTAATTCATACCCATTAATATTTCAGATAATATATTAAATATTTTGTAACAAAAGAAAAAAATGTTTCAAATTCGATTCAAATGTTGCCCTTAAAATTCCCACCCTCCCCGGGCAGGGTTGCGGTTTATCCGGCGCTATAGACACACTTCCTATCCCTCTGAAAAGCCTCATGCAGGGCTTTAAGATATCTTTATACACTCATGGACAAAAAAAAAAAAATTAGCGCAGCAAGAAATAATTGCGGAATAGTAACGAAACTTGGTATGGAGGTACATGTCGGAGAGATATGCAAATGATAAAAATTACAGCGTGATTGCGCATTACGTATAGCCGGTAGAGGGCATTTAACGTCGTTCTCCGTGGAGAATAAAACATGTAATCAAAGCTTGTTTGAGTGTGATGATTCGTTTAAAAATGAAGAGCTGAGATAGACATGTCATTACCCCGTTTTCAAAGACAATATGAGCAGCTGTTGCAGTTTGAGAGGGGGAGAATCATCGGCATGATGGAGTGAGTGAGTGACTATTAACGTCACCCTGTTTAGCTACACGAGGGCTTTTGACGACGGACCACGTAATTTTGAACCATGGTCAAGTGACGTGGACGACACCTGAACTGGAACCCCTCTCCTAACTTCCTCACCACACCAACGGGAGGACGTTTGAACTCTCGACAGATTTAACGTGCATCGCTCCCCTACACGGCTCGGTATGATGGAAGCTGGGCGGTCAGGTAGGCAAGTAATTCGTCTATTAGGCCGCTTTGATTGTGTTGTGAGGTGGTGTTGAGACCAGTGGATACGAGAGATGTCATTTACACGAAAACCAGGCTTTGGACGCCCTCGACAGACCAGTTGTCGAGAAGACCGCCACATAGTAAGAAATGCACGTGTACAACCAACTGCTCATACGCCATCATCCAGGCATATGCAGCACCTTCACTAGGGGCTCTTGTGTCCTCTCGAACCATAAGAAGGCTCCTGGCTGAAGGACATTTGAGATCGCGGCGCCCATTGCATGTGTTGCCCTTGACGCCCACCCATCGACGCCTCCGTTTGTTGTGGTGCCGCGCACGAGGAAACGAGACTGAAGCAGAATGGAACCAGGTTGTCTTTAGCGACGAATTCAGATTCAATCTCAGCAGTGATGACAATCGTTTTCGTGTGTGGAGACCCCGTGGTGAATGCCTCAATCCTGCCTTTGCTTTACAGTGACACACCACTCCCACAGCTGGTGTGATGGTATGGGGTGCCATTGCCTACAATACTCGGTCACCCTACAATACTTGCCACTCATTCAACGGCTCTCAGGAGCCATTTTTACACAAAACAATGCTCAGCCTAACACTCCAAGGGTAGCCGTATAACGCGTGCCTATACTTTCAAGATGCATTTTTCAATTTTTAGGTATACTCACCTTGTAACGCGCACCCACTTTTTTAAGAAGAAACCTGAATTATACGTGAGAAATTCTCTTATCTTTTGAAGTCCTTTATTCGAGGTATTATTCCAAGCTTTAGAGAAAATAATGTTCTACAACCATTAAGTTCATAAAGAATATCTCATTTCTTTTAAATAAACAGTATTTCTATATGTGAAAAAGTCTATTTTTTTTAAGCTCATCTCTCTTTTTTATTTTTAAAGCTCACATTTTTATACTCGGCGTATAACGCGCACCCATAAATTTCGATCTTATATTTCGTGTTCAAAGTGCGCGTTATAAGACGGATTTTATGGTACCTTGATATTGAAGATACAGAAACATCGGAAAGCTCATTTGTGAATAGTATAACTGCCATCCCTTTATTGTGTTTGCCAGTTACAGGCAAATATTGTTCATCCTGGCTTGTGGTGGCTCTTGGGAGTTCTCTCACTATAGTGCCAGATATTGTTCCGGTCTTTTGGAACTCGTTCCATAATCTTGAAACCCATTTCGGGACACATTGAACCCTCTTACTACCTTTCCTTAGCACTGATCTGCCTACAATCAATCTTCTAGCTGTTCTGTATCGTAATTTATCCCTCAGAAGTTATGTTTGAGGTGTTGTTTGCAAAAGTTGAAGAAATAATGTAACATGAGTAAAATTACACATTTGTACTACACTTTGTTGTACTTCCCTTATCAGTTTCTTAAATTGCATAAAACAGAAGAGAGATTGAATGTGGTTGGATAATAAGGAAAAACACCTTTTCTTTGTTATTTTTGAATATTTTTTGAAAAATCAATTAAAATGTGCATGTTTTTTAATTTTCACACATCAGTGTCGCCCATAATATTTTTAATAATACACTCTTCAGGAAAGAAACTCATTTATTACGTTTATTTTCAGAAAAGTATCCCTGTCTTTATCAAACAGGCTTAAGAAAAATTCACATTGAATTTTCTTCTGCAAGGTAACAGTAAAATAATAGGGATTCAATTTTATCTTTATAATGCCATTTTATCCGGCTAAAATACTTGAATATTAGTTTTTGAAACATAATATTCTTTTTAAAAGAGAAAATTCTTCGATGTATGATAGAAAAACATGTTGTGCTGTTATGAACTTCGTATCACAATTTTGTGACAAATAGATTTATTGTATGAAAAGAATTTATCTGCTCTTTGGATATAAAACTAAAAAAAAAAAAAATTCAGAAGGATTATCTATAAAACTAATATTTTTTTTTATTTTATTATGATTTGAAATTTTTTTTGAAGATTTTCAAGATGCTCAGCCTAAGGAACTATATAACTTTGTTAAAAAAAATTCTAAATGTACCGAAAGAAGTATAAGGTAAAAAAATGAGCTATAATAAAGTAAAAGCTGAGAAAAAATTAATTGTTCGCAGTAAATGCACCACAAAATATCTTGAGTTTTGTGATTAATTTTTGTCCAAAAACAACTTCTATTGTTATCAGTGCTATATCATTAAAGCTGTGAATCATATTGAAATGAATGGCAAACTTTTTGGAAAAAAATATTAACTAAATGTAAAAATTAAAAAAATGTTATTGGACGTAATTTTGCATATAATGAAAGTTCAGTCAATCCAGTCTGGAAATTCAAATAAATAAATAAAGAATAATTAAATAAATAAAATAGCGAATGAAATATTAAAGCGGAATTTCCCGAGTTTTCAGTTTAGATTATAGTTGCTTAGAATTATAAAGTATTCATAGAGAAAAAATTAAAATTTCAGATATCACTTGAAAGACACATTAGTTATCTTTTTTCCAAAGATATATCAAGCGTATAAGCTGCAACAGGAGAAGGTTGGTACTATCAAACTAGCTTAACCATATTTTGGTCTTATGTCCGAAGTTGTATACAGTTAGTTTATAATTCCTTTTTTTTTAAACTAAATTTAAACTTTGATATTTTTATTATTATGCTCACCATTGAGATATTGAACTGAGATTTTTGTAATTTAATATTATAATTTTTTTTTATCATTTTTGATCTTCTCAAGAATTTATTATTCATCATTGTGAATTTAAATATGTATATTTAAAAAGAATTAAAGATACATGCAGAAATGAGGGGAAATATAAGTATGCCTATACTTGCCCCATTAGAAGTAAAATTATTTCCTGTTGTTGTTGCTTATCCTCGAACAATCTGACATATGTCAGATTTGCTCCAGAGGGACCACCAACAAATCTATGATAATAAGGGGATAGGATTTTAATTCCCCATTAGAAAGTCCTATGCATCTCAGAAAGTGATCCGGTGAAGATGGATGGTCACAGCATTTCTTACAATTGGGAATTTTTTTGACATTATCATAGGAAAGACACTTCAAGGAGCCACTTGTTTGTCTAGCAAGAGCAGTTCGGGAGTTACATGGTCACATTTGACTTCCAGTAGAGAGACAGGGGATGTTCCTTTGTACCATTAGTGCGCAGGTGGAATACGCCATTTTAAACTTAGTTTAGATCTTGTATATGAGTACAGTTCTTGATAAGTGAGTGCAGTGTAGTAGTCGTTTCATTCCCTCTATCCTCTTTAGCCAGCCTATCTCTCAGCGACCTCGTTACCTCTAATGTTAACATGTGATGGTATCCATTGGAGATGGATATCGTAGGTCTGTGAGATCTTCCTCAGTTTGATCAAAATAAAAATGCAGGTTTCACCGTTTGCTGAAAACCAGCCATTAAGATGTTGCAGTGCATTGTGGCTGTCCGATAAAATTCATGATCCCCAAAATTGCAATCATAAATCTTAATATCATCAAGCCCTATATTAATTGCAGTTAACTCACTCTTGAAGAGAGAGTAAGTGTCAGGGTTGCGTGTTGTTTTATTGTAATTTCAAGGTGGGGTGGAGACCCTAATAAAAATACTGCTGCCAGTAAGATCTTCTGTACAACTACCGTCAGTATAGACCTGCACTGCATCTTTAGGAATGCAAAAAATAATTTCAAGAGCCAGCTGTCTAAGATGGTCTACATGTGAGTTTGCTTGTTTGTAGTGGATTTCAGATCAAAGTGGGAAACTCTCATCAGTATCATTGAGGGATCAATGCAGGATGTTAGAGATGTAGAAGTACAACTTCCTTGTAGAACAGGTTCTGAGTTTCTGCCAAAAGAGTTGTATTTCTTGAGCCTTTGTTTGTTGTGCCAAGTGTGCAGATACAAGGAAGTATGATGTTAAGGGTTGTCGTAGCTGTTTATTTTATTGTGAAGTATTTAACTAAATTTTCTCTTCTAATATGCAATGGCTGTAAGATAGTCTCGAACAGGGATTCACCATAAGGGCAACTATTTCTGAGTTCTAGAGTAAATTTAATGATACTCAGTCGAACACGTTCTAGTTTCTGGTTTCAGATGCGTAGGAATAAATTAAGTAGCCATATTCTAGAAAAGGTCATATTAGCGAAATATGTATGGTTCTAAGAGCGTTTGCATCAACTCCCGAATCTCTGCCGTCTAGATATTTGAGGATGTTTAGGCACTTACGGGCCTTCGAAACCAAATGTCTGTTGTTATATTCACGATTAAGAGTGAATCCTAGGTATTTGGAATGTTTTTCATATGTGAGTGACTGAGCTTTGAAATATAACTTCGGTTTGTAGCTAAAAAGGTGTTTGTAAATAGTTAAAAAAGGTCAACATTAATTTAGCAGGATTGAAAGTCAGTTTCAGTTGAATTATTTCTGCAGAACATTAAGGTATCCGACTACGTTCGGAACCATGATTTTGAAAAAGCGTATAAATGGATAATATTTATGATATTTAGTGTCACTTATATTTGAAAATGTATATAAAACTGTTTTAATAATAGTATTACAATGAAAAATTATTTAAATACTATATATATTTTGGCTAAAAATTAACTTTTAATAAACTTTTTTCAAAATGTTCTCCTTTTGTGAAAAATGCATCTATTATAATAATATTTTGCCTGTCTATATCTCAGATCTCTGTACAGAGGCTGAACTAGAATTTTTGAAATATATAACTTAGAAGTGGGTTTATCCGTGTTTTACTACAACAGAAGGGAAAGATTTTAAGAAAAAAACGCCGATAATTATTTCAAATGATTGTATAACTCTGAAAATAATGTGAATTTTTTAAAAATCATAATTGAGCCTCTGTACAGAGGTCTGAGCTATATACAGGTAAAATATTATTATAATAGAAACATTTTTTACAAAAGAAGAACATTTTGAAAAAAGGTTATTCTAAGTTAATTTTTAGCCGAAATAATTGTATTTAAATAACTCTTTTTTGTCAAAATGTCCTTAAAACAATTTTATACATGCATTCTAATCTAAGTGACACTAAATATCAGGGAAATTATCCATTTATGCGCCTTTTTAAAATCACGGTTCCGAACGTAGTCGGATACCTTAATGAGCTTCATGAAGAAAATAATACAAAAAATTGGTTCAATAACTTCTATAACCTATTATATTACCTTCTGAGAGAAATAGTGAAAATGCCTAAAACCAATTTTGAAAATATGAAGAATAGTCAATGTAAGAGTAGCGAATTTTATGAAAGACCATTAGTTGAAATTCAATTATGAATGTTTTTCTTATTATAAAGAATCTATAAGATACAGGTGCATTTCAGTTTTCAGATATTTGAAAATAGATTTAAAAGCCTGTATTTTGCGATTTGAACACATTTTAATGTGCGTTAATAAATTTAAATGAAGCATAAGATATACATAGGTTATTTAATAAGCTAATTTTCACATAAAAATGTAGCATAAATCAATTTTAAACGAAGTAAAAAACAAAAACAAAAAGATATGAGAAAGAAAAGTCAATTTCCTAAGTAACTGTATTACGAAAAAATTGTCTAAGAAAAATCTTTAAGGAACTTTTTCAAAAATTAAATAGTCGAGAATATTTTAATTAATCATATTGAAAACTTTAAAATACTTTCACATGCTTCAAAAAGCTCAGGTGTCCACCATATCATTATCTCATATATTTTCAAAATAATGATAAAAAGATTCTGTGACGATGAAGAAGGGTCTCCAGGGATTTAAGATTTCACTTTTCTAAGAACCCTCATCTTTCTTTCTCTTATTATTTTCTTGGATAAAACGCCGACACACATATCAGTGTATGTGGTGGTGTAGATAAAAATAAATAGAAATTGAAGCTAGAGCTACTTGTCACCCGTTTGACGGAAGAATCTACTATGGGATCTTATTAACAATTTTAACTGACAATTTTATCATATAAACAGTTGCATAACCCTTTTTAATTTTTTTTGACATGTCCTTTTTATTTTTGGATTTTATATTGCAAAATAAAAGGAAATATATAGGTATAATACTATTGAAGAATGGAATGTTATTAGAGAGAGAGAGAACCTTTATTATTTGTTATTCTTTATTAGTTTTGTTCACATTAAATTTTTTTACTAATACAGTATAGTGAACAATTTATTATATCAGCGTTTCTCAAACTGTGGGGCGCGCCCCCTTAGAGGGGCGTGATAACCCAAGGGGGCGGGCGAGCATATTGAAAAGTAGAAGACTAAAGATTATTTTAAATATTTATTGACAGTAAAATTTACTGACAGTAAATAAATGAAATACATTCTCGCAAAATAAAACACAAGATACATATTTGCACTGATATAATACATTTATAAATGTATCAGTACTACACACAATGTATTTTATAATTAATTTAACAAAACTAAGTTAATACATGTTTAATAATTACCAGTGATTCATAGGCTTGTAATGTATGAAATTCGGTCACAAATTAACACTTATCTTGATCATTTCTTTTGTACGGTTTATAAATAATCCCTTAACTGCCGATTAAAAGTTACGTGATTCTCTCTCCAAGACCACCGTTTTCTACATAGGAGAGCGTATGTGATGCATTGGGGGGATGAAAAGGAATATAAATAACTAAAACCTTCTCTGAATTAAGTAAATTCTTCGTAAACTCTCTGTCATGTTCCTTTTATTGCATTCCAAAGCCTTCGGGATAATTTTATGGATAGCAGTACACAGAGAAGATCATACTTCGGAAAGACGTATATATACATCCGGAGACGTTTATATACGCCGGTGGAACTTAAGAGGTTGTAACTTTAGTGTCAAAGTATAGTATTATTGAATTCAATACATGGTTGTTGTATGGAGGGGGGCGCGATGAAAATTATGATTGAATATTCGGTCGCAAGTATTGAAAGCTTGAGAAGCACTGTATTATATCCTTAAATAAGAGAAGATAAAAGCTGCTTAAAGTTACTTATTATCCTATGATTGTACTTAAGAAATTATAAGATAAATATAAAAATGTTCTATATTGTTAACATATGTAAAGAACGATTTATTTCTCAGCGAGGCCACGGTAATCTAGGTTGTCGTGTCATGGGTTCGAGTCCTGATGCCAATGAAGACTCACCGTATAGAGAGACTGATGAATATTAAATATGTTACAGCTCAAAGTTACACATTGGTTTGGTGTGTAAGTTAAAAGAATGTGGTGCACGGTGTTGTCCTCGTCACTTGACTAAGGCTTAAGATTGTGATTATCTGGGGGGGGCGGGTCTATTGCCTAATAGTACAGATAAAAAAATTATGAAGCAAATTAAAATCAAGTAAAATTTATTATTTGTTCAATTTATAGTAATTAAGTTTATATATTACATAATTTTTTTTATATATTATATTCCTATCTATTTTAAAAAAGTGACTTAATATTTTCTTAACTTAAGGCAAATAAGTTGCTTAGATTGTAAATGAGTAAATTTTATTTCGCTGTCTATTGAAAATTTAAAGATAACTTATATAAATATTCTCAAGCATATTTTTAATTATGAATTATTGTAATTAATTGAAACCATTTGAGAATGTGAAGTTTCTGGTCATACATTGAAAACTCAGTGCATTATCTGACTCTCATATATAATAACTTTAAGATTAAAATTTTGGTAACATCAACAATTAAAACAATTTTTCTTGCCAAACGATGAAAAAAAAAATTTTGAGTTGCGCAGGATTCTTAATTTTTGAATAATGTCTTTAAGCACTGAACAATAAATTATTAAGTCCACTCCTGACAGATGTATAGTTAAAGCAAAATGAAATATTTCGAGCGACAATCGATTATAACTTTATATTTCATTCATGTCACAAATGTAACATCCCTTTCATTAGAAAGTCCTTTTTAGAATAAATTATTTCTTCAATATATCTGGAACACTATTTTATTGGGTTATTCGGAAAGTAATTTCGTTTCTTTTTTTTGTGGGGATGAAAGACAATTTTCACGTAGTGAATAAATATTTTATTAATTTTTTACTGTCAATTTTGATCCAATACCTTTTGTTATCTTTCTGGCAGTAGAATCACTCCAAGCTCATAAAAGGTTTGTTCTTTCCTGGTAAAAAACTGATCCATGTGATTTTTGACCACCTCATTCGAAGCAAAGGTTTTATCATCTAAAAGATTTTGTAGAAACCGAAATAAATAATAAGAAGAAGGTGTGAAATCCGGAGAATATGGTGGGTGCGGCAGTATATCCCTTTCAATCTGTGAAAGGTTTGGGCGAGTTACCAAACTTGCACAAGGTATCACAGGATCTTGTTGGAGCACAACACTTCCTGTTGATCAATTCTGGGATTTTCTGTTTAAGTGAATCATTCAGGTTTCCAGCTGATGACAGTACATTTCAAAATGAATCGTTATATTCTCCGGTAAAAGGCAAAAGAAAAAAAAAGCTATTCCTTTGATATCCCCCCAAACATATAGCATCACCTTCTTTTAAAGATATTGGCTTTCGAAATCCTTTACACTGATTCATCTTTTTTGCTTCACGATCTCTTGCGTTTGAGATCGCTATAGACAACCCATTTCTCGTCCCTAGTGATGAAGCTCGTCAAAAATTGATTATTTTCTTGACGTTTGAGAAGCAAATTATAGACATCAACGCTACGACACATATTTCATTCCTTGAGAATAAGAGGAACCCATACATCGAGCTTTGAGGTTAAGTCTAGGCCTTTTAAGTGGTCATGAACAGTTTGATTCGATACATTTAAACTCTCAGAAATTTCAAGAGTTGTTATTCACCGGTTTGCATCAATTAATAAGAGCCTTTATTGTGCCTTTATCAGCTTCAACTGGCCTTTTAAAACATAGTGTATTTTCAACATCACAATTGCGGGATCGAAGCTTTGCAAACCAGTTTTATAACCTACTGTCAATACATCTTCTTTATACACATCGATTAATTTTTTTCTTTCTTGAGTAGCATTTTTACCTTTTCAATTATAACAAAAAGTGAAATATGCTAAGATTGCTGTCTTTCACTCTCCATGTCTTAAAGGGCATCGACCAAAAACTACTGCTTAGAATCAACTTACTTTTTCAGAAGGAAGCCTTATTATATCAGCTTTCAAAATATATAATGATTATGTGGCTTGTGAAGTTGGTTATAACAGAAAACAATTAAATCCTCTATATGTAAAAAAAAAATTACGTTCCGAACAATATGAACAAATTAAAGTAATGAACCATCAACTCATTTTTAAACTCCGTGTATTGTTTCGAAGCATATAGAAAATTTTTATTTAATTTGTACCGTAAGTTTAATTTGAATTATATATGTGCAAAATGCAATGATATACATAAACATTGTGACGGGCTCACGCGTCTTTTCATTAACATGTCCTCTGGGTTCTTTTGGGGCCAGAATTAATGGCAACTCTTTTCCAACAAAAACCCAAGAAGTGAAACGTGAATAGAAGATGCAAATTAGATAGTTTTTAAATATCAGAAGTTTCAGTAAGTGAGGTGGCAAATTGAGGAATGTTATGTTAGAGAGTGATACAATTGTGAAGTGACAGGCAACAGAGGTTACCCCGAAGATAGAGCCATTAGAACAAGGTGCATACCATTGCAATCGAGTAAAGACGCAACTTCCTTAGTATCATCAACGATTGGATTAAGGTAGGATTGACTATTTAATATTAGGACTTGCGACTTGTGTGTTTGTTCATCGTAGATTCTCTCATATATATTATTATCTATTAAACGCTTAAGTTCAAGTTCTTAATAAAGATATTTTAAGAACATGCAAACTTCTAGCTCTTTAGTTGAACCTACACCTCTAGCACACGCAGATAATCAAAGAGAAGGTCACCCTAGAGGTGGGGGCATTTCACAACATCATTTCATTTATATATTTTTTATTTATATTTTTATAAAAACAACAACTTAAATTAAAACTGATTTTAGATTAAAAAAGAGAAAAGAATTTTTAAAAGAGATTTAAGCGTATGGGATCAAAGTCTATAATCATTGTGCATATTTATTTAAAAATATGTATTTAGATACTGCATTGCAAATATTTTTTCTTTGTTATTTTTACTTAAAAACTAAGAATAAACGTCAACATAATTTTTAATAATTACATTCATTATCTTATTACTAGAATGGGAAGAATTTCGAATAAATTTGATTTAAATATTTATTTTTATACATTTTAATCAGAAATAACATGAATACATTGGGGATTTTTTAAAAATTAACAAATATCAAATAACAATAATTTAAACTCTTTTCATTTGATAATATTTAAAAAAATAATATTTAATTTAAAGAAACGAAAAAATTGAAATTTATACGAATGTAAATAAAAAATTCTATGAAAAAATTAATTCTGTTCTAAAGGATATTATTTTGTTTAAATGGCATATTGAAAAAGAGAGATAAATCTTTTCTTTCATATTGAAAAACATTAAATAAATAAAAAAAAACAATGTTTCATTTTGAAAAAAAATACAATAACAAATTGTAGATTTATGATATAAAATTTATGACAGGATAGTTGTAAAATTAAAAAATATATACCTTAATTTGTTTTATGTAAATATATGTAAAAAACCAATTCTCAATCTGAAACAAAAATTGTACTATTTTATTTTTGACTAAAAGTTTTCTATATGTACTTCTAAAATATTTTAAAAAGAGTTGAAAAGTTTTTTAAGCTCATTTATAAATGAAAATTCTCCTTCAATTTTTTTTAGTCTTTTATCACGATGAATATATAGCACTTCTGTATTATACGATCGACCAATGTCGCTAAACGAAAATGCATCGTCAGTAAAAGAAATGTCGCCAAATGCTGTAGTCTCCTTATTATTACCACGTTTGAACGTGCAAGAGAATGGTTTCCACAACTGGTCGTGTATCGCAGCATTTGGCGTCGTCTTATATTTTGACGAATTTAGTCACCGGTATAATATGTTAGTATATTGAATACATATTTATATATTTAATTGTGTGTTAGAGTAAAAAATACTATAATAAACATCGAGTAAATGTTATATCAAAGTTCAAATCATCTATAGGAATGTAATATAGTAAGCGATGTTAAAATATTGTATTTATCAGAATACAATTAAAAATTATTTTGCTATAATTAAATTTATATTGTGGTATTTTGCGGGATCTTTTCTACCTTCAATTTTTTTAGCATTAAATGTTTTTGATTTTAAAATTTTTAAACATCAATTACTCAACTAAAACAATCTCAAATGAGCGAAGGAATTTTCATTTTGGTGCAGTTTGAAAAAAAAATCTTCATGTAAAGAACTTTTAGTGATTTAAATATTTTTAAAAGATATTTAGATAAAAAAAAAAAACTACGCAGAAAATGATAACTTTTTTTACTGTTAAATATATGTTTTTTTATTCTTTTTTACCTGTCAAAAGAATTTTTTCGGTAAAATATTTTATCACGTATATGTATTCTATGGAATATAGTTCAATCAAAATATCTTTATTTCAACCACAACTCTTTCCCTTTGTTAACATGGAAAATTCGCAACTCGAAATCCCTCTGAATCAATATTGCAAGAAGTTGGTTTCCTGTCGAATGTTGATAAACCTTCCTCACAAAGCCATTAATTCAAAGAACTCTTTGGAGCGTGATATAGATAGGAAGAATTCTGCAAACCCTCAGGGTTTCTCATATTCTTTCTCCGAGAACGAATAAAACTATTCTGAAATCTTGAATTTTAACCATACCCTTTAAACACGACAAATTTTGAGTACGGTATTATTAGGCACGGATAATTCTTTAATCTGATTAGTTGGTAAACTAAATAAGGACGAGAAATATTTCTAGCGAAATGTATGATTGAAAGTTTCTAGTGATTTGTAAAGATTTATTTCAGGCATGTATTTAAATTCTCTATATTTAAATAAGTATTGGAGGGCTAAGTTTTTAAAAGGCGGTGGCGTACGAAACAGTACTAAAAATAGAATGAAGTAAACCGTATTATAGAAATCGAAATGCATTGATATCATGTTGGTTGATATATATTTGAACTAAAAAATAACTACACGTTAAATTGTTTATTATACTTTTCCGTTTTACTCTTACTTATAGTGTAGTTATTAACGATGTAAATATATGAAAAATAATTTCAAATGTGTTAATTAATTTAAAGTTAATTTGCTAAAACCAAAATGAAATTTTATCTAAACTGTAGCTCATACTCAGATGAATTTTCCATTTATAATCTTTGAGAATTTCAATTTGCTCTCAGTTTCGTTGTAAATGCTATATAATATAATTCTTGTTTTCGTTTCCTTAAAAGTTCTAAGAATTTGCAATTTTACTTAATAAATGAATTTATGACACCCATACATTATATCGGGTGTCTAAAAGTGGGACTACACTTGTGAGAGGTTAACACCTTTCTCTTGGGCACCTAGATATGTGGGAGGTAGGGAAAAACACTCGCCATGATCTGATCAATCTATTTATTTATCATACAATAAAACGACACAAATTCAATTAACAATAGTAAGAGAATGTTTCGGTGCTATACGAAAAAATGACGGTAATATACGAAAAATTAAGAAACTATCAAACTTGATCCTTAATTTATACAGGATCTAATCTATCATCCGATTTAATCTAATATTAGTTTAATCTCAGCGAACAATCGTCACTTTAAAGCTTCGTCCTAAAAAACGTCTCTAATCATAATAATTCAAATATGATACCTGTCGGTAACAATCTCACCTGATTCAGAATTATCTCCTCTCTCCTACTCTCTATTCTAGCGAAATAACTTCAACTATATATATATAGTAAGTTAATTTGAATATCACGATTTTCTTCTTCCGAAGGGTTGGTTGTGAATAGCGCGAAATGATAGCCCAAAGATTTCCCAAGAGGATTAGTTGAAGGATCGTGGATAGATCCGTCACACACTTTCAATATTAATTTTTTTTAAAAAGTTATTTACATACGGGTTTTTTTCCATAAAAAAATATTTAAGTTTTTTTAACTACACTTTATTGCACATTGTGCGCACCATAAGTTACGTGAAATACATCGAGCCTATGTGAGATTTCTAGCCACGTCTTAAGTTTTCAAGATCAAAGACCTGGGTGGCCACTGTAACTCGACTTTCATTTCATCAATGAAGAGTCGTAAGCAGTGTTTTTCGTGTATACTTACAAGAAGGTTTTATGTCTAGAGATATGGGTTGTCACGATATTGGACTTCCTCTTTCCATCTATCGTCCACGAAACTTTTTTAACTTCCAACCTCCAGTGTGGAGGTGGCTCATTTAAGTTGCACATCTGTTAGGAGTTTAAATTCGATAAACTATGCTACAACCTGCACTTGTACTTGTAGTGAAGCCATTTAGGAAAAATAACACTGAAAAACGGGGGATGCTGTGTCATGCAGTTTGCGCATTTTATGAAACAGAAACTTCCATAATTTCTTTATGGAACACAAAAAACCGTACGTATAAAAATACTTGTTAAGTTATTTTTAATTAATTTTCGAAAATATAGTCATACCTTTCGGGAATTCTATATATTTAATTTTCTATCGCACCATTTGGGAAGTTGATTCTACAAATCCCTAAATGTATGCCAGAAAGTATCTTAAGATAATTTATAGAGTATAAAAATCTCTTTCTTGTGGTTTCTTTTTGTTATGTTGATACATACTCTGATATTTATATAAAGTCATTCTAATATCTGTTCCAACAAACTTACTTTTGTTCAAAGAGAATAGTAGATATTTCAAACATTCTTCAAAATTAACATAAACATGCTATACAACACTTTAAATACATTTATATTAATTTATTTTTTGAAATTTTCATATATGCGTTGACTTAGGTTTCGAATAATACAGTCATATGTTTATTAGTTTTAAAAAATGAATTAATGTATTTATTAATAATAGTTTATTACTATCGCAAAATTAAAAACGTTGTATGTACATATTATTTAACACAAAGGCTTATTATATTATATTAAATTCTATTTTCCAATTGACTAACAGAGAAATTTGAAAGTACCTATAATCAAGAGAGAGAGAAAGGGCTTAGAGAATACGCAAAGGATATAAAAATGATTAATTATCTAAGAAAACAGATTAGAATAAGACTAAATTAACTAGTAGAAATCCTAGTGATAATTTAAAGAACTTAACTTGAGCAAATGAAGGTGTCTAGAAAGAGACATAATGATTAAAAATGTCCTATTTCTTCTAAGATAATGATTCAACAAAGGTGCGAAAGACAACGCCTTAATTTGAATAAAATATGTCAGAATACATATTCGTCAAATTATTATGTTGCATATCTTAGGAACTAGGATTAGGTTTGTGCTCTCGTTTCATGATAGCAGACATTCTAAAATGTTAAGACTATACAGTACCCTAAAAATTTCATTTTCATCGAAATATTTTTGTTTGCATTTTCTAGTGGCCCATATCATTCAGAAGCTTGCCACGAAATTTCAAATCTGTTAGCACATTAGTTTTTAAGCTATTTGAAGTTTTATGAGCTATGGTTTTGGCTTCGATTTAATTTTAAAGCATTTCTCCACTCTTAAATTTTCATTACTAAAATCATTTCGG
The DNA here is from genome assembly GCA_019973955.1 of Trichonephila inaurata madagascariensis. Classification (NCBI taxonomy): domain Eukaryota; kingdom Metazoa; phylum Arthropoda; class Arachnida; order Araneae; family Nephilidae; genus Trichonephila; species Trichonephila inaurata. The sequence goes on along the minus strand of BMAV01027810.1, from coordinate 72,600 downwards.
CTTGATTATGTTTTGAGTTTTTTGAGTTCTCATAATTAATTAACTAAGATTAATTTCATGGCCAATTTATGCTTTAAAAATAGTTTATATAACTTAAAAGCTTTATCATTAATTTTTTCCTGTAGAACAAATGTGTGCAAAATAGCAAATGCGTTGTCAGGTTGCTGTGAGAAATTATATTTCGAAGAGATGGAATACTACTGAAAATGATGTACCTAAAACTCAGTCCTCTGTTGATTCTGCAATTAGACTTCCGAATACAAGTATTCTGAATTCAAATGTTGTGGATATAATTGAATATTTCCTTGATGTACCAAACTACATTATACTTAACATATTGTAGTACTATATTTTAGTATTTTAAAGTCGTACGCGCGACAAGAGCTAAAATTTCCTAAACTACCCCAATTTAAAACTGAAAAAAATTAAATTTTCTGAAAAAACCTGACTATTTTTAGCTTAAGTTAGTATCATTATTATTTTGTACATAAAAGCTTTATGCTTCAAAACTTTTGTGAAAATATTAGGTTAAGATAAAGCTGAATAAACTGACGTCTTAACAAATGCTATCAATATGCAAAAATATATTTTGAGTTAAAAATATTATTTTCAGTCATATTTAATTAAAATAGTGTTTTAATGCAGAACATACATTGGAAAATAACATATTAAAAAAATTGGAGCTTTACGGGCATTATAAGTTTTTGTTTTATGACTTAACAAACTTTAAATGCGTTTTTATCAGACTTTCAATTTTGAAAAGGTATAAGTGTTTTCTAATCCCTAAGGCTTTTTTCCTGTTCAAGATAGAGCCTTGAATTTTTTTGTATATACTCCCAAAGGAATTTTCTATAAAAGTTAGTATGGATTTAGGGCTGAGATCTCTAGTTAGGTTTCTAAAAAATGCTTAAGTTGATATTTTAAAAACTTTCATGTTTTTTCTAGGTTTTTCTGGAAAAATAATTATTAAAAATCAACAAGCGAACAGATTTTCAAATCCATACTAACTTTTGTTTGCAATAAACTAAGAAACCTAAATATCTTAAAATGACTAAAAATTTTTTAAAATTGAGTATTTTATAAAAATTTGAAAAAACTTCAAAAATCCCTAATTTTTTAAAATTGTAAAATAATGGCTGGTCAAACTGACTTTTTACTTACAGAATCAGTGTAATAATATAATCTAAGTATAAAACATTAATTATTTTTACTGTAACTGTCTCCAAAATTTTTTTTTTGAAAAAGAATACCGTGTAGTTTTAAGTGTATACAAAAAGTATACATTATAAGCAAATAACAATAATAAAAAAAAGTATATTACATGCATGAAAATAATATTAGTATGATTCAGAATAAGTTTTAATGAAAGAAATAATTATCATGAAAATAGAAATAAAAGTCATTTTGTTATCCTTACAAATACTTGTAAACGAATTCATTGCAAAAAACTACTATTTATCATTAATTCAAATGTTATTTAAACTTGTAAAACTTCTAAAAAATATTAAGAAATCGTTACAGCTTCAAAATAGAGAAAATGGTAGTAGAAGCTCCATTACCATATTTGTGTGAGTCAAAAAGAATACTTCAAAAATGAAACTTCGAACGAAATATATTTATGAAACTTTTATTCCACAAGTAATTTGGAAAAAGAAAAACTGTTTT
>BMAV01027810.1:52702-70535 GCA_019973955.1 Trichonephila inaurata madagascariensis | reverse complement strand
ATGAAACTTTTATTCCACAAGTAATTTGGAAAAAGAAAAACTGTTTTCGGTTGCTGTGAACGAATATAATTTCTTTTTCTCAATATTTTTTTACGTTGTAGAATATCTACAAAGTATTTCCATCGCTTTGGAAATTTGTATGCATGAACTTTTCTTAAATACCTAGATAAGGAAAAGAAGTATTCTTGCAATCGAATTTATATTCAAATCAGGAAAGCCTCAAGAATGTATAAACGTAGTTTCGGAATGCATAATATTTATACTGATGATTCAAAACTGAATCGACGGCTAAAATAAAAATAAAACACCAATAAATGGCGTATTTTATTTTTTTCTGAATCAATATGAGCTTAAAGGTTTTATTTAAGTAGTAAGAAATATCTCACAGAACGTGTTTTATGGAACTCAAGATAAATATCTTTGAAATTCTGAAAAAAATATGTCCATTTACTCTAAAGAAGTATTTCTGTACTTACTCTTCAGAAAACCTCACACATATTTCTTCTTCTTTCCAATTCTACTTCAAGTTTTATTGGAATTCCAGGGTTTATTTTTCTTACAGTGGTGTAGCTGTCTATCGAAAGCAGCCTGAAGATTTTACAGACGATAGGTAGAAAACTTGAAAGTTTCAGAAAAGAAGCTTTTCCGTTAGACTTTATTTAAGTGTATCACAATGGTTCATTTTAAATCTTTAGAATACCTCTTTGATAAAAATCGTGATATTTGACTTTTTATTATTGCAGACATTTTTTTTCTCATTATAAGAAAGAAGAGCGCAATTTACATTGATCAGTTGCTATTAAGGTATCTGACTATGTTCAGAACTACGATTTTGCAAAAGCGTATAAATGAATAATTTCCTGTTATACATATATTTAGTGTTCTTTAATTTAGAATATGCATATAAAATTGTCTTAAGAATATTATTTTAATAAATAATATATAAATGCAATTTTTGGCCAAAAAATGAAGAAAATGACGTATTTGCAAAGCATTCTGTTTCATGGTAAATGCTTCCATAATAATTTATTTACCTATATATCTTTAAAACTTATGTACAAAGCATGGACTAAGAATTTTGAAATACATATTGCTTAGAAGTTGATTTATAGTCATATTTTAATATATAAGAGTAGAGAAATTTTAACAAAAAAAAATACTCGTTATTATTTCAATTAATTGTCTCTAAAAATAAAATGAGTTTTCCAAAACTTTTAGTTCAGTCCATGTAGACATTCTAGCTATGTATAAAAAAATATTACTATCGAATCATTTTCAGTAAAAGTAGAATGTTTTGAAAACATATCATTTTTCTTCATCTTTTGCCAAAAAAATTGCCTTTAAAGGTTTTTTTTATTGCAGTAATATTCTAAAAACAACTTCATATGTAAATTCTAATTCAAATAGCACTAAATAACAACAACAAAATGAATGCTTATTTATACGCTTTTGCAAAATCTCTGTTCTGAGAGTAGTAACCTGAATGATATACACTTCATATTTGGGGCCTATGCACTACATACTCTTTAATTTATTAAGGTATCCGACTACGTTCGCGGAACCATGATTTTAAAAAAGCGAATAAATGTATAATTTTCATGATATTTAGTGTCACTTAGATTAGAATACATGTATAAAATTCTTTTAAGGACCTTATGACAAAAAAAAATTATTTAAATACAATAATTTGACAAAAAAATTAACTTAGAATAACCTTTTTTCCAAATGTCCTCCTTTTGTGAAGAATGCCTCTATTGTATTAATATTTTGCCTGTATATTGCTCAGACCTCTGTACAGAGACTCAACTATGATTTTTGAAACATTCACATTATTTTCAGAGTTACAACCATTTGAAATAGTTATCAGCGTATTTTCTTAAAATTTCTCCCTTCTGTTTTCGTAAAACATGGATAAACCGACTTGTAAGTTACGCATTTCAAAAATTCTAGTTGAGCCACTGTACAGAGGTCTGAGCTGAATACAGGCAAAATAATAATACAATAAAAGCATTTTTTACAAAAGGAGAATATTTGGAAAAAAGGTTATTCTAAGTTAATTTTTTGCCAAATTATTGTATTTAAATAATTTTTTTTGTCATAATGTCCATAAAACAATTTTATACATGTATTCTAATCTAAGTGACACTAAACATCATAAATATTATCCCTTTACACTCTTTTGCAAAATCACAGTTCCGAACGTAGTCGGATACCTTAAAGGAAAGGTTTATGAAAAAGACAAACTCTGCAAACTGAACAAAGGGAGAAATAAGAGGATGGAATGACAAAGAGAAATGTGAAAAATTGAGAAAGATTACCAGAGCATTCCGGGGGCACATAACTTCTCTTTTCCAAAGTCAGTAAGCCCAAAGGATGAAAAGAAAGATGTCAGGGTTATAAAATTGCATACTTATCGAATAAGATACATTGTTAAACAGAGTAAGTAATTAGTATTGAAAGCTTATTATTTAATTGTTTTAAAATTGTGCTTCCAGGGATCTGTAAATTTTAAGAATGAAATTATATTTTAATAGTTAAATGTATTTTCTTAACTATTAAAATTTAAATAAAATGAATTAATGTATATATGTATTAGCTCATTATATATATCGGGTGTAAAAAATTAACTTGAAATTTAAGAGTAGTTTGTAGCAAAAAGTATACAGCGGAATTGCATGAAAATTGGTTCTGAAAAAGAAAATTTCTAAGAATGTGATTTATGAATGAATAAATAGTAACAAACAAAAATAATAGTCCAACACCATATATAGAAAAGAAAACCGCTTTCTATTTTGCCACTTAATATTGTGATTCTGTATACATATTTATATAAATTGTAATTATTTAATAAAAAGTAACTAAAATAAAATTTTTCTTTGTTGACTTAAGTAGGAATTTAAAAAATGTTTTTTTTTATATTACTTGTTTGGTATATATTATATTTTTTAAAATAAGTTACCGTACCACTACCCATGATTTGAGAAAAGATAAATAGATAAAATTTATATAATTATGAATTTTTATATTTATTAATAAAATCATCCTACTAATCTAAAATAATTTAATGTATAAAGTTTAGGACTTCTTTATACAGAGAACTGACTATACATAAAATTTATTGAGTAATTTTGTTCTAAACAGTATTTAAGGAGATTATTATAATTTTTTTCTGAATTATGTGAAACTAGGAATTTATTACATTGTATGCAATTTATAACAATATTTCTGAAAATTGACAAATGTATATTATTTTCCCAATGAGGTATTTTGATAACATTGAAGTTAAAATTGTCTCTCACCATAATTATATGTTAAATTATCTTTTAATTGTACTTGAATATCTAGAAAATTAGCCCGATTCGTGTTATTGTTTGATTGAATCAGATTAAGATAGTCTGGATAAAAATTTACTTAGGTCTGAAACAGTTACATTTTTCGAATAAAGATTATATCATATACGTATCGCAAAAAAAAGAGAGTATTGTGTGTGTTTTCTCTCTATCTCTTTCTCTCTCTGTGTGTATATGTATATATAACTTTTTCCAAGATAACCAATATTTAATTCGTTAATCAAAAATATTTGATTTCTTGGTTTTTTACACAAAATTTCTAATGTATCATTGTGATGTTTATGAGGAAAATCATTTATCAAAAGTACTAAACGAGAACATTATTTGTGGAAATGTATCCCTATGATAGTGCAAAACTAATTTCTACCATACAAAACTAAATCTTAACAATTCTACTAAATATGAATTAATGATACATACACTATATCAATCTATATAATTGCGGATGTCGTTTTTTTGCACTATTTATTAGAATAATTAATCTAAAGGAAGAATAATAGAAAACTTAAGACATCACTTAAATCACGTATAAAACAGCAACATATGTAAAATAAATAAAACGGTTATACATATTCCTTAATTATTCATAATTAAAATAATGGCATGCATAACAATAAATAAAACGACGCGTACCATTTCAAGAATTTTATTCTATTCATGTATATTACTAGTTTCTCATCACATTCAAATAAGATAGCAGTAATGTTATCTTATGAAACAAGCTTGTATTCTGATCACAATGTAAGTTATCATCAGGTATTAATTATTATTCATTTATTATTTATTGTATTCATATTTAAAATTATGTATTCATATTCTCAGATTAAAATATTTTTCTCTTTCAAATGTTGCGGATTGGTCATTACCATTGCAGACCTTGCTGGTATCACTTTTTAGTGTGTCAAAAAGTAGGAGGTTACCAATTGCAATAATGTAATTTTGACGCCCAATTTTCTCCTCAGACGGAGGCACCTGAGCTTTAATGGTGCGAAATTGTACTAAGAATTTAATTTTTCTTAGAGCACCCAAGCCAAACAGGTACTCTAGGAATCTTTAATACGCCGTATAACCATAGGACTTGAACACTGTCGATTTGTTGCATCATTAAAATCCACCAACTGGTGCCAGGATCGAACACGCAATTTTGGGTTTAGAAGTCCCACGTCTAACCAACTACGTCACTCATCTATATACAATAAAATATATGAGCATTTATTTATTAATGCATAGAAAATTTGGCATTTTTCGAAATAAAATATTTCTGTTGCTGATTTCCTGTAAGACATACGAATTGGTAATCTAATGAACTGAAAAATAATTTTTGTCATAATTTAATATTTATTACTTATATTTATATGAATTCCTTGCAGTTATGAAAAATACTGATATTTATTTAAAGCATTTTTTATTGTATACATTTCTTGCAGGTGGATAATTGATATTCTGATCGATCTGGTGGCCATGATAGCCTAGGTCATGGTTACGAACTTTTGGTCAACGTGTCATGTGTTAGAGTCTGGTGCCAGTGAAGACCAGCCTTTTAAAGGTACTTGGCACGTAGCACTCCTGTATCAAATTAGCACTCCAGAAGGAGTTACGCATTCTGATAATTAGGCCGGCGATATGTACAATTTTAATTTTTTAATTAGCTTGAAGAAATAGTCGCATTTTATGTGTTGCTAATTTTTATGTTAATAAATATCTTTAAATAATATAAAATTAATGTATAATAAAATTGTGAATTTGTATATTTTACCTCTGTTTCCTAATTTCGTATGCCTTATCGTGGAATCGAATTATTTCAAATCTAATTATAGTGTAGTACCTTGAATCATTTTGGTAGATTGGTTTGGCACGCCACATCTAAAAAGTTCCTGAACCCGATCTGCACTATAAGAAACTAAAAACTATGACTAATTTGAAGAAACAGATTTTCAATACTTTTTCTAAATTATAAAATATAAGTTAATTTTGATCACCATTGACATTGATAAAAATGAATTACTTTCAGAAAGAAAGCGAAAAAGAAGAGAGTTAGTTACACTACTCATTTTTATGCTAAACGCTTACAAATTATTGAAACGTACAGCTTCTTTAATTTCTTTAATGGCATTGTAAATAAACTTTAAATTTTGATTTTCTCAGTTAAAGTTTAATTCGAGAAAGAACTATGTAGATTCTTTTTCAATGCACTATGATATTTCTACATCTTTGAGAAAGTAATTGACTCTTAAATTCATATACTATATGCTGTACATTTCACCTTCTTTCTAATTAGTTTTGAGCGTTTTATCACTTTCTAAAAAAATATAGAAGACTTAATTAGGGGTCTTTTCTTCGAGGAAATTAATTTTAATGAGAGAGAGAGTTTTCGTAATTAAAAAACTTCCTTTGAAATGTTTTTTTCTCTTTCTATTAAGATTTTTATGAATGGTTTATCCAATATTTGTTGAGAAGTTTTTACTAAAATAATTATAGTTTTTAAAATACACTCCTGCGTGAAAAAATTAATTTTTCTCTTAATAGAAGGGAAAAAAATTAACTCGTGAGGCATTTTTGCATTTCGCGTTTCTAAAAAGCGAAAATAATTCTTCTTTAACTAAGTATTTTTTTAGTATCTTAAAAAGGTTACTATAATTTATGAAGATAAAGGTGTATGCTTTTTAATTCAAGTCAGTATACTACGTAAATATGAAAAAGAATTTTTTTCAGTGTCTTCTTATTACATTAAATATTCAGAATTTCTTTATTCGCATCAAATATGTAAATCTTAAGATTTCTTGAGAACAGACATAGCTTAAATATTTTAAATAAATTATCATAGGTGTAAGTAAAAACAAAATTTGAGTAAAGTAAGAAAAAAATTGCTATCAAACGTTATTTAAAAATGATTATAAATGGATTTAAACATAAGTTTACATAACTCTGAGACGTATGGGAAAATTGATGGGTAGCTTGAGTTAAGAAATTAAATTATTGATTTATTATGTGCACAGCTATTAATTAGCAGTATGTACAGTTGGTCACAAGTTATCCAAACTATTGACTATATCCATTCTACGGAAAAAGTTATTTGTGAAAGAGAAGGCACACAATCACAACCGTTCTTTCTAGTGTTTCAAGACGGATTCTTTTTCCACTCTGTTTGGGTGTGGAGATGGTTTTCACACTTCGAATCAAACTCGAAAGTCCAGTTCGCAGGAAGTGCTGTTTTCTCAAGGCCATCGGTTGTCGGTGCGCTGTCTGATGAAAGGACACCACACTATTTTAGAGGTGCATGTGTGTACATGAGTGACGTAATTCTTTCTTTTTAGGGAAGCCAATTTTGCAGCTGCGAGGCATAAAGCATTACAATAACGTGATTTAAACATAAATACATTGGATTTTACTGAATTCCAAAAACATTTATCTAAAATAAATATTTCTGTAGAAAATTGAGCAAACATTATGTACACATATGTGTAAGTTTTTTTCGCAACAGTATACATGCAAAAGCATTTGCACTAAATGAAGAATGAAATGAATAGTGAACTTGGTTTATTTATAAATAACAAATACTTGTTCTTAGAAATAAATAATAGTATCATTAAAATTAGTAAGCAACTCAGAATCACTAAGAGAGGAATGAAATCATTCACAGACCAAATAAAATCTATTTAATGAAAGATCATGCTTTCATCTTCGGCATCAGATTTGTACATATGTTTATATATTGAAGAAACGCGATGAACTCGCTCACTCATCAATTTCGATAGTACTTTTGAAAAAAAAAAATGTTGAGTAGAGATAAGCTAAGTACCGGAAAAAACTAACTTGGGAAAACTGACTGCCAAAGGCAAGAGGGAGGGGGCGGAATAGATAAAGTTCATGTTTTTGAACTATTACACCTATAGACTTTAAATTTGGCAAGCAGGTTTCTTTTGTTAATTAAGGATATTCTAGGAACGAATTTTACAGAAATATTTTCTTAAGGAGAAGGTACCCAGGTGTATCAGAAATAAATATACTTCCATTTTAGAAACTGTATCGTCCTTTTTAGATCAAGACAAGGGCTATAAGAAGGCTTTCAAATCGAAACCTGAATGCAAGGATTTAAATGACAATATCTTATAAAACAACATACAATCATACAACATCGTGAAATACCCAGTAAAGCGATTGGGTTACGGCTAGTTATGTATGTATATATGGTGCATGTTCTATATGCATATATATGCACTGGTGTGTAAAACTTAAGCACAACAAATGTTTTTTTACCATAATTTCACAATAAATCATATGAGAGACGTGAAATTCAGAAATGAGATACGGCATTTTGTACTTACGCAATAAAGAAAGCATAGTCGCGCAAAAATAAATACAATGCATATAGTATGGAATCAAATTAAAAAAGCCTTTATTGAACTCATAGTCTTGTTATACAAGGTCATCTGTCTTAAAGGAAGAACAATAAGCAGATGTTTCTCGGTATGGGATATGCACTTCCCTTCCTTCAATGGTTTCTTCGCACAATGGTATTGTTCCTCCAATGGATTCTCCATACTCAGCATAAGATTGTCCAATAGCTCTTCAATCAGGATCTGTTTTAGTTGTTAGGTGTATCCCAGAGGATGTAATCGTATCGCAAAGCGTCTCTCCAAAGCATTTCACACATGTTCTATGGAATTTAAATCATGGGGAAAAGCTGGCCAATCCATTCCAGTGATATCTTCCCTTTCCAGTATCTGATGAACATCAGCAGTCCGGTGTGGCCATGCATTGTAATCCATAAAAATGAAGTCTGGTCCAATAGCACCTCGGAAAAGGCGTATATGGGAAAGGACCACCTCCTTACAATAGCGATTACCGGTTACAGATCCTCTGTCGAAAACGTCGAGTGCAGTCCGCCCACTCAGCATAATGCTTCCTCAGACGACAACCCAAGGACCCTAGAAACGGTCTCTTTACGTGAGATTTCTGGGATAAAACCTAGTCCCCACCTCTCTCTCCAAATAAACTGGGGTTGAGAACAGCTTGTGGCACTGAAACGACTCTCATTCGTAAAGAAGACACGACTCCATTGATGAGATGTCCAGTTTTCGTTCTCCTTACATCCCTCTAAATGATGCTACTAATGACCAACTTTTAAAGGAATTCAGCTTTCAGGACGGCTGGCGAATAGGCTACCTTTGTGAAGGCGTCTTGCCATAGTAAATGGCGATCCTTGTCGTCCCGTTGTTGTACACGATTGCTGAATGGAATCGGGCTCTTTTCGCCTACAGGGTGATACATCGGTCATCCACTGCAGTCATTTTTCTGGGGTGTCCTCCACAGACCTTTCTAACATTTGAATCTATGGTTAGGAAGGTTTTCCAAGCGCGCGAAACGACTTTTGTTGATTCCGATTTATTCAGCTGCACTGGTCAAAGTACACCCTTCCTCCAGCTTTCCGATCATTGTTGAAAGTGTGAAATCCAGGTGATTTCTTCTAGCCATATTTCATGGAAGAACTCACTTGCACTTGCAGCGAATGTCTTTAGTTGCGCCTCCGCTCATCTTATTGTAGTCTTGAGCTGCGCTCTATTGTAGTCTTGAGCGCTGCTCCGATCGCACGCGTTGTACGTACACTCGCCTCACCTATGACGTTTCGTTCTTGACATTTGCATACGCATCACCTTTCTACTGAATTGCATGTTCATTGTAATGGATCGCAATAATCCTTTTTATGCAGTTTAATGGCTATCTGCTTAAAATTTACACTGTTGCTTAAGTTTAGCACACCAGTATATAAATATTTACTATATGATACTTATATTCAAATAGATTTAAATTCAAAAGCATTAATATTATATTCAACTATGTTAATAAATCATAATCCAAAATGCAAAATGTAAAAAATCCATCTTCTGAAAAGGAATATAATCTGATAATATATAGCAAGGAAGATTTAATGTAAGAAGTTTTATTTCAAGTTCCAAACGCACTTCAATTCCTGAGCGACGGTATTTAATTTTGGAACTTCTTTTCCTCCTGGATTTAGCGTTGATTTAATTTTATCTTTAAATATCATCAGGCGAACACGGCAAAAAATAGAAGGGTATAAATAATTCTCCCTTGAATAAATTGCTCGATCTCCAGAAGATTGCAATTTATCTTACATTTCCGTCAAGAGGTGGAAGAATTTTTATCAGATGAGAGGAAATTGAAGAAGAATCGATACTTCTATGTCATGGAACGTTGAAATGGAAAGAATAGATATCTCGATGTTATTAGGTACATTTTGAAGAATTAAATATTCAAGAATGTAAGAAAAAACATTTCATTTTAGATACAGTGTTGCAGAGTTTTATCTTTAGAGTTTCGGTTGCAAATCGCGTTCAATTTTAATTGAATTGAGGTTGTTACAATGAGATTTAATGATGAATATTGTAATTGTGGTTTACGTTAAGTATATGAATGAATTAGAGCAACTCTCTGGGCTTTACAGAAAGTCATAAAACTTCCAGATTTTGGGAAACACATTAATATTTTCATGCAGCATATATTTCTATGTGAACTATACTTTACACTTTAAACTGTTGGGATTTAATTTTTCGTCATTGTGTATATGTATACATGATCTCAAATGTACGTTTCTTTAAAATTTTAAGAAAAAGGAATCTGCAATTACAACGTAAAGTATTTTCATTTAATGGAAATATATAAAAATATTTTACTTAAATATCATCCCAACTTTTAATATTAACATAGACAGAGTTCTAAATGATGCTCAGAAATTAATGAAATTAATAATATTAAGGCTCTCTCTTTGGTCAATGGTAAAAAATAGGACTCAAATTCGGAAATTTTTTTAGATGTAAAAGAACTGCAACATTAATATTATGTTTTAGCTTTGCGCTATACTGTAGATAATCTCTTATTTTATCATAACACTCATTTTTATAAGAGTTGACGGATTTTTTCTGGTATGAAATGTGTTTCACGTTTTTTTTCCTATACCGTAATGCTAAATGAGCTGCCCCTTTATGAGTTAAAAGAAAAAAAATTAATTATACATATTTATATGTGTGGAGAATATTTTGAAAATTTAAAAACACCATATTATGTTTTTGTTGATTATGCCACCTGATCGACAGTAACATCAGATCAAGGTCCACGAAATTCGTAGCGGCTAAGGGCTAGATTTTTACGCTTGTCGTTAGCTTTGGCTTTGAGGACCATGCAGGTGACAGTATGATTTTGCTCGGTTCCACCCCAATTTTGAGGAAAAACACCCTGGGAGTGGCTAGGAGTCTTCACCCCTCTTCCCCTTTTACCTACCTCACGAGAGGACACACCATATTATAAACATATGTATGAGTTACAATATTGAAAAATTTCATGAAAATCGAAATATTTTTCTGTCTAATAATAAGCTTCACGTTTAGTTCAGGCTTTCGTACATTTGCCGAAGACAGCCTTAAAATTAAGAAATAATTTTCTAAGTAATTAAAAAAAACGTTAATTTTTATGAAAAGGGAGCATTTTACTTATATATATGAAATATCATTGTGTATATCAGTAAACTTTTTTTCTCTGTAGAAACCCCGGCATATTAATAAGTTTAATTAAAATATATCATATGCAATATAGAATTTTATTTTATGACATTTCTTGTACATTTTTTATTCTAATCTGCAGAATATATTTAAGTATAGAAAGGATTGTAAGACAAATGCATTATTTGCAAGATAATCAGACCGTTTAAAAATACTATGATTTATTTGTCTAATTTATTGCAAATGTTTAATTAATTTTTCTGCTTTATATATTTTCAGGAACATTTTATAAATTTAAAACTGCTTGTCTCAAGTCAAAAACTATCAAATCTTGAAAATCTTAAGGAATTCTAATTTCTTTGTTAAATGTTTTTTTTAAATTTTATGAAAGCTTATATAAAATTAAAAAACTTTCTTCTCGTAATGAACATAATGAATCTTCTAAACAGTTAAGCAATAATGTAAATGTTTTATATGTTTGTGTATACTATAGAAAAAGTATTTAAACTCATAATTGTATTTATATTAGTTAATTTAAGAACCCAAGTATAAATGAGTTCGTTTATCGTTAAAGCTATAAATGCACTTTATGCAAAATTTTTGGCCAACAAAGCTTTTTTAAATAAATATCCCATTAGCTAAATGTTTCTTAATGACATCCAAAACGATCCATAAAATAGCTTTTATACAGCTGTTATTTAAAATAATTCCTACACAGGGTAGCTCTTTGATCTATCAGTCTGTACTTTGGTTTGTAAATAGTTTCGGTGCGTATTTTACTCTGGCTTTATATTTTTCATCATATTTCATATTATTTGTCTTTAGGTAAAAGAGATCTGTTTCATGGAAGATAAATAGAGAAGCAATTGTAAGAAATTTAAAGAAGCTGCTATGTGGGTTAAACATCAACGTGGCAGCATTGGACAAACTGTTAAAATCTGTTCGTGATTAGAAACAACTTATTATTGTGAGTAGAACACTTTTCAGGTTATTTGAACTTTCAATGGAATTCATTTAAAAATTAATTATCAAAGCCTTAAACCGAAAAGCTAAAAAGAGCAAGTATGTAAAGAATATTGTAAAGCTATCCCATTATCGGTAAATTTACCACGCAAAGTTAAATTTATTGTAAAAACCATTCTTAGACAGAATTTATACTGCGAATTTATTTTTATATACATAATGTTATAAATTACAACAGTCAATGTTTATTTGTTTGGTTTCAGAAAGCCGTATATTGAAATACCATACATAGTAGAGAGAACATATAGGTTAGGGTATTGTGATTAAGATTTAAATTTGAAAGTTAAGGTGCCCGGAAAACCCACGATGAAATGATGGCTATTTATGGAAATGATAACCTGTCATATGACATAGCTGATAGGGGGAAGCAATTTTAAGAGATCTAATCAATGTGGTTATAAAACTCTATCACATCAAACCTATTTTCCTGATCTCGCCATAAGGGATTTTTTTAATACAAAGAATTAAAAAAACTATTGCAGGATCAGATACTGGAAAGTCAAAGGACGGTATTCAAGAGGTCGAATAACGCTTTTCTACGCAATCTGCTAAGTTCTGCGAAGATGAACTACGAAAGGTCGAAAAACGCTGGTAAAAATGTTTAACTGTGGATGGTGAATATGCAGGGATATCTTAAAATTAATGAATAAAAATTAGGTTTCCATCTCAATTAATTTTTACTAACAGACAAGTTCTTTGATTCGAAGATGAAAGAGAGAGAGTGGTATTGAATCATTTATAATTAACCTAACCACAAGTTTGCAACCAAAGTCTTAATAATTAAACATTAATTATATTTTTTTCTACTAAATGTGGTACAAATCAGTGTTTTTAATTTGTAAGCATAAAAAAATTATTCAATTAAATAGTTTTAATATGAAATATTCTCATCTCACAAAAATATTTGCCATTAAATTTTATTGGAGGGATTCTTTTTATTAAAAATATTAAATTATTAAGCAAATTTATGTGAAATATGCATAAAAATGTTAATTAATAACTAATACAAATTTATATGTAACAAAAGAATTAGTTGTTATAATTTTTAAAATCGTGCAGTTATACGAGTCGTGAAGAATGTATTCCTTACAGCAGTGCTTCTCAAACTTTCAATGTTTGCGGCCCAATTTTCAATCATAATTTTCATCGCAGCCCCCTCTCCATACAATAACAATGTATTAAATCAATAAAAACGTACTTCGACACTAAAGCTACAAATAGATTTTAATTATAAACCGTAAAAATCATCAAGATAAGTATTAAATTTTGTATATGACAAGCCCATGGAGTCACTAGTAATTATTAAACTTGTTCTTATTGAGCATTGATAATTTAATTATCAAATACATTGTACAGGACTGATACAAATATAAGTATATTGTATCAGTGTATATGTGCATTTTATTTTTTACTATGTCATAATTTAATTTGTTTTAAATATTTTCAGTAAATTGGTAATATTTGAAATAATTTTTTACTTTCGACTTTCGATATTCTCGCGCACCCTGCCTAGAGTTATCATGCCCACAGTTAGAGAAACGCTGCTTTACAGTGAAGAGATAAAACGTAGATTTTTAACAATCAAGGAAACATCACTTTAGAAATAATGTTCTGTTTCAAATAATTTTCTAATTTTATACTTAAATATGTGCTACATCAAAATCTAATGAAATATACAGAATAACCAAGAGGTTTCGAAGCTTTGCATTGAGATAATAAAAATAATAATAAGTGAAAGAGATGGATTCTCTTAGAACTAATACAATATAAGATAAATATGCGATTGACATAGGAAGAAAGACGGAATATGAAATGAGGCAGATATCATAACATTAAGGTATTACCAATTGATAAGAATGCCACAAGCAAGTGCAACTCAATCTCTAAGTGGGATCTCATTACATAGTCAATATTATTCCCCAAGATGTTCTGTGAGTTATTGGTTTGAATTATGTAGCACTAAGGTTACTACACGCGGGCTACTGAGGAAAAGGATTTTTTTTTAATTAGCACTCTGGGGTACGACAAGGACGATACTTAAATTGGCATCTCATTCTTTAACTTTTACACTTGAGTTGGAGGTCAAATTAAATCTAACTACAAGGTCTTCCATTTTTCTGTAAGTCATATTTTCTAGGAATCATGCACATTAATTCTATCGAGGCTTAAAGTCTGTCCGTTGGCTTGGTGTGGAAGCTCGGAGAGGGGGGAGGAAAGTTCGGATGTCACCATCGTTACTTGAGAATGGTTCAAAATCTTGAGTTCCGTTGCCAACAGCCCTCGTGTTGCTTCACATTGCAACGTAAATATCCAAATCAAATTTTAGATTCATGACTCAGACCTAAAAAAATCACTTCCTTTCCTTATACGAGGGATGGTCTGAAAAAAAAAGGTTACAAGCCTCAGCATTTGAAAACTTCATATTGTGGAGAAACTTTATTTCCCCAGAGTGGAGACAAATGGCGCTACTTGTCATACAGCGGGTAGTAGTAAAAGTACCCAGACGGTTCAGGAGGATTGAAATGGCAAGAAGCTTAGGAAATTGGACTCGTTTGGAAGTGCGAGCCATGATTCGATTTTTATAGGCAAAGAATGTGTCTGCATCTGACACATTCATAGTCAAATCAGTGACGTTTACGGTGAAGAAGCAATGAGCAGATAACATGTTGCGGAATGGTGTCGCTCTTTTCAATTAGGCAGACAGGATGTCGAAAACCGCAATAGGGTAGGGAGTTGCCGGTCAAGTTCTTAAACGGCACGAATTGAAGAACTTATTCAAAATGATCCACGGGTAACTCTGAGTGGAATCTCGTCAGAGCTGGTACTGAGCTATGGTAGCGTGCAGCATATCGTTTTTGATGTGCTGCGATATTCCAAGATAGTGCTGGGAAAACATCCGCCAAGACCTGGCTCAAGGAATAAGCCCCTCAGGGGGCTCACCTTCTTTAGGTGGGTATGGGTGTCACAATCCCGAGGTACACTAGGGATCTTTTCCTTTACCCAAGGGTTTTACTATCTTTGGTAAACACGGTTGTCACGACCCCGGGGTACCCCAGTGATCCTTCTCTATTTTAAACCCTCCATCTTGTCATCCAATTTCTCCTTTTCTTCTTTTCCCGTCCAGACCACAGACCTATGAATGTTTGGCGTAGTATAGCCAAAATTGGCTCTTGCACCATAAAACACCAAACTCAACTCAACTCAATGAACAAGGACCTGATTTCTACCAAGAAGGGTTACACAAATTGGTTCTGCGTTCCGATAAATGCCTAAATAGACTTGGTGATTATGTCAAAATGTAATAGTCACGTATGCCTCTCAATTCCCTTTTGTATTGTCTGTCTATTATTAATAAATATTTCTTTATTCGACTTGCAATCTTTTTTTCTGATCTTCCCTCGTATATTAATTATCCATGAAGTTGAACTTAGTCCTTGGAATTCAATGGTTCAAAAATTTATATGTAGGAAGACTAGAAGTAGATTACCCAAAGCATAAATTTATAAATTTTCCTAGATGGAGAATTAAAAACAAAATCAAATTTTTGATAAATTTGATTACTCAGATATACCTTCGTAGTTACTGACAACACACTATAAATATTTTGCATCGCAAATAGATGTTTCAAAAACAAAGAAAACACATTCTTGTACATGTAATGAGGCTTTGTTTTGATTTAAAAGTTTCAAGGAAAGTATTGGAAACTATAAAAACCTTTTGAGTGTAATTTATCTTTAAACAATTATTTAAATTGTGCCTTTTAGGGCTTTAGTGTCAACAGTGGATTAATAAAAGAGCTAATAGATCCTCCTTCGAGATATGATAATCTTTAAAATTCCTTTATTTTTCCTTTTCGTTACTTAAATTTGACACCTCATTAAAACGAAGATAGCAATTTGAAACCTAATTGTAGTTATTCGTTAAATTAAAAAAAAGTTGAAGTTATTCCAAAACAATTTAAAAAAAAACAGTACGCATTTTTAGCCTGCAGACACATTATTCTTTGTTTAATATTCTAGAAAGCCCATCAATCTGAAAAAAGAAAATAAAAGAAAATCTCTGGAAATAAAATCCAAAATAATCGTTTATTTTTGGCAATTTTCCATGAAAGATGCATGTGTGAGTATATAGCTATAAAATATTTTTTTTTTACTTTAACCGGATATATTTCTGTGTAAAATAGGGAAAAAATATTTAAATAAAAAAAAAAAACAGATTTCCGGAAGAATTAATAAAGTAAATATAGCTGTGCTTCATGCTTTTGTTTGCTTGGATAAATAACAACAACAAGAAAAAGCTTTCTTAAGGAATAAGATGTTTTTTTCTTTAAAAAATTAAGAACGCACTTTAAGTTAAAGATATTTCTTTTTATTACGTCAACACAAGGCTTAATCTTTCATCGAGAGATCAAAAGATTTTTCCATCACCGACATTTTTTTAATTACTAAGTAAGAAAAAAGATTTTAGCATCTTAGATATATAAAATTAAGATGTTTGAATTTGATACATATAACAGTTTTCCAATTAATGTTTATTTAAAGCCTTATAAGTAATGCAGATAACTCTTACTAAGATCTATAAGCTTCTTTTTTCTTATCATTAAGTAATATTTTGATTAAAATATTGGAATGTATTTGAAATTTTACAGCATGATATTATTCAGAAAAGGTATTTCTAAATGATATCTATATTCAGTATAGAAATTCAAGTAAATCTGCTTAACTTTCAATCATATAAGCACGTTTTCAGAAACAAATAATAAAAAATAAATCCCAAAAAGGAGAAAACCATAATGGGCCTCACAAGGAGAGAAGAGAGTACAAAAATTTCAATATAAAAATTCCTATAAATAGAATAAAAGTAGCTGACAGAGGGTTGCTTTCATTGTGATTAAATTTGATTTTAGCAGAATAGCCAATCCTTTTCCTTCTTTATGTAGTAAATGAGAGAGTACTCAGTACATATAGTACTTCAAAGTACATATAGAATAAAAATAGGCACATACCTAAATTGCTGAAGAATAACCTTAACGATAACTGGAGCTAAATGCACAAACAAAGACACCTTAACAACAACAATGCAGAAAAGTATCATTAGACTCCCTCAGAGACACTGAAAATATTTAGCACACATTTTGAAGTTCGAATTATAATGTTTAGAGATAAATAATCAGTCGGCATTGTAAGACTCAACAACTTTTATTTAATCTTATATTTCTCATCGTTATTTGTTATCAAAACAAATATTTTAATAACAAACAACGATGAGAGAGAAATAACATCTTAAATCATCTTATAATCTCTTAAGCAATAATAATAAAGAATCATTTAACTTTAAAAAGAAAATATGAATTACAGCCACGCAAGTTCCAAATCTACAATAAGTTCAAACAGCAATCAGTTACACGCAGCTTCAGGATTTTTAATGTAACTTAACAATAATAAAAAAAAGTCAAGCTTTTTTTGCCCTTACGCCTTCAGAAATCTCTGCTTATTATCCAAATCTCAACATTCTCCCTAATCTCACTTAAGATCTGGATATATCACGGAGAATTCGTTCAGCAAAATAATTCATAATATCAATTTCCCTTGAGATCATTCAGGAAACCTAGTTGAGAATCCTCTACAACAGTGCTTCTCAAAGTTTCAATATTCGCGACCCAATATTTAATCATAATTTTCATCGCGCCCCACCATACAATAAAAATTTATTGAATTCAATAATACTGTACTTAGACACTAAAACTACGATACAACCTTAACCGTTTGAGGACTACCGGCGTATATAAACGTCTCGCTTAGTTAAAGAGTTAATTTCTCCTGACGTATATATACGTCTTTCTGCGTACGATCGTTTCCCTGCACGGCTATGGATAAAATTATTCCTATAGCTTTGGAATGCAATAAAAGGACCTTGACAATTTTTTCGAAGGATTTACTTATT
>BMAV01027810.1:0-52602 GCA_019973955.1 Trichonephila inaurata madagascariensis | reverse complement strand
CCCAACACATCATATACGCGTGCCTACGTGGAAAACGGTTGGGATTGGGATGCGAATCGAGTAAGGCAGTTAATCGGCAGTTAAGGGATTAAATATAAACCGTATAAATTATAAAGCTAAATGTTAATTTTTGCATATAATTTTTTTAATATGTGACAATCCCATGGGGTCACTGGTAATTATTAAACTTGTTCTTAACTTAGTATTGTTAAATTAATCATAAAATACATTGTGTAGCACTGATACATTTATAAGTGTATTTTATTTTTTATTAAGTCAAAATGTATTTTGTTTGTTTACTTTCAGTAAATTAATAATTTTAAAAAATAATCTTTTGTTTTTAACTTTTCAATATGCTCGCCCCCCCTCCTAGAATTGTCACGGTCTCCAAGGGGGGCGCGCCCCACAGTTTGAGAAATGCTGCTCTACAACACACACCTTTTATCAGTATAGCGGGTTTGAATAATTATTTATCAATAGCGTATAGATATAATATAACTATTAGTGACTCACCTCGAAATTTCGAATTACGGTCAAGTGATTATACTTAAGATGATATTTTACTCTCCACACTTCCACACCAAGCGGACATCAAGATAGCTTAGTTCAATATTCCTAGCGTTGGACCATTGCCCTTATTCGGATTGTTTATCATTGAAATGTCCCAAAGGAAAATACTTTCTTTTATATTAGAAGACTGTAATTTGTTTTTCCAAACTGATTTTAGACGATCACCATTAATCTATAAAACGGTTTTAGTGCGGCATAGATTTGACCAGTACAATGCATATTATTTATCTAACAGACGCAACATGAAGTCCATGGAATATTGCCAAGACATTCTGTTTTTGCACATGAATGGTTAACTAATGAGAATTTTTTTTTTATATTTTTTGAATTGACTATTTTTTTCAGCGGTATTATGCTAATGATCCTGATAATGTTTCTGTTCCATTATTTACTTTTGATTTCCCCAGTCGTTGAATAGATTCACAAGATACATAATCCATCCCCCTCCCCCCCCAAAAAAATCGTTGAAGGACAAATTGCTTCAAAACTTTTTACTGCGTGTGCGCTAGGGTAATATATGTTACACAAAAGCATTCGTTTTTAGATTTCGATAATTATACACACGTGAATGAGTTTGTCACCCATTAAAAATTGCACATGTAGAAATAGATTTGAAGAAGTTAAACTAAGAATGAAAATTATCCATAAACTCACAACAGATATTTTTGGATCGGTAAAGGAAACTTAAAACATCTATTGAACGACTCCTCATAAATTTTAAAGTACTATAGGGAATGCCACCACAAACTGGATTAAAAACGAGAAAAGACAGCCGAATATTAAACCTATTAAAATGTGTGATCTATATATTTAAATACTCTATAGATTAAAATTGCTTTGCCTGGCCATTTAAAATACAAATTTTTTCGTGAATTTAAAACTAAATACATATTTTTATAGTTACCCTCATCTATTAAGAGAATTCAAAAATAGTGGATACAAGAAACGAGATGGGAGAATAATTGATCGAAAATTAAGAATTTAAGTATTTAATATCATTACATCAGCATTTAAAGTTTTTCTGAAAAAATTTAAAGTTATTCTCTCTTTAACACATTTTATGGTGGTCATAAATCATGAACTGGTTTTATTAGACCCTAACTCGACGAGAGCAATAGAGTTCTGGACGTTTCATCCAAGAAGTGGAACCTGTAACCCCCCTTTTCCAGCTCACTAGAAACATCTTCGATATCCTCTTTCACCCTCAGTGGAGTTGTCTCGTGTCCCAATTATAAAATAAAGTATGTTTAATATTACTAGTATGCTTTAAATAATAAAATGTCCTTAAAATTCATTAATTTTAGTATAAAATTATTTTCTTAATATTGAAAATACAGTGAAGTCTTCGACATTCTTTTTTCTTGTTTTCCTTGCAGTTTTTCTTTCTTTCTTTCTTTTTTGATGGGTAAGATATATAAAATAAACATATACTAATTTAAAAAAAGGTGTGAATAATTACTTTTTTTAAATATATAGTGTTTATGAATTTAAAATTTGTTTTATGTGGTTTATAAAGTATATTAAAAGATAAACCTCTATATAACGAATTCTCCATATAACGAACTTTTTTCCGGATTTTAGTGACTTCGTTATATAGAGGTTCGACTGTATAGATATATATAAATATATAACTTGTTCAAATTTTCAATCTTTCATAAAATACTTTTTATTCATCCACTCAAGTTCAAATACATTTTTTAAAACTTGTAGTGGATGACACTTCATGTTATAATATAGTTTTTTCAAATGTTAATTCATTAATTACGCTTAATAAGTGAATAAATAGTAAAAAACAAAAATAATAGACCAACACCATATATAGAAAGGAAAATCACTTTCTATTTTGCCACTTAATATTGTGATTCCATCACACATATGTGTATATAAATTTATATTAATTGTAATTATTTAATAAAAAGTAACTAAAATAAAATTTTCCTTTGTTGACCTCAGTCGAAATTGGCTTTAAAAATGTTTTATATAATATTGTTTTCACGCGAAGTATGCGAGAAAATATATCAAAAATATTTTTCAACGTTACAGTAGCATATTTCAACTGGCCGTACCACTTAGCAAAAATTTAATAACCTTAGAAAATCGTTTTTATTGCATTAAGTGTATGAAGTTTTCAGAAGTTAATATGTACCTTTAAATCCGGTATAAATAACCCGAACCTATACTTTCAAGATGCTATTTTTAATTTTTAAGTATATTCACCGTACAATGCACAACCCTTTTTTTTACGAAGAAAATTTAAATGCACATATGCAATACTGTTATGTTTTGAAGTCATTTATTCAAAGTATTATCCCAGGCTTTTGAATAAATAGTATACTTCTAGAATTACAACCCTTTAACTTCATAAAGTATGTCACTTCTTTTAAATAAACAGTATTTCGATATATTTGAAAAAGTCTAACTTTTTATGTTCACCTCTCACTTTTTTTTTAATTTTTATTTTTAAAGGTATCATTTGTATACCCGGCGTATAACGTGCACCCGTAAATTTCGATCTTATTTTTTGTGTTCCAAGTACACGTTATATGCTGGATTTTAAGGCAATATTTTGAATGATTCTCTCTGAGTATAAATGCACTTTTAAAAGAATCCGTATTCTGCCATACAAAGAGTGCAGGTAATTTTAATATAAACGCTCGTATTCATGCCCATATCCCGTAAGTTCTGGGGTTCTACCGACATTCTTATTAAGCTTCTAGAAATCGAACTTAAAACGGAATTTCCTCTCAAATATACCACCAGACAACCCGTTTTCCATTCGAAATGGAAAGTAGGTTAAATCGAATCTTCGACGTACAACTCTACGCTAAACTGAGTTTACTGTCCTGACTGAGGCGGGGGTATAGAATAGACAGACGGACAGGAAAGTCGTTCGTATCAGCGATGAAGCATGACAACGATTCGAGTGCTGGTCGATTTCGAAAAACGGGAAAAGAAATGAAAAAAACCGGAAAAAAAGAACTTTAGATCCTGGTCGATGCTTCCAACCCTTCTTAGTGACCTTTTCGTGACCTCTAGCCACTTTTCGATCGTTTTCGAGAGGAGGGTGAATGTGAGTGTGTGGAGGGACACCTTATACAATCCCTCTCTTCCCACATTACTTGGATATCTTTTATAAAAAAAAAAAAAAAAAAAAAAAAAAATTCCGGACTCCCAATGGAGCACATGGTGCTCCTCTCTGTCTCGTTCCCGTTTCCGGGAATAGGATCAAGTTTTTGGTTATGCTCTCCTAGTTTTTTCTTGTTTGTTTATTTTATTTTACCATCGTCCAATAAGTTTGATGTTTTTCCCTCTTTTTTGCTCCCCTTCTTCATTTACTGGAGCATTGACTTGAAAATAAGCTTTTTTTGGCGGCAAAAATAAAATAATTGCCGTTCCCAGAGCGCCGGATAAAGAGTGTGTGGTTTCTGAGTTATAAATAAAAGTTTTTTCCCCCCGTTTCGGGAATATAAGGGGTGTTATCCAGAGTAGGTGGTGAATCTCATGCATTTTGATGTTTGGGAGAAAATGCGTCTTTTTGGTATTAAGGGTTTTGTATATGATTTAGAATACTTAGGAGCATAATTAACGTTAACACGCAGTGATTTATTTTATAAGCATGATTCTTATCTTCTTCATTTAATACAACAAAATAGCACTTAAGGAATGTGAAAATAACACTACCAACTTTTATGTTTCAAGTACACTTTCATTAAATAAGGATTGAAGAGAAAAAAGTGTTCATGTTTTACTAAGATACATTGTTTAACTTTTCCCTAAAATAAGTTACAAAATTGATTTTATATTAGTTTAAAATCCAAGATATTTGAAAATTATGATGTTTTTAAAATAAAGTTATATGCAGTTTATGTTTTCAAAATCGGACTAATGAATGAAGGAAACTAGAAATACTTATGTGTAATATATTTTATGTGTTTTTCACACACAGATAATAAAATAAACCTTAAAATTTTTCACTCTTAAATTAAATTTAGAAAAGTAATAATTAAACTGATTTGTGTAACAAATATAAAGTCATTGAAAATAACTTAAAATTTAACTTTTATTAGTAAGTTTTCGTAACATATTACTATTGCTATCCTATAACTGATTTCATTCACAGAATTGTGTCTTAAAACAAATGTTTCTTCAAAATAAGCTGTTTATCACTATATATGAAGTGAAATTTAAAGGTAGAGTTACTATTATTGTATTGCAAATAGTTCCATTGTTTGGACATTTTTTTACCGAATTTTATTATATTATTGTACATGTTATATGATATAAAATTTGTTTTTTAGTAAGGAAAATGTACTGAAATCTCTTTCAAATATTTTTCGATATATATGTAAGTTTGGTAGGGTGGAAGCACTTTGTTCTTCCTAATCTTCATCTCCATTAAGGACATAATATTTTTCTATAAAAGCAGTGTTATATCTCGAGCTTTATCATTGGAAATAATCTAAAATCTGATATTGGTACAAAAATGTGAATTAATTTTTATGATTTATCTTGATTTCAATTATTGAAGTTCAATTTTGAATTAAGTTATTTTAATATTATTTAAATGCATAGAAAACAACATGTATTAATCTATGGAATACATGTGAATTGTTTGATCATGCCGGGCAATATGGTTAAAACAGAGGTCGACGAAGACTTTCAATACAAATTTTGTAGCAGGCATTCTTAGGAGATTCCGTCTTAAAGTAACACTAGGTATAATGCAATTTACAGCTTTGCTTAGAGTTTAACTGCTTCCATCTTACAAAGGAATGGCCGTGGTAGCCAAGTGGTCAAGGTAGAGAACTCGTGGTAGGCGAGTGATAAATTTTAGTCCTGGTGTCACTGAAGACTAGCCATACAGAGGGACTGAGGCCCATTAAATCTGTCATGACTCAAAGTTCTCCCATTGGCGTAGTGTGGATGTTTGGAGAGTTGAATTCCAACTCAGGTTTCATCCTTGTCTTTTGATGAGAATTCGCCACTTGATCAAGGTTTAAAATTACGGGTCCGTCTCCAGAAAGTCTTCAAGGTGCTTTAGATTGCAACGTTAACAAAAAAAAACCCCTTACAGTGTAAGCGGATTTTGAGATGGGAGGAGTCAGAGACATCAACGTAACATCGATAATTTCTGTCATGTTGCGGGGGTTACAGTAAGTTATTTTTTTTTAATTTAGTATAAGCAGATCTTCACGCGTAGCTCTTTAAAAGGTTCATAGCTGATAAAAAGGGAATTGAAAAAACGAAATATGGGATGCCTTTGATTGAATGTTTTGAATAAATGCGCCGGTTTCTAGAATCAAATTTTATTTTGAGATACAAGCAATATTGACGTATAACTTTTAATACTTTACATTGATAGCAACAGTTTTATATTTAAAAACACTTACTATACAAGATTAATTTTGTATAAATTTAATAGAAATATTTAACAAAAATAATTAACATGAAAAACAATTATACTTTAATAAAGTATATGAATATAAACACGTATCATCGAGGCACTGACGTAGATAGCTCTGAGGGGACCCTGTATCATAATTCCTTCGAGGCCCTTTTAGAGATATGTAAGCCCTGTTAGTGAGGCTCTAGTCACACATATTGGGGTCCATGCAGCTTGAGGGCCCTGTATCATTGATACCGCTGATACAGCGGTAGCTACAGCCCTGCATAGAGGATACTTTGCATTAAATTGTATCAAAGTATTTGGAAAAAAAAGCAATTTATTAGTATATCTGGTCATTTTTCTTAGAGTAGATGCTTCGAATATGTACAACATGTATTAAAACATAAGCAGAAAAAGGGCAGTTATTATTAAAAAGCATTTAATTGTACAAGCTTTTTGTTGAACTTTGGAAGATTTTTTAATGTTATTTATCATACTTTTTAAACAAGTAATATAAAAAAAAATTAAGTCAATTCCTACTTAGATCAACAAAGAAAAATTTTATTTTAGCTACTTTTTATTAAATAGTTACAATTAATATAAATATGTATATACATATGACAGAATCACAACATTAAGTGGTAATTAATTTTTATTAGTTATCATTAAAGTATCGTATTGTCATCCAAAACAATTGTGTATATAAATTTCAGTTCAACTGAATACTTTAACACGTGAGAAAAAAACCTTTTCAAGATTTGACACAAGTCGCCAAAAATAATGCCAACGTGATTGTATTTGTAATTCTTTAAATAATTAGTTTTAATCAATTAATTTTTATTAATTATTATTATATTTATTGCATTGTCATCCAATATAAATTTCAGTTCAACTGAATACTTTTAACACGTGAGAAAAACCTTTTCAAGTTTTGACACAAGTCGCTAAAAGGGTCGCTAAGTCTCCAAAAATGATTGTAACGTGGTTGTGTGTATTTGTAATTCTTTAAATAATTAGTTTTAATCCATTAATTTTTATTAATTATTATTATATTATTGTATTGTCATCCAAAATAATCCTGTGTATAAAATTTCAGTTCAATTGAGCGCTTTAAAATGTATTTTATTAACGATTGAAAATTCCACCAAGATAAATAAATAAATATATATATATAAATAAATATATAGAGATTGTGAGCTAATAGTAGGAATTGCATAATTAAGAATTTACAAAAGCATAACGAGTGGATAATGAACTTACTGAATTAAATGCCTTTTATTAAAATAGTTAAATTCATGCTTACATTAAAGAGTGTCTAATATATGAGATGAACACTCATTAGGGTTAATGATAGCTATTTTAAACTTCTTTACGCAACGTTAAAAAAGAATAATTTAATTGCAACATCTGAATAGTTATGCTTGAAAAAGTAATTTATTATTCAACTATTTATAAGACAATCCTTTCATTAAGTACTTCTGAATCTATTGCATTACTCTTTCTTCCAAAAATAAACTATTTATTTATATAGCCCATTGTATATAATCATTAAGAATACTTAATTTGATTTTCGAAGATATGATGGTTCTTGAAAATTTTCACGAAATATATTTTTTTATGCATTTGAATATATTAAGTATTTAATTTTTAAGAATTAGACATTAAAATGTTGCATTTATACTAAATGATTGACTGTATAATGAAAAGAATTAAAAAGAAAAATTTATGGCGTAGTAAAAATCTATAAATATGTGTTACTTTTAATTCCTGGTAAAATTTAGATATCAACATTAAGAGTAAAAATATCTCAGGGATAAACTACGATAATCTTATCAATATTTTATCTGTTTTTTTTTTTTTTTTTGTTCTTTTCATTTCTGCCAACGAATTTTTCTGATATTTCAAAAATAATAAAATAGCGTATTTACTCGAATCTAAGCTGTACTCTAAATTCCCAAAACGTTTTCATGAAAAAATGTTGTCATCGATTCTAAGTCGCACCTCCAGTTCTCTGCACGTTTTTGAGAAAAAATAAAAAGTTGTGTTACAGGATCATCAATATCCGACACTTAAGAAATTTTTTTAAAAATTTAATGAGAAATTACAAAAAGTTAATAATTTATTTATTTTACCAGTAGAAAACTTTCAATTACATACATAACTTGCTAACTTCGGAATTGGTGTCGGTGTCGTCTCCCGTGCCATCCAACGCATTTGTTTTGCAACATTTTTTCAAAGAATGCATTATGGAAGAATGTAAGAGAATCCTTATAAAGACTGTGGAACATTTACAATGAAAAATTATATCATTTGTTTACGCCATTGACGTATACGTGTTTGTATCAAATTATCAGTGATTTTTGATCAGGCTCTGTTTCCTAGTGAACTCGTCTTAATGCTATTACCGATATCTTTGATGTTTAGGTGATTAAAAGAAAAAGCTTACACATAAAAAAATTCCTAAATACGAGCAGAAAATGATGTTTAGGATTGACTGAATACTGGAGAAAAGCTGTGAAAATGGGATAAGTTATTGTTTCAAGAGGCCAGAATGGGCAGAGAGTTACGTTGTTCTTTTTGAAAGGGGTTGAAACTCAATTTCCCCCATACAACAAAAGTTTTGCCTTCGATTTGAAGTCGCAGCCGATTTTCAATACCATTAAAACTGGAAAAATGTAGCGGCTTAGAATCGAGTAAGTACGGTCATTTCTTACGGTATCCGACTACGTTCGGAACCGTGATTTTGCAAAAGCGTGTAGATGGATAATATTTATGATATTTAGTGTCACTTAGATTAGAAAATGTATATAAAATTGTTTTAAGAACAGTATTACAGTAAAAATTATTAAGTACAATATTTTGATAAAAAATGAACATAGACTCATTTTCAAAATATTCTCCTTTAGTGAAAAATGCTTCTATTATAATAATATTTTGCCTGTATATAGCTCCGACCACTTCACAGAGGCACAACTAGAATTTTTGAAATATATAACTTAGAAGTGGTTTTATCCATGTTTTACGACAACAGAGGGGAGAAATTTTAAGAAAAAAAACGCCGATAATTATTTCAATGGGTTGTAACTCTGAAAATAATGCGAATTTTTCAAAAATCATAGCTGAGCCTCTGTACAGAGGTTTGAGCTATACACAGGAAAAATATTATTATAATAGAAGCATTTTTCACAAAAGGAGAAAATTTTGAAAAAAGGTTATTTTAAGTTAATTTTTTGTCGAAATATTGTAATTAAATAATTTTGTTTTGTCAAAATGTCCTTAGAACAATTTTATATATGTATTCTAATCTAAATGACACTAAATATCTTGAAAATTATCCATTTATACGTTTTTTTAAAATAACGGTTCCAAACGTAGTCGGATACCTTAATAACTTTTCGGGAAAATTTTTTCCAGTTAAAAATTTGGCAGTAGTAACTGAGTAGTTAGGGTCACGAACTTGTAGCCTGCAAGTTGTGAGTTCAGTCTTGTTTCCCCTGAAGACTTGTCGTAACAGATGGGCAGACGCACAATGCTCGTAGTCCTCTGAGTGGCGTGGAGTGGAAATTCAAAGAATTAAGTGCTACCTCAGATGTCGTCCTCGTCTTTTGACAGAGATTCAAAGTTGCAAGGTCAGTCGCCGATAGCTCATGTGCTGCTTGAGCGTGCGATGTTAATAAAAATGAAATCTGAACTGAATAGAATTAAAATTTGTGATTGCTGATTATTCCACGAAATGTAACGTTTTTGCGAACATTGCTTATACTTTTTTGAGGTCGCGTTTGATTTTAAATATTAATTTTTCGTATGTGGATTACAGCTTTTATTATATTTCATATTTGTTAAAAATCACTTATTACTTTGTTTTTATATTTGATAATATGTGTCACTCCTTTTTAAAGTTAACTTAAGTTTTCTATTTGCCGAAATAAAATGTTCATTTTCAAGATTTTTTTATATGTTCTTTTTTTAAAATTAAATTTAATATAGAAACTTTCCATTAACATTACACTAGAGCAAATATAAAATTTTTGAAACGAGCTTTATAATTTTAAGTCTCGGTCAAATACATCATATCAGGTGTAGTCCTCGAAATCCTTATTTCTACTTTTCTTAATACACCACTTTGGGGGATTTTAAATGGCAATTTCATTTAATGTGAAAAAGTCTAGTTATATCAGACGACAAATGAGTAGACTCAAACATGCACATCTCCAGACTAGCATTTGATAATAGAGATTTTTATAGATTGCCTGATTTATATAACTTTTATTACTTCATGGTTATTGCGACTGCTTCTTTTTGCTGAGCTATAGAGAGTTGTTACAGAAATAAACCAATAATCTGTAACAATAAACAAGTAAAAGAAAAAAAAATAAAGTCAATTCCTACTTCGTTAGAAAAACGTACTGGCGCCATCTGTTGCAGATAAATCTAACTTCGCAAGAAATAACGCAGAATAAATTAAAATTGAAAAATAAAATTTAATTAATGAATTAATATTTGAAAAAAACTGTATTAACATCAAGTGTCATCCACTGTAAGTTTAAAAAACAAATTTGAACTTCAGTGGATGAATAAAAAGTATTTTATTAACGATTGAAAATGTGAACAAGATATATATATATATAACATATTGGCCGAGTTTGGTATTTGTCGAGTGTTAGGAGGTTTTCAAGAAAACATCTTCAGTAGACGTTCATCTTTTTTATTTTGACTCACACATCAAAAGCTTAGGACAAAATTACGGTACATTTTCACTTTGACGACACAAACTTGCGACGATTATAAACCCAAGCGGACAAGAGACAAGCAGCAGCGACATCTTGGCGGACACAACATAAAAACAAAGAGCGATTACACAAGATTTTTGATTTTATACCGGCCGTGGAAAGCGCGTGATTATTATGTAATAGTAGTTCTGATTGGATAGAATGGGCGAGACAGGGATTTCGGACTAGCCGATTACGATTAAGATTACAGTGTTATTTTTAGACCAAAGAATTAAAGTTTGTTTAAATATTAGTACAAAGAGTTAGCATACAGGATACTAGAGGGAATTATCATATATATATGATAGTTCACTCTCTCCTTATATATAAGGAGAGAGTGAACTAATAGTAGGAATTGAAAAATGCTAATATGTTTTCGATAAGAATATTTCATTTTTAAGACTTTATATAATTAAGTAGATTTTTGTTGGAAAAATGTTGCAAAGAAATGTAGAGGTATTTAGAAAACCCAAAAATGGTACTAAAGTAATCCAACAAAATAAATTTCGTACTTTATAGTTTTGAGCAATCAGTTCGTGGTTTTCCTATTTATTCATTGACTGGTTATTCATTAACGTTGAACTCAGAAGCCACTTCAGAACTATTAGCTCTGGATCTCTTAGCTTTAACCACGATTAAATGACTAAAACAACAATTGAGCAGGCTTCAATTCACAAGACATTTTATATTAAAAATGTCTTGTTAAATAATAATTAGTTGGATGGGTTTACTGGAGCAATTGACGTATTTTGTCATGCAATGCAAAACAAAAGTTAAATTTAAAAAACAAAAAACTTCTGATTTAGGCAAAATTCTAAACGCAAAAGCAGAAGGAAGAGAGAAGATAGAATGCCTGCTGAAAGGTCGAAAATAGAGATAGATTGCTGGGGCGTTCCGGTGTCGGGCCACTTATTACCAAAGGCACTAAATCCCATAGGAATAATTGCATATTATTTCCGAGCCCCGAGGTCATGAATACCCTTCTTGCTTAAACAAAGAGTAAGTCTTTGAGGACTCGTGAAACCATGGAGGTCACTAAACAGTAGATTCATCTGGTCTTTCTTTGGTAAGGTATAGAATGAAATACAGGTTTAAGTTTGAATTTCTTATTAGACTACATTTTAAAGTACAAAATTTGTCTCATAACTTTTTTTAGCTTTAATGTAAAAGTATTTAAGACCTCAGTAAAACCTAGAACAAATCCCTTCAAGCAAATAATTAAAGCTCATATCAAATTTTAATTTCTATTAGCAAAGTGTTACGGCCGAAAATTGTAGTTAGTTCCTATGTAATGTCACCAGATGGCGCTGGTGAAATTAGTATAAACTTTTCTCTGAATCATTTAAGGAGACAGATTACAATTAAACTGACAAAAATCGATCAAAAATTCAACTAAAATATTTTAGCCTAAATTCTTTTTTCAAAATTTTCTACAATCTCACAAATTTTAGAAGTTCTAAGTTAAAAAAGAAACCAGATTTATGATAAATTTTATGCCGTTTTTATTCACACCCCAATGGCTAGTTAAACTGGTTTATCTCAGAGAGAAAAAACCAGTTTATCTTCATTTAAAATGCTAAGGTTTTTTTTCTATTTTGCCAAATGCTTTGGTATTTTTTATAACTATTGCTAATACAGAGACATATAACAATTTATTACTTTTCTAATTTTAATCCCATGTGCATAGATCAGTTTGTTTTTGTTATAAAATCAGAATAAAAAAATATTGAAAGAAAACGAGAAAATTAAAGGCGATTAATATAAATTTAACCAATTTTTGAAAGAAAACTTTTAAAGAGAACAAGAAAACTTTTTTGGAGAAACTTAAATGTAATATTTTTTTTTACCAATGGACTTTAAATTCTCCTTATGAATCAGGTCATTTTATGTGAACTATATTTTATAACTTCTTAGTTTCCATGGATACTGCATAGATTCAAGTTAAAATATAGTGCTCGTCTAGACGAATGCTTAAACATTTAATGCGATACAGAGTTCAAACCATTTAATAATTTAGGTGTTTTCGAATTGCTTCCCATTTTACAAAAAACAAATCAAATCAAAATTAAAAAAAAAGATTTAGGTTAAGCTTGAGATAAAAATAAAGGTGTTACAAAAATATGCTGTTCAAATGCTTAAAGAAAGCAGAATTCTATTTTTTATTCGAATTCTTAGATTAATTATTATTTTATAAATATATATGGAAAGAAACTCTTTTTGTTCAAAATAAATTTACTCTTAAAATAATTATGTATTGTTTTGATATTCAAAGTCAAATAAAAGTAATAAACTTAATTATGAATAGAAAAATGTGTAATGTTTCTTTTTGAAACCATTGACTATTTGTATTCTAAAAATGTAGAGATTTTCTAAAAAAAGTAACGCAAAATTAAAGGAGTGTCCTGTTACTTTTATTGGTAAACACCTATTATTGATAGTAAGAAATGACAGTAACATTGTACAGTTCGACGAGAGGTTAATCTTCCAAGTACTAATTAATCGAAGTTGAATATAATAATTCAACTTTTACAAAAGTAAGATAATAATAATTATTTTCCTTTAAACCAACTGTATTATTTTTTAAAAAAACTTAGCAGGCAATTAAGACTCTACTTGAAAAAAATAGAAGTCAAATTAAGAAAGAAAAATGAGCGTGAAGAAAAATGAAATTTTAATTTGTCTAAAACTTAATCAATGGGGGAATGAGATTAATTATTCCAATTCAGACCTCATTTTTTAAATTTTTACACATTTTAATACGATGATATGGAAGTACATTGCTTTTTGGCGTAAAACAATCTGTTAAACAATCTATTCTAATCTGTAATAATAAATACGTTCGAATAAAGTTTGAAATCACTGGACAAAAAACTCAGCAACTTAATCTCTGGGCTATTTTAACTAGAATAAACATATTACAGTTGCAATGAAATAATTTTGAAGCAAGCATCGGTTTGGAAGATTAATGGCACAAGAGTCATATTTGGTCTCGCTGGATCAAATATTCCGTTAATTCTAAAAAAAAATTAATATGCATTGGCTTAGATTAAAACTATTAAAGAGAAGAAAAAAAGGGTAGATAAAAAGACAAAGGAAGAAATCAAAGTTTGCTAGGGTATACCGACAGTGCGGAGTTAAGCTCATTTCGGGCCCTGGGCGCAAAAGATCTACAGGATCCCTTGGTACTGGTGGATCGAAATTTATAACCAGAAAATCTAGTTAAGACCAGCTTATCCAGGCCCCTGGGCGCCCGCCCCAAGCGCTCAATGAATAAACTGGCAATTTATACCGAGCCCTCGTCGTAAATATCTCCCAAGGACAGCAAATCATATGAGTTGGTTTCATTAGAAAGAAGCCAAAATTGGCAAACCTGCAACAAACTTTCGGTAAATCCAAAGGGCCATAAAGATAATTTTGAACGTTATTCCCATTCTTTTCAAAAGAAGTTAAGCCCTGAAGGAATTGAAGTTATACAGCAATCGTCAAAGTTTCATTAATTGATTTCTTGGGAGAATAATAATTGCAAATCCGTATCCCATAACTCTTTAGTTAGTCATAACAATTTAGGAGAATTAACTTGTATCTCACTAACTGAGTGAGTGAGTGAGTGTAGGGTTTTATGGCGCAAGAGCCAATTTTGGCTATACTGCGCCATCTCACTAACTGAAGACACCCCTTAAATATCGAAATGTTTATAGTAGACACTTTAATACAATCCGTTGAGTAAATATTTCAGCTCATTTTCTACGCTTTGCTAAATGTACGCGTGAGACCTTTTGATTTTCTACTTAAAATAGATCAATACTAAACAGAGTCTATTCATATATTAGTTATTAAATGGGAAATAAAATAAGAGTAAACAAATGATGAATCATCAATTTCACGATACTTGATAGGCATTTTATCAACGAGACTAGCTGAACGAGACCTATGCTGAAAAAAAAAGATTTGACGGAAGACTACCATTTAAGAAAGTCTTCAATTTTTGTCTTTGTCGACTGAAATGTATATATTCCATTACATATTTTATTTTGGAGAGACTAAATGGTAAAAAAGGAATACTCCACTTTAAAACGAAACTATCTACAAAATTCCAAGAGTAATTATCTTCTCGTACTTTGAAACTTTGTTTTAGTTTGGAATATTATTTTCCTGTAATGGTTCACAATTTCTTTTTATTGGCTAACGCATTTTTGCATCGTTTATAGAAAATCGTTCTCTAGTCTTAAAGATAAGTGGTGTTGTGAAAGATTATTATGCCACAAAGAGCCCCAAATCTTTTTTAAAAACAGTTGCTATAGCAACTTAACTGCATCATTTACTGCGACGAGCTTTTATTGTGATGGTTTGTACTGAGATACGGAGACTGCTACGATAAACCCTACTTTGTTCTCGTTATTGTTCCCGTAGTGAAATTACTCCAACAAAAGCAGAAGGGTCATTACGGTGCTTTCTTAATGGTAACTTCTTAAAATAAAGCTTTTTTCTTTCATTAGATGAATCCATTTAAAAAAAAAGGCCGATATTTCTTTCTTTTGCATGTAGAAGAAAAAGGAACAGTTTAGGCACTGAACTTTTTAGAAATTAAGATAAATGTGTTTAATAAGAGAATTATATAATTTTTATATATATATATATAGACTTTTCTGAAATATTTTTTTATGAAAGCAAATATTTAAAATATTTGACTACGTTTGGAGCCATGATTCTCAAAAAGGGTATGAATCAATTTTTTTTTTATATTTAATGTCATTTAAACTATGATATACATCTGTAATTGGTTTAAGATTATTATTACAAAAAAAAATATTCAAATGCATTTTTTCCCAAAAAATGAAGATGGCATGACATACTTTCAAAACTTTGATAGTAATATCCTTTGATAATAATACTATTTTACCTATATATAGCTCTGAGCCTGAACTTGGATTTTGGAAATATATAACTTAGATATAGATTTATTCATATTTTAATATTCTAGAGTAAAAAAAATAACAAAAAAAACCCACTGGTTATAATTTTAGTTGTTAGAAACTCTGAAAATAATATTAATTTTTTAAAAGCCCTAGTTCAGGCTCTGTAGTGAAGTTTTAGCTATATATAGGCAAAATATTATTGCTGAAGAAACATTTGCCAAAAAAGGTGAATGTTTTGAAAATATGACATTCTCTCTTCATTTTTTTTGCCAAAAACTTGAAATTAAATATATTTTACTGTAATAATATTTTTAAAAACATTTTTATATGCATATTCTAATTCATTTGACACTAAATATGTGTAAAAAATTCATTTATACGCTTTTCAAGATCACAGTTCCGAACGTAGTCAGATACTTCAAGGTATCGATAAGGCTACTATATTCTTAATGTAAAATCGTATTAATATTTCTTACAATGGTTTGAAAATTGGGATAAATGCAAAATATATAAATATAATGCTGTTATATGAAGCATTTTTTTCTTATTGGAAGAGAGAGATGGTGGAATAAGAATTAAATAAATTAGCAACTAATTTACAGAACAAAATATTACAAAATCTTTTTGGTGTGGGTCAAAAATTAATTAAATAAAATAAGTTGCAATAGGAAATTTATTACAAAAATAAAATTTTTCTGTCAATTCTCAATATTTATTACATGTCTTTATCGGGTGTTGCCGAATTCGACCGACAAATTCAGAGGGATGGAGACGAAAAATCAGCATAGAACATGGGGTCACAAACCACACTTAGATGGAGTTATTCGCAAAAAACGTTAAGAAGGGTGTGATGTCGAGTGGAGAGAAAAAGGGCAGAGTAAGAGATTAGAAATACGAGGTAGGATTCAAAAGTCGACTGAGTCTATAACGTAAAAGATATTACTAATTAAATTGCTGAAACACATCCTTCTCCAAAATAAGACCCTTGAGAAATGACAGACAATTGTCATCGCCTGTAAAGGTCATCAAAATATTTTTGGAATCCATTTTTATCCATGTTCCTTAAAATCAGCCTGCGATGCACTTTTAACTTCATCTGCAGATTGAAATTGACGACGTGGAGACTGTGGTGTTTCCAAGTTGCGGGTAGTACTTGGAATCATTTGTTAGCACAGGTAGTACTGACACCATTTCTCGTCCCCAGTAACAATTCTTTTAGGTAAGGAAGGCTTTTTGTCAACAGCAGAGATTGTTTCGCGCCATTTCCATTCGATTTGCCTTTTGATCTCCGTTTAACTTGCGGGGAACGAACAAGCACCCTATGCATGTTAAGATCCTTAGCCACTATCTGCCCGCATTCAGCCTTGGATATTCTAACTGGTTCTGCTATTTGAGCTATTGTTTGAGGCATCTTCTTCCTTCCCGCAGGAGGTCCGTCATCTTCGACACTTCCCCTGCTTTCTCTGAAATGCCACTCAAATTTTGCTTTTACGGTAATGTATCACTGCCATGCACATGCTTCAACATTTCGTAAGTCTCCGTAGCACTCATTCCTAAGCGTGCAAAAAATTTGATTTTTATTTTATACTCAACAAACGCCATTTCTTTCAATCGCCGGCTAATAATTGCATCCGCTTATAAAACACGACCCCATGGCGAGTCACAGACAACGTGATTTGGGATAAACCACTTTTAGAAAAGAGGAAGGACGCAGTAGCACAGAAATGTTATTGTTGTCACTCTAGAGAATAGAAAACCTCTAGATAAAAGTGTGATTCAATGAATTAGAGCATCAACAAACAATTTAATTATATATTTACACAATGGAAGATTCAGAAAACATCCTAAAGGAATTTGAGCATATTTTGATAGTAGTTATAAGCCTTTGATCAGAATGTATACAAGTATAAAACGCATTAAATATAAGATTAATGCATGAGTTCAAATATATATTTAAAAACATGTTCCATAACATTTTATCAGATACACAATGTATATAGTAAAGTTATACTATGAAAAATAAATGACATGTATTGAAAGCAAAGTAATTTGTTACACCATTTGGATAATTAAATTTAAATTTATTGTTCTTCACACTTATTTCTTTGTTTCTTAATAAATGATCTTAAATGCAAAATGCGGTTAATTCAAATAATTATTCAAAAATAAATAAACAAATAAAAGAAGTTTTAGCCAATACGGATTTACTTGCTTCCAGAACAGTCATTATTTATTTGGGTTGGCTGAGCAAATAAATTAAATTGAGAATAAATGTGAGAATAAGCAGGAAATTAATTACATTCTTTGTCTCGAGAAACAAAGATGAAGTTGCTTTGGAAGAAAGAGATTTGTGTTTTAATCAATTTGGGTGATTATGTTGTCTCTTAGAAGGGACTTGAAGCATCATAAATATTCCGAAAATAATTAGAGCTTTGTCTTTATCGCTCTGTTTAGCAAAACTAATTATTTCTTATAATTATAAGAAAATATGAGCATCGCGATATAAGATAACACAACATTTCGTAATTTGTTCCTATGTATTTACAGGATTTACTGAACCCATGAAAGAAATGTAGAAATTATTCTAGAGCCTATCAAGGAAAAAAATATTGTAATTATTTCCAAAAGTAATTTAAACAATGAATTTGTTTCATTAGTGAAAATTTAATATGAGCTGCTTCAAATGTTATTTTAATTTTAATTATACTTTTAACAACAATGCGTCTAATAAATTAATTATGAAGAACTATTTTTAAAACGTTACATACTTGAATTTCCCCATAACTATACTTTTTAAAAATAATAAATGTCAATCTGCTCTAATTATAAACAAAATGAGTGAAAAACTTTGAATTATTGGTTAAATGGATTATAAGAAACCCATATCATCATTGTTTATTTCTTCGAATTAGTGAATGTAATAATAAGAAAACTGGTATTTATTAAACAATAAATCAGAATATAATTTGCAATAGCTAAAGTATATCTTTCAAAAATGGATTAAGAGGGAAGTGAGTTTTGAGTGATTTTTAAAATTGCCGTAAAATTTTTAACAAGATCCTATTATTTCCAATCTTGAACAAGTTAAATCGATTTTAATCCTTCTAAAATAAAGTCTTGTGATGTAACCAGAAAGGAAATTTTTGAAATTTTATTTGCATATGCATATATTTAATAGCTAAATTTTTTAGGCAAAGAAAGATTAGTCTATCTATAATACTTTAACTTTGGAAATAAAAAATAATTTAAGCAGATTTTTTCCCCAAGTAAAAGAATTACTTTCTTGCAATTATGCAGACTTCCTTTTTAAGTACTTTAGAATCGTTTAAATTCAATTATCTGCAATTACCTTTTTGACTGAAGAGGTAGACGCCAAAGTTTAAAGAGGAAGCAAAAAATAAATAAATAAATAAATAAATGAGAGAGAGAGAGAGAGAAAAAGAGGAATAGATTATTTTAGAAAACTTTCATCGAAAATTGATAAATATTTTTTTTAATGCAACGCTATTTATGTGTTTAGATTTATTTTGGATAATAGTTGAAGAATTTTTTAATCATCAGCCATAGAAAATTTCATTTTTTAGAATTGAGTTAATTTAACAATTTAATTAAAATATTTGTACGCGAAATGACTATTTTTTAAAACTTATTCGTATTGAATGTAAGTCAAATAGGTCACTTAATAAAAATTATATTAGCGAGATAAAAGAATCCCAAGCAAAAGAATGAAATAGAATGTTAGCCAATTAATTAACAAAAGGAAAGCCTAGGAATGGTATAGACAAACACAAAGAAAGCAAAACATTTTTTTATGTGAAATATGAGTATAATGAAATACTTTTTCACTTCTCAGAAACTCATTTCTTTCTGCTTGTAAATTTAGTGATTAATATAACAGTACACGTGTGTTATTTCCTTATCTTCTGAGCAGGAAAACGTTATTGTATGGGAGCTTTCATTATAAATTTAAATGAATGCTGTAAATCACATACATAAAATAAATTAAATTGAGCAATGGATTGAGTTTTTAACTGTACTTAAATTCAATTTAATATTAATTTAAATTTATAGACTTAGATAGTTTTTATGGAACTAGTTTGATATCGGGGGTAATGGTGCCAAGAGCTGCTTGGCGTGATAAAGATCGCGCCTAGCAGCGTTTGCTGTTGCTGGAATGGAATCCAATATGGCAACGTCCGCTTATGAACCAGAATGGAAAATAATGTTGAAAAATGCATGATTTCCGTGATCAAATCGTCAGGAAGAGAATTTTAAAAAATTGTTTCGAAATACATTGAAATTTTTTTTTCAAAAGAAGAATGTAAGAAGAGATGGAGAATAACCAAGATCAATCAATGAATAATCTAAAACAATATAACATAATAAAAAGTTAATGTACTAATAATAGTAATTTTATAATATAATGTAATAGTAATTATATATAATATTCATTTGAATGATTTAATATTAATTATTATTTGCAATAATCATATAGTATAATTTAATAGTAATTATAAAAAAGAATAATCATCGTATTGTAATAAAATAAAAGTAATGCATAAAAATACTGTTCTTACATAATTATAAATAAATAAATAACATTATAATAATTATACATACATTACAATGAGCATAG
Organism: Trichonephila inaurata madagascariensis; assembly: GCA_019973955.1. Classification (NCBI taxonomy): domain Eukaryota; kingdom Metazoa; phylum Arthropoda; class Arachnida; order Araneae; family Nephilidae; genus Trichonephila; species Trichonephila inaurata. Next base: position 32,325 of record BMAV01027810.1, on the reverse strand, counting down.
ATGAATATCATAATAATTATAAATAAATAAAATTATAATAATTATAAATAAATAAAGTTATAATAATTATAAATAAATAACATAATATGTACTATTTATAAATAAAAATAGAAAAAAAATATATAAACAATGAATATTATATGATTATTACACATAGTAATAATTGTGTTTTTATATTACATTATTAATAAAATAATTACATAATATAGATTACAATTAATAAGAAATATCAATTACAAAGTACTGAAAACTTGCAATATTCTATAAACTGCAAGTTCCTTCAACGAATTTCATCGAACAAGGAACGTTAAAAAAAAGCATTTTTAAAACGCAAAATAAAGCGAAAATAAACGATTTACAGCGATAGTTAAAAGCACAACACTCATTCTTAAAAAAAATATCCTAGTAATAACCCATATTAGAAATATCCAAATCCGAAAGTAGCACAAAATATAACAGAAGGAAACAGTAGAACATTTACACTGAAAATGGTTAAATTTTTAAAGAAATCGTCTGCGATTAATAGGTTTGCCGCGGGAAAAACCAATAAAAGTTATTTCTAATATATGGTCTCCCCATGGCAACCAGATGATAAAAATATCAAGGTAATCATATTGTAATTTTATCGCCCATCTTAGCGAACATAAACAACAACTTGGCGCTATTACCCCAGATATCAAACTCGCACCGTATTTATTTATATGTTAAAATAGATAATATTTTTAACTATATTAATTTGATAACATTTGAAACAATAATTTCAAATTTAGGAAACTGTTGATTTATCACATTATATAGATTAGCTTTTTCTCTATTTCATATAAATAAGCATAAATTTGAATACTAATCGCAATTAAAAATTACTACAATTTTTACAGTTTTTTTCTTTTCTTTAAAAATTATTTTCTTATTTGAATAAAGATGACGATACTAGTAGTTTCATAGAAGTAATGAATGAAAGGTCATTAATTAACAAACTTAAAATAATCTTTGAAAATATTTATAAATTTATAAAATTTTAAATACATTTTTTAAAAATAAATGTTATTTTATTCTTACTATTTATGACAAAACATTTTCAATATGTCCCATAAATTGTATTAACATAGCTGCAAAAATACATCTGTGTATTACTCTCCTCGAATTTGTTCAATCAGTTTGCTTTGCAATGTTACCACTGTTTTGTAAAATAGGATATGTATCTGTTTTTGAATTCCATAACAAATTTAAATCTACACTGGAACGTCGTTTATCTGAACGTCAATTATCCGGAGCGTCAAATATCCGAACGAGTCTTTTTGTCCACTTTTGTCAATTTAGAAGGCGAAAAAGACTACAATGACGACAACAGGGATGGGATTACCGACTTTGTCCAATCCATCCCAGGATTTCAAGAATGCGATGAAGATATAGAAACCTGGATAGCAATCGATGCAGAAGACTCAGTGGATTCCAAATGCTAAATGATGACGAGATTGTGACTTCCGTGTAAGCAGAATCCGACCCTGTCGACAATGAAACGGATGAAGACGAGGACAACAACAATGAAATTAGCAAGGGTCCATCTATACGCTGGCGCGTTTTCTGCGTTAGAGACAGCTATGTAGTAGTACGAAAGACAATCAGAGTGCTGTCCTACTCAACTACTGCTGCTCAAGAGAATCAGAGATCTTGCAGCGAAACATCGAAGGTGTTCAAAGGTACAGCGAAAAATAAGCGATTATTTTCCACAATAAAGGTAAAATTGCGACATTTTGCACCTATTTTGCTTTTTCTTCAAGCACGTTTCCTGCATGTAATGATTTTCAATATTCGCATAGTGTCCGGTTTCATATACTGCATGGATCGCATTCGGTTATCCGAACAATCGCGTATGCGAACAGTGTCCGGTCCCAATTGATTCGGATAAACGACGTTCTACTGTATTATATAATTTTTTTCTTTTTTGCTCATTAACACAGGAGGATGATTAAATAGCAATTAAAATCTCTTCTAAGCCCATAAAAGTAGTTCTCAGCCTGCTAATTAGATTGTGCTAACATTCATTTTGAATTTTTGATACTCCTTTTGTATTTTGATGCTACTTCTATATGTTCTCTAATGTTATAGGATGCATTATAGTAAATTCACTTATGGTCAGGTTTTCTTAATTATTTCTTAACCTGTAAAACTATAAATATATAATATTCAGATAAAAGATACTATAAAAGAATAAAAATAGATAATTTAAAAATTTTAAAGTAAAAATTAGATGTTGCAGTATCTATGGACGTAAACTGAGGCACCGCCGGGACTTGAAAATGCTTAAATTATTTTTCGAATATAAAAACAAACAATTAATATTGCCAGATCCAATTATCATCTATTTCTATTAAATTTGTCAATTCTAAAAGATCACTAAAACAATGATAAACTTATATTAAGTAAAACTAAAATAATAATATTATTATTAAGAATACTCTTTATGGTTATTCATTGAGTAATAATAATAACAAGCGAATAATATATTTATTTTTAAATATTATACTTATGAACTAAAAAATATAGTTATCTATAATTTGATAAGGCATATATATGTATATATGTGATGTTTCAAGTCAACACCAAGCTTTTTTGAAAACGGTTTTATTCAGCGAGCAATGTACATTTCTGTCGTTCAGAGAAAACGACATCAAAGTGAATTCTAAGTGGCCTTACCAATTATGTCCAGATGTGTTAAGCACCTCTTAGTTTATGAGTTATACTTGAAAGTTAAGGCTGACATATGGGCTGTAGAAAATAATGATCTAGGATTAGAAATGTTCTGTTTGGAGAAATAATTTGGAGTTTAATTTAATACTTGTACATGTAATAGAAAATAAAAGTTAAATTTTATTTTAGGAATATGATTTTAAATCTAATTTAATTAACCTTATATATATATATATATATAATTTTCTTGAAGAAAATTTTGAAATTCAAAATCTTATCCATTATTTCTTTATAAAGAAATGTAAGAGTCATAAAGTTAAAAAAACGCAAATAATATGTTTTAAGTGTACTGAAAAAAAGCAGAACTGAGGATCTTTTTGTTAAATAAATGCTATAAAGTTAAGTATATTGATTTAAAAAAAAAAAAGAGAAAAAAAAGAATGTCGGTTCGGTAAACACGAAAAAGGATGTCAGGATTCTGATGTCACGGAATACATTTCTTTTGTGTGTTTTATAAATAGTAAAAATATGTTGATGCATAGCAGAGATTCAGAAGGATATTCCTTTTAAGGAAATAGTTTATATTTTTGTTTCGTTCGTTTGCGTGCTATGCTCTCGGGGGGAGGGGGAAGAGAAGGAAGGATGAAATTTAATACATTTTCTTTTTTTCTCCCTTTTTGCTTTGCTTTCTTGCGATTTCGTTGTGAGGCATCTTAAATATTTTTCTGATTTAAAAATATTTTGCAAAAGTTTTCAGATTCACCGATCCTAACATGTGCTTCATGCATCCGTACCTTTATGATTTATTCATGAAGAAAATGTCACAAATAATTTAAAAGTGACTGAAGAAAAAATACAATGAAAAAATATTTGACACTTTTAATATCTTAAAAAATATTTCTTTTTTGCGAAAGTAATCAAAAGATTTTATCGGGTGAAATCCATAAGACACGATGTGTTTTATAATTTTATTTTAATCGTGTAGATGTAGAATATACATACAATATATTGAAATAACATTTTTATACTAAAATATAATGCAAAATAATGATTAATAATATTCAATCTTTTAGCAAAAGTTATTTGCACACACACACACACACATTGTGTTCCAAAAATCCCAAATTTAAATCCACTAATGAAAAGAATTTGGATCAGAGAATTTCCTTTAGTTTTTGAATTGATACAACTTTCAGAATAGATTATAAATACACTATATATATAGTATTTAAAATATTTTGCTGTATGTGAATATGAAAATGAACCAAAATTTGTCTTTAAGACACTATAAAATAATGGAGAAGTTACGATTTTCTTTTAGATGAAAAAAATATATATTCATATGGTTGAGAGCGTGACATTTTTAGTTTTATCTTGCCAATATAAGAATTATTATACTTATTACATTTTACATTTGTTATTATATTGTTTTTATACTTACATCTTATGTTTTACGTCTTATAACTTCTGAACATGTTCACCATCAATCTTTTTAATAATTTTGTGGAAAACAGATGCCCGATTATGAACAAAATACATTAATATCTCTGATAATTCATACTGTTCCGGCACATGACGCGTAATACTTCGACCTGACATCTCTGAATACAGAGATCAACAAATTAGTTTTATAATATTGAAAAGGAGGCAAATGGGATGACACATTTTGAGGAAGAACGGAACCTATAAAAGAAGGACTGTCCTCCCAAAAAGAGGACGTTTGGTCTCCTTATAAATATGAAATAACAGCGGATTAGTTGACTATTAATTCATGTCGCACACTTAACCAACAAAAGTGCTGTTGGCGGCGACAGATCTCACTATTTTGAACCTCGGTCTAGTGACGAATAGTAGGTGATCTGGGATCCCACTCTACAAACCTTCACACCATACCAACACAAGGAATTTAAACCTCGACAAGTTAAACGCTATATTTAAAGGACGACGAATCTTTAATGGCATTAGTACTCGAAGCTATGACTCAATGGAAATAATGTCGACCATAAGTTCGCATCCATGATCACTCACAACTATTGTGTCTGCAAAATAATAGATACGTTTAAAAAAAAGTTAAACTCAATGAATAATAAAAAGGTTTCGTGTATTATCAGTGTAAACTATAAGGACAATACAAGGCTTTGGTCAAGCATTGTCATTGGAATTATATTACACTGCTTGACAATGCCTAAGGAACAGGTGATTTATGCAAAATTGCGTCTCAGACCAATAAAAGTAAATTCAAGTTCAGAGGGAGTGGTAGACCAGGACTCGTCAACTGTATAAAATGCAGTGGATACAAGCTCATGATTCATACAAAAATTCATGCAGTTTAATGTTTAATGAAAATAGTACTGGATGTTATAAAAGTTTTTTCTCTGGAATTCTGTTTGGTTCTTACAATAATTAAAGGCAAAATGTCAGAAAGACATCATTTGAGTGACTGTAATCGTGGACGAGCAGTCAGACAACAGGAAAAAGGTCAAAGTATCACCACTGTAGCAACTGCAATGGTTGTATCAAGGAGTGTCATCTCGCAATTTAAGAAGGCCGCTGAAGGTGGAAATGTTTTGCAAAAGCATGCCAGGGGTTGTGGTAGGAACACAACACCTTTATAGGATCGTTATGTAGCCCTTGTGGCAAAAGAGAACAAAAATTTCACTTCTGGCTAGATAGCTGCAAATCTTGCAACCGCTACCGGGACACAAGTTTCACGGCGATTAAATCAAGTTGGTTTGTATGCACGAAAACTTGTTCGTTGCATCCTACTTCAACCACGCCATCGTCGAGAAAGATTACGCTGGTGTAAGGAACACGTTGGTTGGTATCACCAAAATTGGACTGGAATGATGTTCTCCGACGAATTTTGTTTCAGTGTGGCAAGTGATTCTGGCCACCAATTACTGTGGAGAGAGCGTGGAATAGGTTATGCACTAAAGTTTGTTTGTGAACGTGATCGGTATGGCCTAAGCGTGATCTGTGGACAGGGTGGACTGGTATTCACTATGGCAGAACAACGATTCACATCTTTGAGCTAGGAAGCGTTACATCGCAACGGTATTGCAGAGAGGTTATTCAGGATCGTGTTCGTATTTTTAGGGGTGTTGGAGGTCCAGACTTTCGGCTTATGGACGATAATGCGCGGCCACACAGAAAAGTTGAGGTTTCGGACATACTCCAAAGTGAAAATATTCTCCGTATACAATGGCCTGCTTACTCCTTCGACCTAAATCCTATTGAATATGCCGAAGATGCTCTTGGAAGACATGTTGCACAAAGAACCATCCCTCCCCGTACAGTGCGAGAGCTTAAAAAACGCATTGAGAGAAGAGTTGGAAAATATCCCCCAAGGACTCCTCAATAGTAAAGTGAAGAACATGGAAAACAGATGCAAAATGTGCATTAGTGTCTGGTATTAACACGCATCTTACTAAGGTACTCATGTTTGCATTTTTCTGATCTGAAGATCAATTTTTTGTGGCTGTTTGGATATCCTCCAAGGAGCTTCTTTCTTTATTTTTAAGTTTTTAATTCTTTGATGCAATGATATCTGTACCATTTTGCACCATAATAAGTGCACATCGTCGCTTCTAAATATGTACTTAGTTTCATTTTTTCAACCGTTGTCTATTCTTAATTATTCCGAAAAACATAACTGCTTCTTAGCAATTTTCAAGCAGTGTAGTATAAAGCTATTATTTTCAAAATGTCCTAAAGCATGAATTATTAGATAATTTTGAAAGAAAAAAAGAAGGCATTAAATAAAATTGGGTATTTCAGAACATTCTAAAGCTTTTTTAGTTCTAACTATATTGTTCTTACTTACTCCTTTACACGAAAATCCGTAACATTTCTTCGATCGAGCGCTTCAGAATTCTTCCAATAAAAGCTTAAGTCTTCTCCCAAAGTCTTATTTATGCCTTTACTTACATTTATTGAGACATAAATTCGGTAAAAGATACTTTGGAAGAGCGATATTTGTTTAAGTATTCAGTTGCTATTGTGTAGTGAAGTCGAATAGTACTATAAACATACGACCATAAACAAGTATTGGATTTGAGTAGATTTTCTTGTTCGGAGCTTCCGCTTAGACATTGATTTTCAATATAGTTTCAGAAATGATAAAGTATCTTTTGATAAGTATTAGTTTAGGATACATTTATTGCGTATGAAGATCAGCAGTGAAAAAATGGAACTATATATTACGGGGTTTTTCTCAAACCATATCATATTTTATAACTTATTCATTAGCTATAAATAATGTATTGTGTTATGAAAAGGGGAGAAAATAATTGTCTTTGAGATTAAAAAAGAAAAGATAAATTAGGTTTATTATGTATAATGCTGATTTTTATGAGTTTTAATGTTATCAAAAAAATATTCCATTGTAATCCAGAAAACGATGAATGATGGTGAAATATGTTTAATCTAAAATATGAATTATTACTATTCACTTTCTTAAAACCTCCTAAAAATACATTGAATTATTGTTATTAAGTAACTTGATGAGAAAGAAAATAAAAATGTGAAGGTTCTCTGTAATTTCTAAAATATATCATTTGAAATTTTATAATAAAATGTTCAAGGCATCAAAAAAAGAAATTTTGCAATTAGTATTAAATCGCTTAAACGTAAAAGATATTTTTCTATAAATAATTCCTAGAAAATAAAATATGTATAGTTATAACAAACAAATATTTAAAACTTGATGTATTAAGTTTTGTTTGATAAGAAATACTAAAAAGATTCTGAATTCGAAATTTTAAATCATAGCACTGACTAAAGTGCTATGACAATATTCTCGTAATAGTATAGTCCTTTGCAGATTTTTTTCACATTATTTCTAAGAAAAGGATTTAGCAGTAAATTTGCTTCTTCACCACAAAATTTCCAACAATTTTATTTTATTATTCTAAAGGTCACCCTTTTTTTGAGTTTCAGTATAGTAAACAAGTTGTGGAAGAAGCTTGTTGAAATGATGCTTCAGTTTTATTGTGTTTAGATTTATACTCGTATATAATCAGCATTAACTATTCAAGTAGTAATTATGCATCGTTTTTAAGATACCTTCATTTTTAAGTTATCCATTCAACTTGCTCTCCATCTTGTGTAATATATACAAATATATAGCCTAGTATTCCAACTCTATGGAATTAAATGCTACTTTTTAAATATATATATATCTATATATTTAATCAAAATCCAAATCTTCTTTATTTATAATATCTAATTTGAAAATTCGAATACCCTGTATCGCAGCGCGCGTCTCATTTCATCTTTTTCTAAGGGATTAAAAAACATTTTTTTTGATAGATTTATCAGTGATTCCTCATTAAAAAGATTAGACCTTGAATTTTCGATAAATTTATTGGCGATACCAAATAACATAATACCATTATGCACTACACGTGCCTCACTAACCAGTTTAAAATATTAACTAAAACAATGTCGTAATTTCTATAAATAACTTATACTTCCTTCACTGGAACACGTGATTATATTACATTTTCGCCTGTTTATTCTTAAGTATTAAATTTTAAACTTGAATAATTCCCTCTTTAGCATGTTTCTTCTTTGAAAGAAGTGCACGTTCGAAATATATATATATATAAACTGAACTCAGTGGCGCAACAGCCCATGAGGGCCAAGAACTACTGTAACTATCCCAGCTTACATGACCTTAAGCACTGGGGTGCATGTGCATATGTTTCGGTCAAGTTGTCAGTCTGAAGAGAAACCCCAAGTGTTCAGCTCCCATGCAAGTTTGGTACTCATTTATCGACCAACTGAAGGGATGAAAGGCCGAGTCGACCTTGCCCAGCCCAGGATTTGCACCCTGAACCTGTGCTGTGGAAGCGCAATACACTACCACTCAGTCACTGGGATTCATTATATATATATATATATATATATATATATATATATATATGTGAAACGGAATGAGAACAAGTTGTTGTAAAAATAAAATCAGCTCTAATTATATAGACTTAATACATCCCATTTTATTTTTATAACATTTCAGACTTCTTAAGTTAAGAGTTAAGATATATTGTTGATTTATATACAACAAAAACCATTATATAAAACAAACTATAGTTTTAGAGGATAGTTACGCGTTCTTGATTTCCTATTTGTGTGTCTCTAAAGTACCTTATAATTTTAGCATCACTTATACCAAAGGAAAGTGCTGTAATGTGAAGAAAGAATAATAAAAAAACCAAGAAAAACTCACATGTCCTTTTATAACTTACTTAAGACATTTTGAAAACAATCTTTAGAAAAGCTACTAAGAATGATTGTCCATTAGCCAAAGAAAATTTCCCCGTGTTTGTCTTGCATTGCATCTAGGCCATCTGTCATTCCAGGAACATGGGAGAAATAGAAGGTTACTGTTTTTTTCGTTCCTTACACTCAAGTTCTACCATTTCATGTCTTAAGAGGTTCCGATTCAGTATGCTAAGGGTAACATTACTTTGCTTTTAGAAGAAGAGCCAGAAGTATTCTATTAGCTCAGCTGTTTTTATAGCCAAGGAAGTAATGCTTGTTATTAGCATTTGCATAACAAACTCTTTTGGGTTGCTTATCTTATATATCCATTTTAAAGAAGATAAGTTATTTCCCAAATCAACTATTTTAAATAAATTATAAATTCATAAAAGTAGTACATTAATCCTTGATTATTTTGAAATAAACGTAATAAAAATGTAATTATAATATCATTTAATGCTGCTACGTTAATACAAGCGTTAATACAATACACAAACCCATGTAATGCTATATATTTTCAAAATATTTAAAAAATATTTATATTGAAGAAGAAAAAAAATTATCCGTCTTTAATTATTATCATTAAATATCTTAAATGTAATAGCTATTTGAGTTCAACAATATTATTTTTCGATATTTTGCTATCAGTTAAAAGAAAATGTTTAAGGTATTAGACTATATATATATATATATATATATATACTTGTGACAAGTTTTTAAAAAGATATGGGGATTATTTTTGTGATTTTTAAATTTATTTAAAGCATTTAAAAAAATGCTAAAATTAAGAGGAGAAACAGAAATTATTATTACTAAAATAGGAAGAAACTGGTAAAAATTTACAAAAAATTACGCAAACGGGGCCCATTCTGTACAAAAAGTTTATGAAGATATTCTCAATTTTTCAATTTTTATGTATTACTTTGCCATTCATTTTTGAAATGACCTTCAATATAACAGATATTTGAATTTTACAAAACCCAGAGCACTTTATCTTAGATATTATATGAAATTCCTTAAAAAAATAGTAATTATATTCACATAAGTGACTGTAAATTTTGTAATAAAACAGTGATTGATTAATATGAAAATTAAGACACTTCTACTATTATACAGAACATACACAAACAATTTCAGTTAATTATTTTCGAAACTTTTTGAGTAATCGCTGTCCACGTTTACACATTTTCTAAAAAACACATTTCGAGTAAAAGGCATTTTAAGAATTGGCATCTTGCTTAAAATTAAGGCATCTGCTTTTGTAAAATCACTTGTAGTTTTTGTTCTAGTGAATGAAAATAAAAAAACTTGAGATATTTATAAAGCTAATAAGATGGTCTATAAAATAAAATCATAAAAAAAATTGTGAATTTTTTAAAAAAAATTCACGATTCTAAGGTAGTTGACTACCTTAAATTTCCGTCTGCATTTGAATTCAAGTTTTTATTTAAATAAAGAGTTCACACATACATTTCAATAATAGCAAAAGAGAATACTACTAAAATGAAGCCTTTTAATTAAATATCCGTAGTTTCCACAAGAGAAAGTTTTAGAAATATTCTTTTGTAAACTTTATCAAGTTCTTATGTTAAAAAAAAAAAAAAAACATACGTTCTTTTAAATGTTCTTCAAAAAAACTGAAGGGTTGATTAATGGAAAATAAAAGTGAATGCATATTTGAAAATTGAAATGAAGTTTTGAATAATCCGATACTATTAAAAGAAAAGGTAAGGTGATGAAAAGAAAAAAAGAACATTGCCATTTAAAAAAGAATATTCATTTAAAGAGAGAAAAAAAGTACCATTATTTATGATACAATATCCTCCGAAATATAGAAGATGATTTAAAAGGTAATGTCAAATTTCAGAGTAATGAATAATATAAAGTATATTTATATTATTCGTTCCTCTTAAAACTTAAAATAATGGTTTTCGTATATTCAAGCCTTCATCGGGCCCACCTCTGAATGAAACTAAATCGGGCGCACCCGGTCTGAGAGACCATCAACATATTTTGACCTTTCCCCTTCCCCTTAATTCATTTTAATTCAAAAAACCGGCAAAAGAAAGCAAATACACCAAATAGTACGAAAAAGAACCAGTTTAATAAACAAAATGAAGTTTAAACTAAACAACCAAAATTGCTAATTTAAAAAAAAAAAAAATGCTTTTGCTAGCCTTTTGGTTTAGCTGCTTCCGACGAAGGATTAATAAGAAATATAAAAATACTGATTTACAGTTTTTTCCCCTCAGGGGCATTTTAAAATTAACTATAATTTTAAATATTACATCAGAAGAAAATTAAAAGAAATACCATCTTTTAAAAGACAAAAGTAAAACAAAAAGAATACATAAAATAAAATGTTAACATTCATAGCTAAATTCCATTCAATTTATAGAAGGTGTTTTCCTGAAATATAATGTATTAATTTAAATTTCAAAAAAAAAATATCTTTTTATTTAAATATGCAAACTCTTAGAATTATTTTTTATATTCTTAAAGAAAGAAGTACAGGCATAACGTTAACGCTTGTCTTTTGATCAGATACTAAGTATTCATTGGAGCTGTCGTTGAAAATATGAAATAAAAGATGACGTGAAATATAACGGCCAAATCCAAATCAGACATTGCATTATATTCAAGGTGTATAATTAAACATGAAAACTTTCTAGATAATTCAAATCAAACAACCAACTACATAGAACTTTTTAAAAAAGTATTTTTAAAACGTAATTATAAAGAACATTTTAAGTGTGTACATTTTGAACAATCAGTTATTATAAATAAAGTTAGTTAACTCTTTCAAACTATTGCTTAGGATACAAAGAAGGAAATTAATAGATATAATAAATTGGAGATAATATAACTGAAAAATAAATAATTTCGAACTATTATTTTAATATATATATGAAGTGTGGAAAATTTATTGCATCATTTTATTCAAGTACAGATAAAATATAAAATTTAAAAAAAAAAATTACATAGAGAAGCTAAAATGTTCCGTAAATTTTTTCTTGATTTCGAGATATACATGTAATTTTAAATAGAAACTACTGTGTTCCGTTGAAATTTTATATCTTCAAAAAATAGAAGAAGTGTTTTATTCACATCACGCATAACCTTACTTGTAGGATAGAAAAAAAAATCCTCAATACATGCCACGTAGGAAGGAGAAATATTATTGGGCTCTCAAATTTTGAACATTCTGGTTTCCAAAGTAATCGTCCGTGCTCCAAAATCATTATTTTCTAGTGTTTTGCTCGGAAAAAATACTTTTGAAGAACTTTTTCTTTGAAAAAAATGTTTCTCCTTTAAGCTTCAAAGAATTTATTGAAAAGAATTTTGGTTGGGAAATACGGTGAAATAAACGTGTGAAAAAGTACTATATTCAAAGTGTTGAAGTGTAAGTATATAGTCATCTTGTAAATATATATACTTATTAAACTGTTTGATAATATTACACTGATACAAATTGATATTATACTTATGACATTTGCTAAGGAATAACTGAATTATGCAATATAGCTTTTCCGAAAGCTGAGCAATCGCAATAAGAAAAGAGTAAAATAAAACATTATACGCTGCATTTCTCATTTGTATACTCTTGTTACACAATGACTTAAAATCATATTCTCTGGCGAATCTAGATCCACCATGATGAGTGATTTTGGATACAAACTGTCGTGTATAAAGAAGGGAACCTGTTATATTGAGCACAGAATATTCATGAAATTTATGCGTATGGTTTCTTCTTCTTTCTTATCCCTCTGTTCTGAATCAGACCAAATCCATGAGTTTGTCCTCCCTATCAAAATAGGCCTCTTCAAAAGGTCCTCTCGTGTTAAATCAAGTAAATGTTGCGTTGTCGCCTCTGCATCAATACACTTGGTGCAAATTGGAAAAGTCTTGGCACCATTGGAGAATCTGATGGATTTTAATGCCCCGTAGACAGTCGAGCAAAAGTAGTTTGATCTCTCATGCCACCTTTAAAACTGATTGACGCTCCAGGGCACTGACTAAAATCCCACGGATGTGGTGGCGGTTGTTTACAGGATATGTTTATGGAAGTGGTATATTTCGAGAGAGAGAGTATAGTTCAGGGTATTAAAGGTTTCTCATTGACCTGAGTCATTCAAGTACCACTTTTTGCACTTTGATGAAGTACCACTCATCAGCAATATCACTATATTTCAAATTCATATGGGACGGAATCCACCGCAGATGAATCACGGCAGAACCAGTAAGGTCTAAATGTCATTATATTTGCAGGCGCTATGCGTAATGGTTAAAAACCCCTACATATCTTTGATGCAGTTGGTTTCATCACAGCGATATTTCACGAAGATTATTTTGGTTCATTCAAAACTTCTTGTTTCGGATGCAATGTGTCCAGACTTTATGTTCATGGATGGAATTGCATGTGAGAAAAACAGACCCAAGAGAGTGGAGGTATTGAGTGCAAGAAATGTCTTGCACGTATTTGCTAGTCAAGGGATCTCAGGAGTGTTAACTTTGTCTCGAGGGCTGAAAAAATAAACACAATTTTCGAATATATATAACTCTTTGAAATTGAAATTAAATAATTCGAATTTTTTACTCATTATAAAGGAATAAGGCTTCACAAAAGAGTGTATAAAATTTTAAAATATAATCATAATTTAAAAAAATTATAAGCAAATGAAAATAAGAAATATTTTTGTAAGAAATATTTTCTAAGCGTTGCGTATGATATTTTCTAAAATAGTAGCTCTAATTAATAGCATTAAGATAATTTCTAAAGTTAAATGTATACTTATTACACAGTGTAGCTATTTTTATATAAATGGAATGATAAATTATATTTTTTAAAAAATAAAAAATTTTGCATTTTTATAATTTTTTAAAATTTTTTTAATATTTTACAAATATTTTGATATACAAAAGATATATAAAACTAAAATTAGGTAGTTTCAAGAGTAATACATTTTATAATTTTATAAAGTTATATACATCAAAGGCTACTATTTTAGAAAATAGCGTGTGTAACGTAAAAATTACTTAATATTTACTAAAGAAATGTTTTTTATATTCATATGTGCTCATAATTTTTAAAATTATGATTATATTTTAAAAATTTTGTACTTTTTTAAACCTTATAAATAATGTATAAGAGATTCGAATTATTTAATTTAAATTTCAAAGAATTATATCTATCTGAATATTGTTTATATTTTCAGCACTCGAGACAAAATTAACACCCCTGAGACCCTTTTTCTCGTTAAGTATACTTCGGCTGTTTCTTGGTGGCTGTGTTTTGTTTTACATAAGGAATCATATGCCTCCAAATGTGCATTATCTCAAAATCGCCTCGAGAAAGGATTGGGAAGATTTTCTCAAGCTCTTCCCGATATGGTGATCATACAGAACGGATGATAGATTTGCATTAGTATGTGAGGAGATTACCTCTCTTGCTGAGTGATTTACCAGTCATCATTTGGGTAGAAAAAAGTAAGTATTCTTTCATTATTATGGAAAATTTTCCAAGGTACAGATTTGTTTTTATTTTTACCTTTTTTTTTAATCCGGTTTCTTCTTCTCTTGAAATCTATCATATTTTGCCTGTTTAATAAAAGTTATTAATGCACAGTATTTAAATTAAATATATATTGTTTTATTTATTTAATCAATGTCTGGTACTGAATTTCATTAAAAATTGTGTTTATTCCTTGGCAGTTGTCAAGGAGTGTACGAATTAAATAAATCAATTTTTCTTGCATAATATATTCCATATTTTGTAACTTTTGATGAAATATTTAACAAAATATAACAGCTCTTGTCATAATGTCATAATAACTAACTGACTGATCCAAGCAATCAAACTGCCCTCTAGTGACAATTCGTATTTAGTACATTCCAAGTGAAAGAAGAATCTGGTAGGTATTAAAAACATATGTTCCTTGTTTTGAATTTATGTAAATTATATGTGTCCAACCTTAAATTAATAAGTAATTGCTACATATACTGAAGAAACTTTATTGAACAACCACAGATTACCATATTTAGGTTAAGATTTAAAACACGCTACAAAATTAATTTTACATTTCAAAGAGAAATTTAGCGTATTTTTTAACAATTCCACGATTTATAAAATAAATATATAAGAGATGCGTATAATAACAAATATCTTCTGAAAAGAGGAATCAAGTTTATAGAATTAAACTCCTCTCGAAATAATCAACTTAGTTAGTAAATTGGACTTTGCATCATGGGATTAAATTTAAAAATAGGATTAGTTTATTAGCTTCAACATTAGCATGATCTCGTTGAGATTAAATCATCTTAAAATTACGTTACTTATTGTTGTATAGTCAAAGAAGAGAGGTTGCGACGTAGGTGAGTTTGTGCGAGCGTTTTTGAGTCCAGAATCGAACCTAGTAGAAGTGTTAGCAAACCGTGGCTTGCGGCTCTTTTCATTGATGATTGTAGCTCATCAGACTTTTGTCTCTATGCATTATTAAAAAAATAATTATGTCTCCTAAAATAATTGCCTCCCTTCCTCTTTTTTATAAATATCAATAGAAAAACTTTCCTGTATCCATATATATCTAAACATATATACATGGCTTATCCAGCATCTTGACCAGGAGGATCTGAATAAGCATTACTTAATTGATGGCTTACTGCAAGAATAACCGATGTCAGTTTTGTATGAAAATGATATAGTTCACGTATTCGGCACAATAGTGCTTTCCAATCTTTAAGAGTATGGAAAATCCAAATCAGATTTATTACTAGTGTTAATATTAAATTACAAAACATTATTAATAATATTGGTATTTTTTCACAAAGTTTGAAAAAATTTAGTTTCTAATACACACACACACACACACAAGTAATACCAGTATATTTTAAAGTTTGCTGTTCTTGATTGAGTCACAAAAATAAACAAATATATTTGATAGTTCATATTTTTTGAAGTAATGAAATATAAATGGCTTTTTGATGCCTTAATTATCTCGCTTCACTTAAAACTTGACTTTTCTCACTCGAAAATCTGCGTACCCATTGTCTAGTCCCTCTCTCTTAATCTCTTGAAAATAAAATGAATATTCCGTATTAAATGGCGTGAGAATGGCACCATAAAAAATCGTTGGTTCGCCAAATAGGATTGCTCGAAGACCGATAAAAATTCAAATGTAGTTATCCTGCCTTGTCACTGACTCAAATATTCTAGTATTCTTTCTTATAACCCGGTTGATCCTACATCCTCTCTGTTTTAGGAAACTTAGAAAAATACTAAATTAAAAAAGGGGATTCTCAAACGGAGACTGACTCAGATATATAATTTTTAATACAAATATGAAGTTAATAAATTCGCGTATTGTGAGAATATCATTTAAAGATTTCCTACAGAAATTGATATTCCATTTTAGAAGCTGGAAAAAATTAAATTTTTCTTTATTTAATATTAAATATTTATCTTTTGTGCGATTGTTTACCATAAATAGTCACTAAAATGCATCGTAAGATGTACTATATGCATATATATTTATTAAATAAAAGTACAGTACAAAAAAGTTGAAAGCTTAAATTTGAAAACGACTTTCACAAATTGACATGTTCTATTTTGTAAATAAACTGAAATATGATCATTCTATTATAAAATTTAAAATTCTTCTTTGTGAAATAAATAAGAATTATCAGTTTTCAAATGTGGATTGGACAAAAATACTACGAGTATCTATTTCAAATACTAAGAAAATTTCTATTTTGGGAATATATTACAATGCGGCTCTTTTTTTTAGATTTATAGTGTTTTAAACTATTGGCATTGTACCTTTAATATAGAAGAATGCTATGATAATTATTCTTTTCAATCTAACTTATATTTAAAGAAAAATCTCTTAAATATTTTTGCGAAGTATTATATTATACATGTGAAAAAAATATTAACAAATGCAACACTATTATCAAAGTCTTCATAAAAGTGCTTGTTTAAAAAAAGTCTGTGAATACACTATAAAAAAATTTACAAAACCACCTTCATTAATTTATTTTTCAATAATCAGCATGTTTTGTAATATGAGATATAGCATTGAAACTGAATGGCATGCAATAAATATTTGCATTTATGCATACAATGAATTATACGCATAAACGAATCTTTCGTAAAACATATAGAATACATGCATTCGGCTTTACAGTTAGCTGACACAGCAGAGTTTAGTAGAAGCAGTTTGAACAATGGAGCAATTTGCGTCTTTTCCATCATTAATTCAGTAGCTATCACTTGCTTACATCTGTCTTTGCAATCTGCCCAACAGATCGGAGAAGATGGATGAATTTACAAGACTGAATTAGCTTTGCCCGAACAGTTCAAGTCCCCTATTAGTCTATGTAACGTGAAGATCTCCAAGTTCATGTTAGGGCGAATTAATTGTCTGTGACTCTTGGAGAATCTTTCTTCTACAACATGGAAGGCTGTTAACCTTTAAAGGGAAGTCTATAGTTAATTGAATATTTATCTGATTGTTTGTTTCTAATCTTTCGCTAGTATTTTAAGTAACAATACGAATCAGACGAAGTATTTTTATATAAATGATGCTCTGTAAGTTAGAAATTTGCATGTTAAATGTTTAGAATTAATTACTAAATACTACATTGATCTAACAGTTTATTTTTACCAAAAATATCTAGGAGTATAATATAATTTTCCCGACTGAAGTAAGTATCAGTATTATTGAATAATATGCTTTTCACAAATTGCGCCGAATTCTTGCCATTAAAGCAGCATTATTCCGGTATCAAGAAACAAACTTTAAGGGGAAATCAAGAAGTGCAACAAACATTTTTTTGTTTGAGAGAAAGTGGCGCATTGAAGTTCAAACACAAGAAATAAACAGGAAAGTAAACATCAGCTGTTTACTTTTTCAATTGTATAAGTTAAGTATGCTTGGCAACACCAATGAAGCAGTAAGAGCGTAACTTAAAAGATAATAGGTGCTCGTATTTCTGGCACAAAAGTAGTTGCAATAAACATTCGGACAATGATAATAATGATATTCTCAACAGATTGAACTAGAACGTCATAAAAAATGTCTTCATAGGCTCAAATAAGGAGCACTCTGTTCTATGGGGAAAGTAACTAATCCACCATGCATTGCCAACAATGCTGGAAACAAACAATTTATATTTCTTCTCTTATCCTCAGATTCATAAATAATTCTAATGAGAGCTTTTCAGTAGTAAATTTTAGTAAATTCCTGAATATGGAAATGATAGGCAAACTTACGAGCAAATTTCATTCAGACTGTAGAATTTCAGTCGAGGGAGAAAATAAATTTACGATACAGCATTTGGAATAAAGAGTCAAATGTTGTTTAGCTTGGCATGTAAGAAATGCTTGAAATGAAATCAGCTTTTTTAAATTTAGCATAAAAATATTTTTCTTAAAATATTACCTTATTACTATAAAATTGAGTTTTTTCTTATCACTGTAAATAAACAAGTAAATTGATTTTTTTTAATTTTACGTAATAATGAAAAACGTGATCAGTTAATTTCGAATTTGATTGGGAATATATAAGGAATACTAATCCTTTTTAAGATACGTTTCTAAATTTTATCGAAAGATAAGATGAGAAAAATTAAATAGAATAATTCTTTAAAGTTTTTTTTTGTATACCCGCGCGTACGAAGAATATCCAAACTATAAAAAAATCAGGTAAGAAATTATGTTTGAAATTCTGTTACAGAAAATTCCAATTCTTGTTTGATAGAAATTCCCTTATAAATTAGTCAACTTATATTATACCACATTAATATTTTTAACATTAAATGAAAACCAATTTTATTCTGAAAAAAATTGGAATTTCTTATTGAAATCTTAATTGAAACCATATTACCAAAAGTGAATGGATAAATTATAATCCATAAATTCTTCCATGACTTATACTATCAGATCTGTTTAAAAAATTACAAAGGATGCTAAGCAGTTGGATATTTTTAACGTTGGATTTTTTTCCCTTAATTAAATATATATTCTTTTAAAATATTTGAATGATTACATTTCAGTTTTTGAAGGACAAGTTTTTATTTTATGAAGAGTATTGCAAAATTTTGGAAGAGATAGATAAGAGAGAGAGAATATAGAGCAATATTTAACAAATCACATTATTGACAAAAAGTTATATTTTTATATATTCCCTAAATATTATTCATCAGAATTTTTAACTATGATATTCAAATAAATATATATAAAAAATTCTAAGAATTGTTTCGAAAAAGTACTATTACACTTAGAAATAATTAAATACTATTTACATCGAATTAAATTTCAGTAAAATTAAAATATAGTTTAAGAAGAATTAGCTAGAGAAAATATCAATTACTTCTCCCACATCATAATCGATAATGTGATTTACTATTTTTAATATATTTATAAAAAATGCATTTTACGTACAATTTAAGATCATGCACTTAAACATAATTCTGCAGAAATCAAATAACTGATTTCAAAGAGACATTATTATTAAATATTCACAATGAAATAAATTAAATATATAAAAGTAAGAGAAAAATAGTTTTACCTCTCTTTCTCTCTTCATAACATAAGAACAATATCCTATTGTTAAAATGTGAATTCTGCAAATCTTAAAGGACTAATATTTTGTAAATTTCATGTCTTCTATATATTCAATTAAAAAAAGTGTTTATAAAACTTTACTATCGAAGTATCAAACAAATATTTTCCTTAACAGATTTAAGTGCCATTCAAATTAAATTAAACTTTTGTTGGGTTTTTTTTAAGGTAGAAAAAGGTTTTTAAGGTATTTTAAAAAGTGCATTAATGGATAATTTTCATGATATTTAGTGTTGTTTAGATTATAATACATGTATGAAATTGTTTTAAGAACATTTTGACAAAAAAAATTATTTAAATACAATATTTTGGCAAAAAATTAACTTAGAATAACCTTTTTTTCAAAATGTTCTCTTTTCATAAAAAATGCTTCTAAAATAATAATATTTTGTGTGTGTGTGTGCTTATATAAAGTAAAGACTTCTCTAGAGAGTCTGAACTACTTTTTTTTGAAAAATTCACATTATTTTCAAAGTTACAACCCATTGAAATATAATTATCGGCGTTGTTTTCTTAAATTTCTCCCCTCTGTTGTCGTAAAACATGGATAAACCCACTTCTAAGTTATATATTTCAAACGTTCTAGTTGAGCCTCTGTACAGAGGTCTGAGCTTTATACAGGCAAAATATTATTATAATAGAAGCATTTTTCACAAACTCAGAATCTTTTGAAAATGGTTTATTCTATGCTCATATTTTGTCAAAATATTGTACTTAAATAATTTTTTATTGTAATAATATTCTTTAAACAATTTTATATACATTTTCTAATCTAAGTGACACTAAATATCATAAATATTATCCATTTATACGCTTTTGCAAAATCACGGTTCCGAAAGTAGTCGGATACTTTAAAATTGGTTTCTTTGTTACTATTCCTAAAACTAAAATAACAACTTGCAGTGATTGAGACGGAAACTTAAATTTTTAATGCTATCACGAACACTCTTATAGCATGAATTAAATTATTCCTCGTTTATACGCTTATGTCACTTATCACTTACCATTAAGCGTTTATCTTCCAGTGATAAGAGAATATACGATCTAAGAATAGTGGAGAGATATTTCGAGAGCGGGAACTTTCAGCTCCAAATTCCTTGAAGACACGGTAATCGAAAATCGATTCTGAGCATTTTTATTTTGTTTCATTTCAACACAGTTGTTCCTTTTGAGAATAAAGAAGAGCAAAGAAAAGAGAAGCGTTAAGTCGCGTGACGGCTCCGTTTATCCATTCGCTGGATTCAAATTTCGTTTATTTCAGTTCTAACCAATAGAAAGAAAGCTTCCGTCTTTTAAAGAAAAGAAATCATCGCAAACAGAACAAAATGATTTTGTTTGAAGTAAAATGCCGAAGAAATTGGAGTATTAAGTACTTGAAAATTTACATTAGCTTCAAAAATTCTTTATGGCTTTTGAAACAAATTATGAAGCTAGGAGTTATTTATTTGATAAAATGCATTCGTTCTGTTTTCTTTCTTTTCGAAATCTGTAGCAGTAAAGAAAATCACGCGAGAAAATAATTTATTCTTAATATTGCTTCTTTGAATCACTATTTTATTCTTATCATTCCTTCTCTTATTTATTTAAATTATTTTGTACTTCTAAAAGTTTAATTTTAAATTCTTTTATAAAAATCGAAAACTTATTTCCATACAGTAAGAATTGAAATATTGTTTAATTAAAATGTATCTAGTTTTCAAGTTGAATCAAAATTGTTATTTTCAACATTTTTATAATTGAAAAATATTTGGTTACACAACTTTGATTTGGTTATAACAGAAACTGTATCAATGAATTAGTGTTTTGGAACTGATAAACAGAATTCTGAATGAAAAAGAGTTTCAGTAGAATTTATTGAGCCATTTGATTGAAAAATTAAAAGTATTACTTTGAAATCCACAAAAATAATAAATTTCCATTAGATTAAAGCTCTGAAATATAATAAAATGCATTAATTTCACTTCACAATTCTTAATTCTTTTAAGAAATTAATTCAGTACAATTCAGTTAACATGCATTCGTGATTTTTTTAAATATAAGTTTATTATTTTTGTGATCGAAAAATCATAGAGAAGATAATACAGCATAGTAAGGAAATGTACTTAAAATACATTCCCCCTATCTTGGAAACCGTTTCTATAAAAATTTTAAAATACCTTACAACATAAAATGTTTTAGTTTACTTTATGATTGCTTATGTTTTTATGTTTCCATAAAATAAGCCATTCTTTAAATCGTCATTTTTGATAGAAAATATTTCATTTCAGAAAGAATAAAGTACTCTAACTTAATTTACTTTAATTAAACTTAAATATTTTTATCCATTTTTGATTACATTTAATTGATTATATATTGAATTGGTTGAAAAATGTTATTTTATCTTATTTTATACAAAATCATTCATATGTTTCCCTGAGAGCAAAAATGTTTTAACCCTTCTTTTGAAATTGGAGCTCTCTCTCTTCAATTTAATACAAGTCTGAGTTTATTAACTAATAAAATGAGAAAATAGATATTTTACTACAGTTTATTCCATTCATATTAACGCTCACTTACATTTAAAAGTTTTATTTAGAAAAATGTTTCATTCAATGATTTAAAGAAAAGAAGCTGCTAGTTCAAAATTTATAGTAATGTTAAATCTACTTTAAATAATTTTTAAGCTATGCTGTGTTCTTGTAAGTACTTTTTATTTATTTAAAATTATATTAAGTCAAATGTTCCATTTTTATCTCTGCAGTGCAAAATTTGCCTGTAGAGATAAAATGTAAAAGTTAAACGCAATAGTTCTTACTAAGCGAAAGAAAATATAGTGGCCTCCAAAAGTTAAGGCATGATCAGTTTTTTTTTTAAACTTACCATGAAAAGAATAAAAATAAATGCAAAAAATATAGTTTATAAATAAACAAAAAATAAAACAGTAAACAATTTTTTCCATTACTATTTTCTATGAAAAAAAAAAAGAAGAAAAAAATGACAGGAAACTTAGATAATCCCAGTTTTACAATTTGTGTGAATTTTTTTATGCTTGTTGTCCTTTAATTGTTGGCACCGAAATATTATTAGTCATTTCTTTTAGAAAGTAAACGATTGGATATACTGAAATGGAGTTAACTCAAGCTTAGTCTGCTAGATGTTTTAACGTATTTTGTAGAATGCTCCAAAGACTGTGGTCAGTTTGATAACGTTAGTTCAGTATCAAGAGAAGACTTGTACCAGGGTATTTATGAGTTGCAATCCCCGTGAAAAAAAACAGCTTTCTAGCTCTTTCGGAGCAGAAGGAGCACAGATACCATTCTTTAGCTCATTTCATATCATTGTATCAATAAATAACCTTTTTTCTGTACTTCTTATCAACCTTAACTGTGACTGTGCGCGTTGCGGTTCTTACCCAAAGTATAACCTTAAATGACGAAAAACTAGGGCATTATTATTATTGATAAAACCGCACAAGAATCAATGTCTTTGTTCACCTTTGTCAAAAAGATAATCACAGTTTAGAGCACTTAAGTTCTAAATATTTGCAATACCTTTAAAGATGGGATTTATTTTTCAATCTGGATTTTACTATATGAAATTAAATGTAAAGTAACTGCAAATAATTAATAGTATATAATTTATCAACTCCATCTCTGGATTTTATTCAAACCTCAAGCTATGGTGAACCAAGAGCAATATCTGTGACTGCAGTTCATAGACGTTTTCACAGACAAAAATTCAATGAAAAATCTGTCCCTTGCGTATGTTCCACGCAGTGACGTAACGTATACGCCCACATTGCGGGGAGACAGGACTTTAGGGGGTTCAAAGTCTGACTGACGCCAAATACGTACACTTTGTAAAAACCAACTTGGGGCATAAAACATAACTTTGCTAGGGGGGGGCCTAATATTCTCTGTTACATCACTTTTTCCTCGTAATAGACGTCTCAGAAATTCTCACTTACGTTGGGCAAGATAGCAAATTTTTGGACCAGACATTAATGTGCTTCTGTACTCTTCACAAACTCGTCCAAGTTCACTATGGAGAGTGATTCAGGTAGAAGGTTAATCCACAGAGAAGTACCAGATATAACAAATCTAACAGAATGGAAAGGTATAATTATAAAAGAAACGGAATAATGGTATGAATTGGTCTTTGAGAAGGGGCCTTGTGCTCTATAGTAAAACTGCAACTGCCGTGGAATGTCATCATTAGATACCTACCCTACCATATATGGGTGATATTGGTAAAAAATTCCTCCTAATGGATGATGATGCCCCATGCCTGATTTTATCTAGCTGAACTTAATTATTTTGAGGATCAAAGTTTTGAATAAGCAGTTAATACGAGAGAAAACACTTTGGGGATTTCTTCGATGGACGTGTGGCTTCCTTAAGTCTTGTTTCAAGGTCATTAAATGAGCTGGAACAATGTTTGCTTCATATATGGGGGTTATTTCTCAGTTCAGTGTTCGACACAGGAAGGCACCTGCACTGGCAGGTGCCGTCTTTGTAACTTGACTGAGCTTCAAAATTACGCAGTACTTTACCAATAGCCCTCGTGTTGCTTCAAACAGCAATCAATAAATACGCTATCATCAATCAATAAATGCCCGACGACTTAATTCAAGCGTGGTAATTCAATTCCATCAATGTATTATATATAAGAACGGATACATTAATTATTAAAGGACCACTTTATTTCCCCCCCCCCAAAAAAAAAAACTATGATCTATTTTTTTTTATCAAACAGTACATTTTTTGAAAATGTTATTTTTTTATTTTTAAATCCCTTTGGATGTATAAAAATTGTATAAAACGGAGAAACTAAAACTATTTAAGTACAAAACTTTTCAACTTCAACTCTTAGAGACCAGAAAATAATTTAATTTTAATTTTTATAACCATAAATGTATAATCAAAATATTTAAATCTTAAGCATTAAAATACAATAAAAAATATTTTACATGAAAGATTTTTCTTTAAACATATATTTTTTTAAATAATTAATAATAATGAATAAAATTCTAAAATATGAAATTTATATTAGCTTAGTAAAATAATTTTTGATTCTTATTTTGAATAACATAGATAAAAAATATTGAATTTCTGTTAGATAAAATGCTTAGGAATTTGAATTTTAGTTAATTTTTTTTTGTTTGATTATCTGTCAAAAGTCGAGAAAATAAATTTATGCTATTGATAAAATGTATTATCAAAGGATATAATCCTTTGTATTAATAGATAGATGAACAACATTTTATTAGAAGAATCTACATTATGATAAGATTAAGATTTACAATAACATTTGCTACACATTTTCATTTAACCATTTTACAATACAGCAGGAATATTTACATAAGGAGGAAATTATTGAAAAAAAAAATAGTTCTCTTTTACATTAACAAGGGACAGCTTTTTAGGTCAGATATCTTAGCTTCTATTTTTTGCCTGAATTAACATTCTTTTGTAATGGAAAAAAATCTTTAGCTCTGAATTATTCAAAACCCACAGAAGATAAAAAAGCAGGCAAAATTTAATTAAGTTACATTTCCATCAGAGTAATTTTTCAGCAATGATTTATTGACTGGATTCCCTAAAGATTTTTTTAGAAGGCTTTTTTCTTACAATTTTCCCCTCATCTCTTTGCTCCACTTTTTGCTTTTAGGACTCATTCCTCTGTATACCCAGACGCTTGGAGTGTTGGCCTTCTGTTGCAAAAAGGATACAAATTAATTATCCAAAGTAGAAAAATGGTCGTTACATCCATTAACGTAGCCATGGTCTACCGAACGGTTATACGAAGAGAAAATATTTATTTCAGGGTCGGGGGCCTTGAAGCGTTAAGAATAAATCATGATGACAGATCCATTATTCAAAACTGAATCCTATTTCCCAAATGACGTAACTATCTCTTTTATTATGAAAGAAAAGCATACAGCTTGCTGAGGAGTTTAATTAATTTTGGTTACAATAAGATTTGCATAATGTTTCGTGAAATAATATTATTTTTTTTTTAAAAGATGCACATAGATAGCCTTTCTTGTAAAAAACTAAAGATATGATTTCTCTCCGCATGGGGTTCTAATATAGTTCCTGGTTAATGTTTTTGAACTAATTGATTTTATTTTAGATCATATTCCTTAGTAGATTATTTTTCATCAAGTTTATGTTACGTTATTCTTCAAGAAAGACATAGTCTTGGACCATATGAAAAATGGCTATAATGCACATAAATAAGCTATTTGTGTTGATTGATTGATCAATATCAACTCGTGAAAAATGCTTTTCGTGTCTTTAAAGTTCGTGAGTTTTAAAGTTCAGACATATTTTTACCGTGCATTATTTATTTAACTCTTAACGTTTTCGAGCGGATTAATTTTCCGTTGTGTTCAAAATTGAATTCACTACTAATTAATGAAAGAAGCATTGTTGATGTAGTTTAAGTCACACTTCATTATTCATTTAGGAATATAAATCTATCATATTTGTCATACTTAATAATGCATTAGTTTTGTTTAGTTGAATTAATATACGTATTTTGAGGAATGACTTTTAAGCCTTTTTACAAACCTAAGACTTATGTTGCGAATGATCTATGATACACTGGAAAATTTTTAAGCCATTATTTATTCAAATCATTATTACATTAAAAAGAAAAATGAGTAATTATTTGCAAATTGTTATTAGTTAACACGTTTAGCCAGCAAGAAAAAAAAATGTTCCGGAGAAATTTTCTTTGTATTACCATCTACTTTGTTTAAATTCAAATGGGTTTATATAAAGAAAGTTACTAGGGTTAGGTTATTAATAGGCACATTGCATTTTTCTAACCTCTAGAAGAGAGTCAAATTAGAAAATCCTGGAAGAAATAAAGGAAGACATACAATTTACGGAATTCTTGGAATGCAACATTCCCATTTCATGTACTCGTCAAAACTATGGAATTTAAAGTAACTTCATCTAGTATGTTGTTGCTGAAATGAAAATTTCAAAAAACTTATAAAAATTAAATATTAAAAGAACATTTTCTTAGGGAGACATTTGAGCATTGGTAAATAATATTTTTTCTGATTTACAAGCCTGACAAGGATTATGGAGTGGAACAAAAAGATTTTGTTCTCTAGTGGTGGAGATAATTCGTTAAATGAGCGGAGCTTATGGATGAGTTAAGAAATTCATTTCATTTTTTAAAACCTTTCTCGATGTTATTGATAGTTACAGCAGCTTTATTATACAACTAGACTTTACTTATACGCTTCCCAGGATATTTCGTGATATTATATGACTGTATATGTTTCATTTTTAAAATTACTATGTCCTGGCATTAAGCTACGGATGGTATCCAAAAGCATTATAGACTTGATTAATATGTAGACAATATCTTGATTTAAAAAAAAGAAAGACTTGATTTTTCACATCGGAAGTAATTTTTACACATCCATATCTCCCCTTTTGAAAGTCAATTTACGTAAAACTCGTTTATAGCACATTTCTACTCACCAAAAGAAACATGCCAGGCAAATTTCAAGTCTGTAGTTCTAATATTTCAAAAAAGTAAGTTCTTCCCTTTGGAGTCAGTTTCCGTAAAACCCGTTCTCAGCGGATCTCTACTCAGTAAAAGATACTGAAGGTATAAGAGTTTGAAAACGAAATTTTTTGTCTATAACACTAATTTAACACTCCTTGGAGGTGATTCTATTTTCGCAAAGCTTTTCCTCGGAGAAACTCTACGCAACAAAATGTACGTACTTGCCAATTTTAAAGTCTGTTAATCTAATAGTTCGAAAACGAGAATTTATATATAACATCCACTTAACCTCTCTGTTTCCTCAAAGTTTGCTCTTAGCGAATCTCTATTCAACAAAAGAAATACCGTAAAAAATCCGGCTTATAGCGCGCACCGACGTATAACGCGCATCCATACTTTCAAGCTGTATTTTTTTAATTTTTAGGTATATTAGCAGTATAACGCGCATCCCCCATTTTTACAAGGGAACCAGAAGTATGCATGTACCATGTTCTTATGTTTTTTAAGTCATTTATTCGAGTTATTATCCCAGGATTTTGGAAAAATAGTACACTATTAGAATCAGAACCCTTTAACTTCATTAGGTATATGTCATTTCTTTCAAATATATAGTATTCCGATCTATGTAGAAGTTTTTTTAATTTTCTTATGACCAACTCTTTTTTTTTATTTTTAAAGCTATCATTTTTATACCCGGTGTATAACGCACACCCGTAAATTTCAATCTCATTTTTTTTGTGTTAAAAGTGCGCGTTATATGCCGGATTTTACGATAATCTTGCCAAACTTCAAGTCTGTTTGTGTAATATTGTTGAGTGAGCGAGTGACTCGCTTTCCTCCTATATATACTTATATAGATTTAGTAATACTATTCACTTTACAGTTGGAAATAAAACTAGAGCTCATAAGAAACAGACTATGAAACGATTGTGACAGATATTTTTCAAATGACAAGTACAAGTTCCTATCATACTATTCAATTATTCCCCATGTAGACGTGAAATGTGACTTGGAAATACGATGCTGCTAGATACACTCTATTCAGCTTCATTTTAAAACTCTTTTCGATTATTAACCCACATTTTGGCCGGCGTCTTCTGTCGGATCTAAAAGGAATTGATTTAAATCCCAATAGTCCAGAAACTACAAAAGAATTCTTCAGCAGAAATCTTGACTTCCCAACAACCAAGCGACTTAAACCAAGGATCTAAAATCGATATCGCAGTAAATTCTCACAATCGATGTTTCAGAATCTGGGACTGACTTCTAATATCGAATTCACCTTCTGGCTTGTTATTTCTGCTTGAAGAATCTGTACTCTCTCCCAGCAATATAAGGCTTCTTGTTTGAAAGGCGGAAGTAGAAACTTGTTACTGCTTCTCACTTTTTATCAAGAAACTGCAGTAGTATTCCTTATTCCTTACAAACCAATGCCTGGAAGCGAAATACTTATCCATTCTTATTTCTAGAGAACTTAGACACACTCTGGAAGTAAGAATGAAATATTTTCATTTCGACAGAAAGTATCTAGGCGTCGAAATACCTGTCTAGAGAGTATATCATTTTTGTCTTTTCGGAAGATATATTCTACTCTGAAATGGTAAAATGAATGTGACGAATCCACAAGAATTTATAAGCTCTTTTTGAAAGGTATTTTCAAATGACGTCAGGCTTTGTTGACAATTATATATTATAAGGAAGCTCAGTGATCTGATATATTTATTGAAAGTGTTCCTTAAGGTTACTTTCAACTCTGAAATAGAGAATACCTTCAGAAACTCTAAATGTATCAAATATATTTTCTCATTAGCTTGAGTCGAAAAACTTTTTTAAAAAATATATCAAGAATATGACCTGAGGTTATTATAAGTTTTCTAAATTTCAAAAAGGAAAGGGATTTATTTATTATGTGTTTGAAGTAAAATGGAATAGTACATCAAGGGTGTCAAACTCAAATGCTAACTTGGCCCAAACAAATAAGGTTTAACTTTAGGTGGGCTGCAAAAAAATAATCAATATTCAAAGAAACGTAAGTTTATTCTGTGTAATACATTATAATGAACATATGTAAAAAAGCAAGTACAATTTAACTTTTACGTCCTGACTCTCCAGATCTCTTCTCTGATACCATTTTTTATATTTCTTGAGAAATTTTGTTATTTTGTTACATATTATTGTGTCCCGATATACTAGCCGAAGCACAAAAATGCTGGTTGTGGACTGCTTGTGACCCACGGGTCATGAGTTTGACACCCCTATAGTACATGATCTTATTAGTAATAGAATAATAAAGCACTTTGATCGAACAAAATTCACAGAAAATAAATCGTCAAAATACCTACAAAGTGTCTACACTTGTCTCAACTGGAATTTAAATATGCATATTTAAAATATAATAGAATACTTAACTATTTACTATAGAATACAATGGGGTATTTAAACTATTTACATAGATCAAAACTTATTCAAGGTACATCATAACACATCATATAAGAAAAAAAAACATGAGGGAGTAATATTCCACACACACAGCATTTGGTGTCTGTGGTTGCCTAATGGTTATGCTCTCGAACTTGTGGCTGACGAGTCATGAGTTTGAGCCCTTGTGCCACTGAAGACCCGCCGTGTAGAGGGGCTAATGCACGTTTAAACTATCAAGGATCAATATAGTTGGAGAGGTACTGTGGTTTAGAGGGGGAGTGCCGATTCAGGTGTCGTCTTCGTCACTTCACCGAAGTTCAAAATTAAGAGATCCGTCGCCAATAGTTCTGGTGTTATTTTATAGCGTACAGCACAGCATTTGTGAATGGTAAGAATTTTCATAACTTTTGCACATTGAATGGGTTTCATACTATAAATGCATAGTAATTTTTATTTTCAATTTAAATGTAAACCCCAACAACATTCGAAATCCCGTTTATATCTTTAAATACCTTTATTGCAAATTCTATTTTATACGGCAAATTTTTTTTTAATAACATGATAAGATAAGGTATGACACATGATATAACATGATAAAAAATAATATAACATGATATATAACATGATAAAAAAAGGTATGAAACACTACAAAATAAATAATTGAAAATATATTTTTAATTCATTTTTATATTATAATATAATACTTTAAGCATAGTTGTTACAAAGGTAACACATCAAAAATTATTAATTTGAGACATATCGTAGCAATTCTTCTATCATTTTGAAGAGGGGCCATATATATAAATGAAATTTTAAAAATTAATGTATCGCATAATATATTCTAATGCGTTAAAGCATTTTTACAAATTTGAAATAGGGAATTTTTATATTAATTATTCAAACGGCAAACTAATTCAACTGTATTAATGAGTAATAAATTTAGATTAAAAATTTATCTACTCATATTTCATTATATATGGCACTAAGAATTTGTTTCAATCCAAAAGCTAATAAATAAACATTTCTTAATATTATAAAGCTTTCATATAGAACCATAATTCCCCCTTGTATATTCCTTTCTCTATAAACCTCACCCTCTATTAGATATTTATTCTTATTTATTATAATATAGGATGATAATCCAACCTTATTTATATCACGTAACATGCTTGCTTTAGATAATACCGTACCGCGGGGTATCCAATTTATAGATTATCGATAACTTAGAGAAAGAAAAGAAATGCAATTTCCGGTCCGCGTAAAAAATGAGGCATATTTTTCAGGAGAGATAGAAATTGCTACCTAGAGACTGGATGGATTACAGCTTTGTAGTAATCTATTAGTTTCTAACCATGATCGATCATTAATATTGATACTAAAAAGTTAAAGATAATATCGACCTTTATGAATATTTCATAAATCAAAAGCGAATATATCGAAACACTCTGAAAAATGAAGGAATGTCAGTTAATTAAAAAATAATATAAAAAATAAAAATTAAGTCAATTCCTACTTAGGTCGACAAAGAAAATTTTTATTTTAGTAGTTAATTAAATTTAATTAATGAATTAATATTTGAAAAAAATGTATTAAAATCAAGTGTCATCCACTGTTTAAAGATGTATTTGAAGTTCAGTCGATGAATAAAATGTATTTTATTAACGATTGAAAATTTGAACAAGTCATATATATATATATATATATATATATATATATATATATTTTTTTTTATTATTCCTCTCCTTGAGACATTCATTATTGTTCTCTTTTCTTAACTTCATTTAATATATTATCAGGTTTTGCTTCACGTGTTGCATTACGCTTAACTTTTCAACTTGGTTTTTTTCTTTCCCTATTATGTCGAAAATTTCTGCTGTACGTGGAAGGTTGGATCCATAAAGCATTGTTAACCCTAATTCGCTAGCCTAATTCATCGAAAGCTTTAGAAATCATAATAGGTCTCCAGCTTAGTCCAAAGACTTTTTTGTATCTACATTTGTTGTGTCGGGGGAATTCCAATTCTTCCCTGCTTTTTGCACTGTAGGTTCTAGTACCTCACTTTTATTTTATTTTACTATATATATGACATGATTTTAGAGTCAGAAACAGACTTAGTTTTTAACACAAGGTCTTTATTTGATCAAAGTTACACATCATCTGACGCAAGAGGCAGAGAGAGAAAGAACGCCACCGAATAATCTTAAGTGGGTTAAACACTTAAAACACCGATCGCGGTGTCCATGAGTGCTCTTGAAAGTTAATGCTGACATATAGGGCTATTAAATATAACGATCTGGAATTAGACATGTTTATTGGCTAGGTCATACGTTCGGAAGAAATAAATGGGTCATTAGTTTGATATTTGAAGAGGTGACGAGGTAATATAAAAGTGAATTACTAGATAGGGAATTTAATTTTTACTCTAATTTAATTATCCTTACATTATATATGTATAAGGAGAGAAGTGAATTAATATTATAAGTTGTATGAAGTAAAATATTGCATAAATTTATGGAAGCTTTGTATGACTTCAAAAACTGTCGAGCAACCACACACACACACATCTTAATTAATAATTCTTTCATAAGTTTATTCAATTTTTGACATCTGAAGTACGCCCAGATATTAAAACACTATATACAAGTACAAAAACTATCTTTAAAATATTAGACTGTAAAAATTATTAAAATGATTAAATAGAAATAACAATTTCAATATTTATTTTGAAAGTTATACTGATCAAAGTAAAAAGTAACAAATTAGACAAATTAAAAACAAACAAACATAAGGGATAATTCTGCGACTGCTTTTAATTT
>BMAV01027809.1:0-10308 GCA_019973955.1 Trichonephila inaurata madagascariensis | reverse complement strand
TCCGCAATCGAAAGCATGGCAAATTTTTTATAAAATAATCAAGCCCTGCATTCATCTAAAAATAGCACAAGATTATAAACAACCCCAAATGTGATAAAAAAAAAAATTCCCCAAACGTTTGGGCAAAATGTCGCATTTTAAAGACCTATTAAAAGGACAAATTTCCCTCGAATTCGTAACAAAAAATTTAAAAAAGTATCTGAATTTTTTTAAAAAGAATTATTAACCCAGTGGAAAAAGGAAAAAAAAAAGTTAAATTTTTTTAATTGTATCCCGGCGTTTTAGCTTTTTTTTTTTATTTGTTCCTTAACATAATTTTGGTTTTGAATATTTTTTAAAATTAAATCTAGTGTGTTTTTTAACTTCCGATATATCAATTATCTTTATGCTTTTACTATTATTGTTCGTTTTAAAATTGTCAAATTAAGATTTTTGATTTTCAGCCATCAATTTTAATAATTTTATTTAAAATTGGCTTTTTTCGTCAATTCTAAAAAAAAAGTATTTTTAAATATTTTAACTAAAAAAAAAAAAAGTCTCGATAAAACCCCACAAAGAAAAAATTTAAAAAATTGTTTTTGCATTCATCTTATATTTTGATATGTATGTAGAATTTGATGTGTTACAAAATATTTATAGTTTTTTTCAATACTTTTTTCCCCTTGTATCATGAATTTTTTTTTAAAATAACTGGAGGGAAAAAAAACCTCCTTTATGATGTCGTGTTCCTATCTCGATACAATACATTTTCGTCCGTTCGAGATTCGGTAATTGCAGTAAAAAAATAATTAATTAATTAAATAAAAAAGTTCACTGTTTGATGGAAGAAGGCATGAAGTTTACAAATTATTGAATCAATATTTTTATGAATTTTATAGTTTCTGTTTCTATAAAGACTTTTATAGTCTAGTTTACAATACAGTTCTTGTGTGTTGACTGATAACAAATTATTTAAATTTTCTTTTGTAAATTCGATCGTTCGAGATTGATTGGGAGATTAGAATTTTTGGCGTTGAATCCTCACGAGACAGAATGCTCTGATTTGAAGGGCTGGATTATAACTATTTTTATTGAGAAACACTTACGTTAAATTTTCTTTTTGCAATATAACATTGTAATTCATCTTTTTTTTCTTTTTTAAAAAAAAAAGTCTACTATCAATGAATATTCTTTTTCCCATTTCTTATAAACTGCCTTCGTGGGTTTTATCGTGCATTGGTTGCTATCTAATAAAAAAACCTTTTCGAAAAAATTTTTTTTTCTATTAAATCCCCCCTTGTTATGAAAATTATTTCTACTGTATTGTATTTTATGTTTATTTTCTTTGCAATTCTGGTTCAAGGCTGCTGCTTTTTTTCATCTATAACAACTCAATATCAATCAAAAAAAATATAGGAAAGGAACGTTTTTTTTTTTACAGTGTTTTTTAATTTTTTCATTAGATTTGTAAGCAGATATAGTTTGCGAATAAACGCTTAATATTTTAAGTAAAATTTACCTTTTTTAAAAAAGTTTGTTTTAAATCGTTGAAAAAGGAATATTTTAAATTTGATCTCTGATCATTTGTAGCATAACAGTGAATCAAGAGTGCGAACAAAAAATATGTAAATCATTCAGATACCATAAATAATGAGTGTTTGGGGAAATTTTTGAGATGCTTAAAAAAAAGTCTAATTCATGTTTATCACGTTTTTAAAAAAGTCCCATCCTTTTGAGGAAATTTCTTATTTAAACAGGATCTTTTAAAAAATTTTTGTGTGTGTGTTGTTTGTTGTCAGTTTGTGGTGGGTGGATAAACATAATTCGGTCCTTTTGCCGGTTCCGTGCTAGAGGTGTGGGGTTACAAAAGATGAGACATAACTTAATACAACTTTTTAAGGTAACTTATAATACAAACTAATTTTAATTATTAAATTTGGTGAGAGTCCCCCAAAGAAATCACGTATTTAAGTCGGGATCCGCAATTAGACCCCTTCATCTCAATTATCCTAAAAAATTTCCGGTTTTTTAATTTATTTTAATCTAATATTAGGTTTTTCCAGTTTTTGGCCCCTTTTGACCCGAAAAATATAATCTATAACTTTATCTATAAAGATTCTTGAATCCGCAAGGAAAACCCAATTTTTGACGGCTTATTTTTGGTCCGCAAGTTTTTTACACTAAGTTTTTGTCAAGCTATTGATCAGAATGATTCCACACTAAAAACCTCTGGGGCCCGCTACGCTATGCTACCCTCTAAGCTTACCACGATATCCCAATAGAAATATCTCATTTAAAATATTATGATTGTTTATCTTTTTGGGTTTTGGGTTTGGGGAAAAGTTTGGCCATTAATCTTGGCCGTAAAAGAACATAGGAGTCATGTTAACCCAGAAAGACGCGAGAGACGTCACAACCCCCCAAGAAGAAAAAACGTAAATTTTATTTAAAGGGTTCTCAATGCCCTTAATAAATTTTAAAAACCCTATTTCTAAAATTTTTCGTTTTTGGGGGTTTTAAAATTTTTTAATCTTAAATCTTCATTTTAACTTTTAAAAATTTTCCCAATATCTATCTTGATTTTTAATTTTTTCATTCAATTTTAACCCCAAATTTTTAATTTTTTATAATTTCCAAAAATTTTTATCTTGACTTTTTTTCATTACTCTAGAATTTTAATATTCAATTTTTTTTTTAAAACTCGTGACAAAAAATTTTTTACCCCAATAACTAGGCCAACATTAATAATTTCCCGTTTAATTTGTGCCTACCCACTTTTACATTTTCGTTACTTAAAATTTTTTATAAAATTTAAAAATTTCCTTTCCTGGGTGCGCAGCCCCCAACCTAACACTTTATGGAGCTGGGTACTTCTGCCCCCTTTTTAAAAACCCAAAACACGTTAAAAATTTTTCCCCTTTTGATTTTCGGGGATCCCCCCTGAAATGAAATTATTTGGGGTCTCTATTTCCTAATATTAATCAATTTTACATTTATTATTTTTATATATCACAAAAAAAATTTTATCTCCATCCCTTTCAAACTGGTTTCCCCCCAATGCGCAGCCCCTTTATTATTGTTAGTTGTACCTTTTTACTACGCCGCGTTTCCGGGGAAAATGCCCCCATAATAGTAACAATACAACAACATATATATAACCCCAAAATTATACAAACAAAAAAATTTTTTAATAAACCATTATAACAAAAAACCAAAGGGAATTTTCCCTCTCACGAAGTCAAAACATCGAAGTAAACAAATGTGTGAATACAAATGTTTTTCTTCAAAAAAAATTTTTTAAAAAGTCAAAAAATTCCCAAAATTAAATGAACACTTTGGGGTGTTTTTGGTTAATAAAATTTTAAGCAACCGCCCGAGACTTCCTTCTTTTCAATAACTTCCACCCCTTGTTGGAAGATCAAAAAAATGAAAAATACAACCCGATTTTTTTTATTCATTCCCCCGTTCCCCGTTCAACGTGAGGTGTCATCACTCTTTTATTCCTTGTTTTCCTTTCCTTTTCCTTCCCCAAATTTTGTTCTTGGCTGGTCGGGGTTTCCCCTTTTTCCCTCCCGTCGTGGCCTTAAATTATACTTCTTTTCAAATGGAACTTCAGTTGATTCTCTCCTCTTTTTTTTTATCTCTGGAAATAGGGACTAGATGACATTTGTTCCTTTTTTTTTTTACAATTATTACTTCCCCTTTCTTTCCCCTTCCTTTTTGTGGTCCACTTGTCCCCGATATACCTGATTTAACCTGTGAATTAACCTTTATTTTATTTTCATTCCTCTGAACTAGGTTATCTGACCAGTGATTGTTTTAGGGTCCTCTCTGTATTTTGTATTGTTTGATTTTTGGACATTTTTCCTCTAACTACGTTTAAAACCCCAATTTTTCTTTATTTAGTGCTATTAATCTTTTCTATTTCCAAATTTCCACTTTTAACTTTTGGTCCTGCATCCACATTTCCTGACATAAATTTGCCATTGTTACTTAAATTTTTTCCCTTTCCCATTATAAAAATATTGTTATTCTAACTTTAAGAATAGGCCTCAAATTTTTTAAATTCCAATTGAGCACGAATTAAGGGTTTTTAAAAACCCTTTTCCTTATTTATGTCTTTTAATTATAATCCTTTTTCCATTTTTTTAATTTCACTTATCCGGTTTTTAAAGTTTTTATCCTTATTTTAATTAATTTCCAAATTATAACTTTTTAAAGTTTCCAACAATTAAATAAAAATAAAAACCTTTTCCGGCATTACCTAAATGGTGAAAATTAAGATAACGGTGATTCTTTCTTTTTTAATCTTTAAATTTCTTAATTTTCACCGATTTGCTTGTGGTCGATATGCAAAAAGTCTTCACATGCCTTATGCCTAATCTTTCACTTAAGTGCTCAAAAATCTCGGATATAAATGGGGACCATTATCACTATTAATTTTATTGGAGCTCCATAACGCGATATAAAGTTATCAAAAAATATCCGCTATTATACGAGATGAGGCCTTTTAAGGGTATAATCCCCATTGCTAAAATGATCGGTTATTACTAAATATAGCGGTTACGCTTATTCTCGATATAGGATACGGCTATAAATCTAACGTCACTATCTCATTCGGATAATTCGATATAATTGATTTAACCGACCAGCTGGTAACGCGTTTTTATAGTTATTAACTTGCAATATGGCAGTGAGCATATTGATCAATAAATTTTCTATGTACGGAAATAACAAAGTCAATTTATGATACGTTTTAAATCTGCCGACGTTTCACATTGGCTTGTCATAAATTCCTTCATTATTTCATTCCTTAAAGATTTTGGAATGTATACACGCATTTCACTAATGACGTTCGTGCGATAAAATAAAATCCTTCAATTAAACAAGGGGACCATTCTCACATATCGTTGCATTAACGAGTTATGCTTCGGTTTTTAAATATCTATATATGACCTAATTCTGGGTCATTTTTCTGTTCCTCTATTAATTGTTCCTGCGAAGTAAGTACCAATCTTTGATTATGGCTCATAATTTATGATCAATAATAATTTTAGATTCCTTGAGAGATGTCAGCCACTGCATTTTGAGTTCCGGCTTATTTCCCATTCTAATTGAATTCTGCTAACTTTAGTGCCCATCTAATCATCCTACTCGATAAATTTGCCAGTGTTAGGCGTGTTAATGCGGCGTGATCTGTTATTACCTTAATTGTAATACCTAAATATGTTCTAAATTTGTTCAACGCCCATACTACATGCTAGACATTCTCTTCGGTTACTGTGTAATTCCTCCAGTTTCTACATTAGCTTCAAATGTAGGCATCCTATGCGCATTTTTGACCTCGTCTTTCTACATTATGGTTCTGATAACCTTTGTAATTTGCAGAATATCTCTTTTAATTTAGCCAACTTCTAAAAGTTGTATCGTATTTTGTGGATTTCTAACTTCCCGTAGTCCTGTACCTGGGTTCGAGTCGAACTAAAATATGATCCACCAATCTGTTTGGGGATTCAAATTCAAAACCCTTTTTTTTAGTAATCTATACAAAATCAGTCGCCTCCTGTTTGTTCCCTCTGTGATGCAAAAAACTCCGACTGGTTCTTTTTTTTTTATCGCGGGAAAAACCTTCGCAATTATTTTGGCTCCCCAAAACCGTGGCTGTATTTTGCACAACAAAAACCAAATATCGAATACCAATCTTGACCCCTTTCCCCCTGAGATGACTTTTAAGTAAGCACATGACAGAATTGGGATTTCAAAAAACTGAATATTGTTATCGATGCACTCGATAAACTAAAAATTTTTCTCCGACCCTAAAAAGTACCCTTTCAGGTAAATTGTATTTCCACCTACATTACCTCCCCAAATTATAGATGTTCGGGCCCATTGAGACAAAACCTTTCGGATGACCATGTCTTGCCGGTTCCGCGTAAGCTAGGGTGTGGGATTATAAAAATGATGAGACAAATTTTAATACAACTTTTATTAGGTAATTTATAATACTTAAATTCTAATTTGAAAATTTATTAATTAGAGGAGATCAACCCCAAAAGAAATCACTATTTAAGCAATCACGCTTGATCCTTATCTCATACCCTAAATAACCCTGTTATCTAATTACTTTTTCTAATATTACCTTTTCCAGTTCTGGCCCCTTTGACCTAGAGAATATAATCTAAAATTTTTATCTATGAAGATTCTTGATCCCAAGGCAGCAAATTTTTGACGGCTTATTCTTGGTCCGAAATTTCACACTAAGCTTTGTCAAGCTATTGATCAGAATGATTCCCCACTCAACCTCTGAGCCGTACGCTATGCTATCTCTAAGCTTACCACGTTTCCTTTTTTAGTATATCTCATTTACATATTATGATTGTTTATCTTCTTGGTATTGGGTTGGAAAAGTTTGGCCATTAATCTTGGCCGTCAAAGAAAATAGGAGTCATGTTAATCAGAAAGACGCGGAGACGTCACAATACAATATTTGAAATTTCTTAATTTCGTTTTCCCAAAAAATTTTATCAAAAAATTTGGGATTTGGGGCAAAATGTCGGGAAAAAATTTAAAAAAAAAAATTATGTCTGTGTCTCGAAATATGTGCTTTATATAGCCTTTATGCAAATTTTCAAATCTCTAGAACTATTTTTAACTTTACTTTTATATTTCCTAGATTATTTTTGAATCATTACTGCTATAATAAATGTTACTTTTCATAATTTATCTGAAACCACTTATTTAAGCGAATTGTTTGTTTTATAAAAGCATTTTCTTTACTATTTAGTCAAAGAAATATTAGTGCAGCAAAATAAAAGTACGAGTGCGGCGAAGTTTGTTTTTTATTTTAAACTTTTAACCAAAACAATATTGTTATTTAATTTTTTTAAATACCACAATAAG
This sequence comes from Trichonephila inaurata madagascariensis, assembly GCA_019973955.1. Lineage (NCBI taxonomy): Eukaryota > Metazoa > Arthropoda > Arachnida > Araneae > Nephilidae > Trichonephila > Trichonephila inaurata. Next base: position 3,429 of record BMAV01027809.1, on the reverse strand, counting down.
TGGCTGAAAAGAAAAAAAAGTAATGCAAAAATATAGTGATTAAGAACAAAGATATACACACACACACATGCCAACACATTTGCATGAGTGAGTGAGTGAGTGAATTTGGGGTTTTATGGCGCAAGAGCCAATTTTGGCTATACTGCGCCAAACATATGTTTAAACATTAAAAGGTTTATAAAATTTCAGTTAAAAAATTTAAAATCTTAAAAAAGTATAAAATTTATTTTCAATATATTTAAAAATTCAGATTGGTGGGGAGAATTCCCCACCAAGTTTGACAGGTATTGAGAAAAGTTATTTTCTGTGTCTCGTCGGAGTTAATTCTCCCTTGTTATAAGTTTTTCCATTTTTTTTAACGCAGTCGGGATTCGATTCAATATCGTCTTCCACGTCGTAAACAATCATTTCTTCCTCATCCGTTGTATATTCATCAGAAGCTGGTTTTCTCGATCTATGTGGAGTCATTTTTATGTCTAAAACTGTTTTAATTAATTCTTTTCTTCTTTTTCTATCCCGAATTTTCCTTTTTTTGAATTCATATTCTCTATTAATGTAGAGCTAGAAGGGGGTTGAGTAGTGGAGTTGGATGAGGAAGCGGACATGGATGATGAAGCTTTAATTGGGGTGGAAAGTGCATTACTGGGTATAGGAATAGGTGGCTGAGGTTCAGAGACGGTAACTTCTGTGGTGGATGGCACGAGTTGGGCTTGCGTTGAGGATGATGTGGAAATAGGAGTGGATATTGATATATTTGTTTTAGGGAGTGGTTCAAGTAATTTTAAAGGCGGACATTTTATTAGTGTTATATTTTCATCTGTTTGAGTAGAATTATTTAAATTAGAGGATTTGGCAGCTTGAGCGTATGTTTGAGATATTTGTGGGACTATTAATTTACGTGCTTCTGGATAAGAAATATTTTTATTTGTTTTTATTTCCTGTATTTGTTTCTCTATTTTCCATTTAGGGCAGATTTTTGAATCGGCGGAATGGGCCTGAGAGCAGTTAATACATTTTAGCTCTAGAATGCAATCTGTGGAAGCATGTCCAACAGATGCGCATCTAGAGCAAGTAAGTTGACCGCGGCAGGAGGTTTGTGAGTGTCCGAACCTCTGACACTTGAAACAGCGCAGAGGATTCGGAATGTACGGGCGAATTTTACAGTTAAGGTAGCCGGCTTTAATTGTGGATGGAAGTTTGGGGCTATTGAAAGTTAAAATTATATGTTTGGTCGGAATTATTGATGCATCTTTTTTAATTGTTATTCTTCTGACCTGAATTACACCCTGTTCAGAAAATCCATCAAGGATTTCCGGTTCAGGAGTGGTCAACAGGTCAGGTTCAGAAATGACACCACGACACGAGTTCAGAGTTTTATGCGGGCTTATTATTAAAGGTGAATTAAGAAACGTTTTTGCGAGAAGAAAAGATTTAGTTTGTATAGCAGAGAGTGTTTCTATTAGTAGATCCCCTGATCTTAATCTTTTGACTGATTTAGGTTCACCACCTATTCCAACGAGTGCTTTCTGTATAGCAAAAGGTGATTTAGAAGACATGTCATTATTCGGTAAGGAAAGTAATAAAAATCTTGCATTAGTCGCAATTTCGTCAATACTTAGGTTGGGTAATACGAGGCTTTTACCCGGGCACAGCAGCTTTGGATCCATAAGAACGCGTATACCACTTCATCCTGGCGTGCCTCCACCCACCACGGAGTCCAACAAGGGAGGCAGTGTGCCGGTCATCTGGCCAAAAACCAGGCACGGCGCTTACCCAGAGTACACCCAGAAGATAGTGATACAGTCCAGGGTGAGGGATCCAACGGGTAACCCGACACCCCTTATCTGCAGCACTAACCCTACAGCAGTGTCTCTTCGGGGATACCGAAGAGGTACTACCAGCCGATTGACAGGAGCGGGCTCACTCCTGCCACCCGTCTACAGTGAAGCGTGGGCCAAAGGGAACGCAGAGGTATCCCTAGGCCACTAATCTCCTCCCTACGGGAGAAGCGTGGGCAAAGGGAACGCAAAGGATCCCCAGAACACCATTTTCCTCCTTACGGGACGCCGCACACGGCAAACATGCGGGTCGGAAACCAACGTTGTTAGTCGAAAACAAATAAAGAAACATATTCAAAGTATTTAAAGAAATATACGAAAAAGAAACTAAATTAACACAATACTAAATGTAAACCATAATATGTTAGTAATAAAAAGAAAGTTTTTTCAATAGAAAAAACAAATTTTGAACAAAGTTCATTTTGTAAGATTGGTCTGTGGTCTAGACGGGAAAAGAAGAAAGGGAAATTTGAATGGCAAAGAAGGGCCAAAAAATAGAGAAAGGTCACTAGGGTACCCTGGGTTCGTGAAGCCATGTTTACAAAGACAGTAAACCCCTTAGGAGGAGGAAAAGATCACAGGGCACCTCGGGAGCGTGAAACCCGTACTACCTAAAGAAGGTGAGCCCTGAGGGGTATACATTTCATGAGCACAGTATTTACTGCAAATGCTATATTTTACCAATACTTTTTTTTTTAATTCTCTTTAACCACTTATTACATAGTACGAATGCCTCCGTCACGATGGGATTAGAAATAATTTTTTTGATGCTTTTTTTACCAAAGCAGAATGTCATTCTTTCTAATGGGTCGTTTGAGAGTGGCCCAGTACCACTAAAGACCCGCCTTGTAAGGCAGCGATGCACGCTAAATCTGTCGAGAGCTGAAACGTCCTCCCGTTGGTGTGGTGTGGTAGTTAGGAGAGGGGGTCCCAGCTCAGGTGTCGTCCACGTCACTTGACCATGGTTCAAAAATTGCGTGGTCCGTCTCCAAAAGTCCTCGTGTAGCTGAACAGTGCGACGTTAATAATCACTCACTCACTCGTTTGAGAGTGTTTGGTAACCTCGCACTATAAAGCAACACGAGGACTATTGGTGACGGACCTCGTAATTTCGAGCCACCGTCAAGTGACGAGGACGACATCTGAGTTGAAACCACACTCTCCAAGTTTCCATACCACACCAACGTGAAGACTGAACGATGACAGATAACGTCCATCAATCCCATAACACGGCGTGTCTTTAGTGGCATCAGGACTCAGCAACGCCAGCCACGAGTTCGCGATCTTGACTATTAGGTTATCGTGGCAAACTGATTCGGTAAGTTTTCGTTTCATGTGAAGATGTAAATAAATACTTGAATAATTTCCTAAAGGAGATTTTATATATATATATATATATATATATATATATATATATATATTTAAGTGTGTTTATATTAAAAATATTTTTATGCTCTCACACATTTCTATGCATTTAACAATATTTACGTATGCATACTTTCATTCGAATCTTATCACATATTTCTAGCACGTAACTTGCAGTGCTTCTCAAACAATGATTTCGGATGCATGATCAAAAGGTAAATGGGGC
>BMAV01027808.1:12559-30579 GCA_019973955.1 Trichonephila inaurata madagascariensis | reverse complement strand
TAAACATACTGACTTGGAATTTTATTTATTTTTATATGTATATTCATCTTGTTTCTATATTTGTAAGAAATAAATTTTTGTTTTATTGTTTTAAAAAATATAATTAATAAATTTGATGGTAAAATACCTGTCCAATTTTCTATCCATCTTCCCCTAACCCCATTATTTACGTGATGAGATGCCCTCGTTTAACGCTGTTTCATATTACGCTCAACTATGATGGAAGTATACCCCGCATTAAGAGAGTCTTACTGTATGTCTTTTTAACGCCAAAATTGCTGTGACATCCGTTTCTAAACTTTACTTTAAGATCTTCGTTAGTGCCTATTCCAATCAATTCCTCCTAAAATATGACATTTATTTTCTACAATGAGACCATATGACTCATTGCCTCTCTCTGCCATATATAATCAAAGCATTCTCAAACCTAATTTCAAAATATGAATAGAATGCATTTAAATGTTGAACCTGGGTTAAAACATCATCTTCCTGGCGGATTGTTTGAGACAAAATGAAAAACTTGAAAATTCACAACGTCCAATAGTATGCTCTTTTAGCTTAATTCTGGCAAAAAAAAAGGTGCTAGTTTGATATCGGGGGTAATAGCGTCAAGTTGTTTATGTTCGCCAAGATGAGTGATAACATTACAATATGGTTACCTTAATATTTTTATCGTCTGTCGATGTAGTTGCCATGGGGATAACGTATGTTAGAAATAACTTTTATTGGTTTTTTCCCGCTGTAACCCTATTAATTTCAGATAATAAAAATTTCTAATTTCTGTAAAAATTTAACCATTTTCAGTGTAATTTTTCTATTGTTTGCCTCTGTTTAATTCTCTGCTATTTTCGAATATGGATATTTCTAAAATGAGTAAGTACTAAAATATTTTTTTCTTAGAAGAATAAGTGTTATGATTTTAATTATCGCTTTAAATCGTTTATTTTCATTTTATTTTACGTTTTAAAAATGTTTTTTTACGTTCTTTATTCGATTAAATTCGTTGAAGGAACTTGCAGTGCAAGTTTCATATTGCAAGCTTTCATTATTTTGTAATTAGAATTCTTAATTAATTTTAACATACATTATGCTATTATTTTATTCATAATGTAATACAAGAATGGAATTATTACTGTGTGTAATAATCATATAATATTTGTTATTTATAATTGTTTCTTTTAACATTTATTTATAAATTTTATTACATATTTTGTTGATTATTTGTAATTAATATTGTTATTTATTTATAATTATTATTGTTATTTATTTATAATTATTATGTTATTTATTTATAACTATTTTTTTTGTTTATTTATAGCTATTCTTATGTTAATTATTTATAATCATGTAATACGAGTAATCTTATGCATTATTTTTATTTTTTTACAATTCGACGATTATTCTTTTTTATAATTACTGTTAAACGATATTATATGATTATTATTTCTAATAACTGTTATTAAATCGTACTATATGAATATTATATATAATTACAATAAAATAATATAAGATTATTATATGCTGCTTATAATACTATTATTACTACATGTTACTTTTTATTACATATTATTGATATTCTTTATTGATTGATCTAGGTTATTCTCAATCTCTTCCTATATCCTTTATTTGAAATACATTTCAATGTATTTCAAAACAATCCCTTAAAATTATTGTGTATCATTAAATTACCGCTAGGCCGCCATATCCATATTACCGCCATATTGGATTCCAATCCAGCAACAAGAAGCACTGCTTGGCGTGTTCTTTATCACGCCAAGCAGCGCTTGGCGCTATTACCCCCGATATAAAATTAGTTCCCAAAAAAAATTGAAATTATGGTTCTTGTTTTAATAAAATATATGCTTGTTTGAAAAAAAGGTTGTTTTAATAAAATATATGCTTGTTTTAATGAAATATAACTGCAAATATTAGCCTCATTAAATTTAGTAAATAAATCTGTTAAAAAGGTAAAATCTGGTTTCCGCTTGGTTACATTTTCTTTTAAAATTAAAGTCATGATCTGGTTTAATGAGAGCCATTATCACGTAGACCCCCATTTACAACTCATGGACCCCTAAATTATGTTTTTACTGGCGTAGATCCCTTTCGGAATCGCTGGTTTAGATGATAAAAAAGTTTTCTTTGTTATAAAAGAAAGCTAAGTTTATTAATTTGTGCTATGAACTATACTCAGCTATCAATTATTCAATTGTAGCTAAAAATTAAAGTTTAAAAATACGATAGCGAATTAAATTACACAATAAAACAAAACGAGCAAACAAATCAATTTAAAAACAATAAGCATTATAACTATAATCGTGTTGCATTTTTGACCAAACGATTAACATCTGATTTTTAATGTTTATTTTTCAAGCATTTATGTAAAATTATTACAGAAACTACGGCAATAAGATTTCTTTTTAAAAATCCGAAATATTTTAAGCTTAAAAAATTCTCATTTTTCTTTTTTCTTGTGAAAAATAAAAAAAAAATAAATAAATAACGTCAATTTCTTTCTATTTACATCAGGATTGTTTCCAAATCAAAGCGCCAAACAGAAATCGGTGCTTTTTTTTTTTTTTTTTTTTCTCTCTCTTTCACCACGAAAGACCGCCAAAGAGAGAATTAGGTGAGAGATTGAGTTGTTGATGCGATATGACAGTTGAAAATCCCTCCCTTCTCTCTTTCTCAACACCCCCTCTCTTTTTCACCCTCCTCAGATATATTTCATTTTTTTTTACACTTCTAGACTGCATTTGTTAGACTTCTCGACCCTAGATGGCACTGTGGGTACTCCACGATGAATACCTTTTTTCCACAATGAGATTTCACAGAGGTTTTAAGATTTAAAAATGAATGATATAGAAATGAAGACGTAAAATATTGTTCTTCTTGATGAATAGTTTTTCCCTAATTTTTTCTAAAAGGAGTGGTTCGCTCGCTTGGTTTAGCTTTTCAAATGTCAAATGTGCATTTTTAAATAAGGTACTAATGAAATTTACGTAAAATATGTTGACTTTTTCAGAAATATTTAAACTAGCCAATTACTGCCCTCTTCGTTGGCTATTTTATTATACTGTACGACTATATATTGTCTAAGGTTATTTTTTAATCCTTATCAGTAAGCTTTAAAGAAATTCAAAAACATTCCAATAGATATTGCCTCTTGGTCTAAAAAAGACAGGACTTGAATTTTTCAAGTGGAAGTATGTTTATCATTTACGTTCCTTAAGCCCTTTTCGGAATTGATTTCCGTAAGTCCATTTTTAGCAGACCACTACTCAACAAAAGAAACATGCTTACCAAACTTAGAGTCTGCAAGTTTAATAACTCAGAAATGGGAATTGTTCTTATCTACAGCCTCTCGTAACCTCTGATACTTCCTTGGGATCGATATCAAGAAAACGCGTTCTTAGTTGTTCTCTATTTAACTAAAGAAACATGCTAAACAAATTTCAAGTCTCTAGGCCTAATAGTTCAAAAACGGGAATTTCCTTTATCTATAACGTCCCCGTAGCCCCTGATACACCTCTTGAGGGATGATTTGCGCAAACCCCTCTACTCAAGTACGCGACTCCCAAATTTCAAATATCTATGTCTAATTGTTCAAAAATGGGAAGACGTTTCTGCATCCCCCTTGGGGATCGATTTTCATGAAACCCGTTCTTAGTGGATTTTTCTTCAACAAAAGAAACATGCTTGCCAAATTTCAAGTTTGTAAGTCTAATAGATCCGGAGATATCTTGATGAGTGAGGGAGTCACTTTTCTTCTATACACATATAGATGAAGATATTCTCAACTATTTCCTACTGTTTTGGTAATCCAAAAATATTATTTTTGACATCATCTGTTCAATTTCGGGAGCTAGCATGTTTACAAGGTACATAAATGTAACATTTACAAGTTGTTTTATACGCTTTTTCAAGAAAGTTGTTCATTTCTACATCACAATCTATGTGATTTTTTTATTCCTCCTCGATCAACAACATAATTCGGTGTGTATTCTGAAAAAAAATAATGCGTGTTTCATAATAGTTGTCTTGCACTTTAGGCACTTACGTATTATACCATCGACCAATTCGTCAAATAAAAAGACTACGTTGAATGCCCCGATATACTGCCAATAGCGTTGATATACATGCACAAACATAATAATGCAATTCGAGAGATTTGGCGATGTATTGTGATTTGGCGAAATTGGTCAACGTTATATGTAAGTACTGAACTTTGTATCTAGTTTATAGATACGATTATGAGAGGTGCTTGAATTTTTAAAAGGTCATTGTTAGAAAAAATTACCTGATAATTTTGAAATCCGCTTAGAAATATTATTACTCAAAGATCTTAAATTTTTGTAACTAATTAATCCCTGTTTCAATATATATTTCTATTAACTTAACTTAACTCAGTAGAGCGACAGCCCGTGAGGGCCTACTGTGCCCAACTCAGTATTCGCGACCCTGGACCCTGAGGTGCATGAGAAGATGTTCCGGTCAGGTGGTCAGTTTGACCTCAAAAACCTCCAGTGTTAAGTTCCCAAGCAAGCTTGGTACTCATTTTATAGACCCACCGAAGGGATGAAAGCATGAGTCAACCTTACCCAGTCCGGGGTTTGAACCTCGGACTTGTGGCGTGGAAGCGCGATGCGCTAACCACTCAGCCGCTGGGCTTCAATATTTTTCTATTAAGTAATAATATTTTATAAAGAGTTAACGATATAGACTATTATATTTTTCTTGTCTTTGTCGTTGTAGTTCTCTAAAATTATTATTTATACTTTTTATATTTAAAGACAAATGCTTGTAGATGAACTGTCGATTTTGAAGAGTATTGAATAGTTAAGATAATTAAAGTGGACTGATAAACAAGCAACAAGCCACAAAAAAAGGGCTTGCAGAAGCTTTTCAAAAATCTTGTTTCTTGTTAGTAAAACACTACTGAAATAACATGTGTGAACCCCCAAAAGTCAAAGAACATGAATGTCAAAAACATTGAGTCGATTGGTTATTATAGGCAGGTCTGCTCTATAGCATTATTTTTTCCCATATAATTCACAATAGCTAGTGGTACTTTTTGGCATTTTTTTAATGAATAATAAATTACTTCAAAATATAAGAACATTACACGCATAAACTTCAGGTTTCTTCGTACAAAAAGGGGGTGGGCGCGTGATATAGTGCGAATATACCTAAAAATTAAAAATCAAGCTTCAAATTATAGAGATGTGCGCTATACGCCGGATTTTACGGTACTTCCTTGAGGAGAGAACATAGCTACCAAGTACATTTAATCTTTCAAAAGTGCACAGAGGCATTATCGAGTAAGTTGGTGTAAAGTGCTATTTCCTATTTTTAAACAATTCAAAGATTTTGATTCGTCATTGGACCATCCATGTTATTCTTGCGACGGGCTCATCGTGCTTTCTATTAATTATCCTCTTGGGTTCTTTGGGGCCGAAAAAGGCAATTCTTTCCAACCAAATCTAGAAGCGAAGCGTGATTATGCAAATTAGGAACCTTTTAAATAGCAGAAGTTTAGCATAAGCGCGGTGTGGCCTTTTGGGAAGTGATTATTCTAGTCTGTTTAAACGCGTAAGCTGAAGCAAGCCGATATTCCAGAGTTCAAGTCAAGGTGGATTCCATTCCACGCGAGATAAGGAAAAGACATTGAGGATTCGAGAGTGTTGTTGCTACCTAGGATATAGAGGTAGGACCGATCTACTAATTATTAGGAACTGTGTATAAACAGAGGTTAGGTTTAAGCGGTAAAGTAATCATAGTGGTCAGGATCGCGTTTATTTAGTAATACGTATTGTGTGTTTCTTCACCTCAGATCCTCTAAGTCAAAATATAAATATTATCATTGTATAGTGTTTAAGTTAAGATCTTAATAAAGAGATATTAATATTATGGCAACGCCTGGTTCTTCATTCACTCCCACACCCCTAGGTCACGAGGATAACTTAGAAGTAAGGCAGCACCCACGAGCGAATGCCTTACATTCTTAATGGAATGTTATTTTGTGGTTCAATTTTTAACCAATTATAATACTAATCCATGTATTACTCATATACATCTTAATTACCTAATCACAGTTCTAGCAAAGTTATCATACCTTTTGGCATTTGAATATGTAACGAATGGTAAAAATTGCAATAGTTGAGCATTACAAAATATTGAGATTTGGGAACAACAATTGAGAAATGGACAGGGAAAAAATATATCGTAGGATAACGTTAGGGGACATTATCTGAATCCTTACTTATTCACGTAAAAACATGCATCACAAAACATGCAAAAGTTTATTTTACCATTCTCTAGTTTACATTAAAGTAGGAGTATCTATCAAAAAATAATTTTGTTTAATTCATTTTAGCAAAATATCAGTTCTGATGAGCTTCATTAATAATTAAGTGTATAAAACGCCTTTCTTTTTTAATCGATTATTCAATAACTTTGATAATATAATACACTACATATTGAAATTGTTAATAGTATTTTGCATAGCTCTTTTTTTTTAAATGTGAAATGTGTATTAATTTCATTCATACTTTTGTGCTACAGAAATTTAAAAATTTGTTTTCAAGAAATATATTTTTTATCATGATCAAATAAGTTGTAAATATTTGTTTGTTTTCTTAGCATATCGACAAAAGCATTTTTATTTAAACAGGATTAGAAAAAAATAGGGAACAAAAATGAATTGAATTGACAATGAATAAAAAAAAAAGAAAAGAAATTCTTGTCCCAGTATTTTACTCTATAAACAAGACATGTTGCTCAATTATCAAGCTAAAATGAGAAATGCCACTAGTAGACTGAATACTGTGAGAGCCTGTATAGAACTAATAGTGAAGAAAAAGTTCAGCACCTTGTTACTGCATCTGTTATCATTAGTGCTGCCATCTGTTGTACAAAACGTTTCAGAGCATATTGCATTGTTGATAGTGGTGCTGTCATCTATCCGAAATAAAGTGAACACATTGAAACAAACCTGTGCAACTATGTCATAAAATTTATAAGAGATTTTAAGTTTTAATTTTACAAATTATGTAATAAAATTCATAAGAGATTTTATATTTTAATTTTACAAATTCAAATTATTTTGCAGTTTTTAGGCATTTAATTTCAATTGAAGTTTACCTGTAATGAATTTACAAATTTCTTTGCAAAAATATATCATTACTTCTTATAAGGATGGTACTGCATGAATTATTTAACAGTTGAAGTCAATGATTCACAATATGAATATTAAAAATGTAGTTTTTGTTCTAAAAGAAAGTTTTAAAAGAAGATTAAAACTCCTACAGACTTTATTTCTGATTTATAATGTCTATATGATAGCTAGATTATGAGATTCAAATGCGTAATATGACTAAAATCTTAACTTCAATAATTTATAAAAGCAAGATATGATAAAAGAATTTACGCTAATATTTTTCAAAATTTATGTGTTTCAGGTTAATGTTAAAAGTTTTGCATATTTCAAGTTTAAATAATTTCCTTTTTACGTGTTTTTATTTCTGCATGTCGAAAATATAAAAATAGCAATATAGCTTTTCTCAAGTATTTATATAAATAATCATTGTCTTTGTGATGACGATTTATTTAAAATCAATTATACTTATCGAATATGAAGGATAATATGAAATAGAATTGAGAAATATTACTGAATGTTTATTAGATGACTAAAGTTTTTCAGAGGCTGTTCTAGAATTTGAGTTCTAGTCCAATGACAGTCTAGGTAGATTCAAAAGGCTTTATCGTTAAGATGTACATTATAAAAATTTTAATACAATATAATATTTTTTAAATATTTATACTCAATGTTTTAAAAAATTATATATTGCATAACTTCATTTTTTAATGTTTGCTTTTTTTTTACAAGTAAAACTTCCTTCTCCTTGCAATGGTGAAATTTTAATTTTTTTATCATCTCATATCATAATGGTATTATTACGCATCATTTTCATATCCTCAATGAATTTGTGAATTATTGTTGTATGCAATGAGAAACTAATTGAAAACAACAGTATTTTAAATCAACATGTTTTTTGTTTTATTACAAATAACTTTCTTTTTAAAAAAAATTAGTAGTTACATCCGGAAGAAAACAATTTTTATTAACTATTTCTGCAGGGAAAAAAGGAAAAGAGAGATTTGGAGTGGTGGGAATGTAAGAAAAAAAACATTCTTTATAGGTTAATTTTAAGTATGATAGATGGCAGCACACACACACTAGTAATAGATGCAAAGAAATAAGGAAATCCTACTTTTGAAAACCCTCGATAGATGGCAATCTTGACGTTGTTTTGCACCATTTCCTGAAAAGCAGCTCTTCTCAAATGGTTGGTAAAATCCTAGGTTTTGGTTTCATTTTTCAACATAATGAATAGATTCAAATGCAGATTAAAGTGTTACTAACACTTTTATCAGCTCTCCTTTTTCCGAAGAATATTTAATTTTTATTACTTCCAATTCAAAAAGAATAGAAAATAATCTATTCATGTAAAGATTATTGAAATGCAAATCAGAGTTAATTTTATAATGTACTCGATAAAAAAACGCCTCAATATAAAAACTAAATTAATATAATACGGCAAAGTTTATGAACGATGTATAACTTTGCTTGAGGAAAATATCTATTCATGTATAGTTAAAATCAATTTTTGTTAAATTTTATTTTCTCACAGTTGTGAGAGATAATACGTCATACATCTAAGTATAGTATGGATGAATAAGAGATAAAATCAGGCAAGTTCCTCGAATTGGTGTTTATGATGAGCTCGCATATGTTTACGGCAGTGGTTCTCAAACTTTCAATACTTGTGACCCAATATTCAATCATAATTTTCATCGCTCCCGCCTCCATACAATAACAATGTATTGAATTCAATAACACACGATACTTTAATGCAAAAGCTACATTACGATTTAAACCTCTTAAGTGCCACCGGCGTATATAAACGTCTCCCTCAACCAAAACGTTATTTTCTCCAGACGTATATATACGTCTGTCAAAAGTACGATCCTTTCTGTGCACTGCTATCCTTAAAATTATTCCGAAAACTTTGGAATGCAATAAAAGAACAATGTTTGCGAAGGATTATTTCAGACTGTTTGCTTATTTATTCATTTTCTCTTGCGCCCCCCCCCCGCGTCCAATAAATCACATAAGCACGTTTACGTGGGAAACGATGGTATTGGGGAGCGAATCGCATAACTTTTAATCAGCAGTTAAGGAATTAATTACAAACCACACAAATTATCAAGATAAGTATTAATTTTTGCATATATTTTTATATAAGACACAATCAAGGGATCACTGGTAATTATTTACTTGTTCTTAAATTAATTATGAAAGATACATTGTGCAGTACTGATACTTTTATAAGTGTATTATATCAGTGTGAATGTGTATTCTATTTTTTATTATATCAGAATGTATTTTTTATTTGTTTACTTTCAGTAAGTTGGTAACTTTTTTTTTTTTTAAATAATCTTTTGTTTTCGACTTTTCAGTATGCTCGCGCCCCCCAAGAGAGGCGCTCCCCACAGTTTGAGAAACGCTGGTTTAAGGTATTTATGATAAAACATAACACTAAAAAAAATGGAAAGTACGTTTAAATGATATTGATTGCCATTTGAATACGTTCATTTTATTTCCGGGACGTAATGGTGAATATTAGGGCCCTTCTGTAAAGTTAGGTTTTGGGCCCCAAGACGAATCTTACAAACGTACTAAGCATCAGTCAGGGTTTGGGCTCCCTAGAATCCTGCCCCCCACCCCTACGATGTGGGGGTAGTGGGGGTGTACGTTAAACCGCTGCTTTATTTTCACATCCAAAAACAATATTTTTCTTAAATAAAGTTTCTTAAAAACTATTTTCCTTAGATATATACTTTTGAATGAATTTTACCTTTGGCTTTTTGAATTTCTTTAGAATTTTATATAATGTTTTAGTATATATACAACGTTAAATATTTTTTTTAAAAAAAGTTTCTTAACATTTTTTTTCTTTAAAAAATTTATCTCTGTATTTTTCCTCTGTGACAGATATTGATTTTTGAAAAAAGACCATATTATACAGAAGCTTCTCTTTTATTATCGAAGTGTAATGGAATAAATAACTTCAATGGTAAGGGTAGTACGAGTATATACAGATTTTTGCTTCCTAATCCAAAAGAATATTTCTCCGCCCCCCCCCCGTCCCACTAAAAAAGTTTATTTACGATATTCAGTTACTTTACAGACTTGTTTTTAAAGAGTATGAGAGAATATAAAGCAAATGGAGGCAAAATTGGAAAATTTTATGATTGTAAAAATTTATTTTATTTCTTCCTGAGTGCCCTTAGGGCATAGTTTAGGTCAATGATATGAGAAATCTGTCCCTGATAGAACTTGATTTTTATCTTCTTCTATATCCTAAGCAATCATCCATCAACAATCTAATTTTTTTTCCTTTGATATTCACTCTTTACTAATAGAAAATTGTTATTGTGTCAATAGCTTTTAACATATATATATATATTCAAATTAAATACTTGAAGATATTTGGATTCAAATTTTGTTGTTTCAATATGTTTGAACTCAAAATCGATCTCTTATAATTTAAATCATTCCCATTCGAGTTACAATATGCATAACCATCATGGTAAACACTGGAGCAGCTGGTTCTGAGAGGGTCCTGAATCAAACTTACTTCGGGGTCCTTTTTTAGGTATGAGAACGCTGTTAGTAGGACTGTAGCTACATATATTGGGGCCCCTGTAGCTTGGGGCACCCTTATCACCCGTACGGCTGATACTGCAGTAGCTACGCCCCTAGTAGTTAATGAAAACTCTGTAAATAACTAACAAACATATCCTCAAGGCATATCATCTAAAAACAACTAATATAAAAAAAATTTTGAGCCAATTCCTACTTAGATCAAAAAAGAAAATTTTTATTTTAGCTACTTTTTATTAAATAGTTACAATTAATATACATATGTATATACATAGGACAGAATCACAACATTATATATAAGTGGTAATTAATTTTTATTAATTATCATCAAAGTATCGTAGTGTCCTCCCAAACAATCGTGTATATAAAATTTCTGTTCAGCTGAATGCTTTAAAACGTGAGACGAAAATATTTTCAAGTTTTGACACAAGTCGCCAAAAATGATCCCAACGTGGCTGTATTCGTAATTCTTTAAATAATTAGTTTCAATCAATTAATTTTTATTAATTATAATTAAATTATTGTATTGTCATCCAAAATAATCATGTATATTAAATTTCATCTCAATTGAGCGCTTTAAAATGTATTTTATTAACTATTGAAAATTCCACCAAGATATATAGGTAAATAAATAAATAAATATATAGAGAGAGTGTGAGTTAATAGTAGGAATTGAATTAGTTTCAATCAAGGTTGTCTTTGCAAAGTGTACGAGAGCCTAAACTAAGGCCAGAGCATATTTTCAAACAGAAAAATGTCTAAATTTTCATAAAAATTTGCAATGTTGAAATTCATACATCTGTTTATATTATAGCATTTTTAAAATTTAAAAATACTCCATAGATAATTAATCTTTCCTTTTAATATGTAAAGGAATACCTCATTTAGCATTACAGTACATGGAGGAAAAGTGCTGAACACATTTTATACGAAAAAAGTAGGTCATCTCGGATAAAATGAGTAGAATGATAAAATATGCTGCTTTCTATAGGATAGCGAAGCCAGAATATAATATTAATGCTGGAGGAGTACTTTTATATCTGAAAAAGTATTACAAATACATGTCCTATTCTTTAACATAAGGCTTAGACAGCCAGAAAGGCGAATGGATATTCTGCAGAATGTAATTGTATTTTAAAAAGTTGATTATGTTGAAATAGATGAAATTTGTTTTCGGCATATCGAAGGTTTTAGTATCCTCGATAGAAATATTTCAGAAAGACAAATATGAGGACAATTTTCCTTATATGTGAGATTTCCTAATATTTTATTAAATTGAAAGTAATAGAAAACATGCATGAACTTTTTTAGAACAATTTCGAGGACGGATTTTTTTTTAATGCAAATATTTTGGGACTAAAAAATTCTTCCGACTTATTTCTTGAAATTAAAATTATCGTCCGTTACTTACAAAATTTATTTTTCTTTCAAAAGGAAAGATGTAGCCAATCATTTAATCAAAAAAAAAAATTTCCAAGGAGAAATAAAGTCGCCAATCATTATACCTAAAAGGAAAGATTCCAAAAGATTCCCTGAAAAAGACAAGTTCTATTTCGAATGCTTTTAACGTGTACCGCCCTAAATGTGGTAACAAGAGGAAATCCACCGATTCAGAACTCAATTGCAAAGCAAGTATATGTAGCAAAGCAAGTATAAGTATCAAAGCAAGTATATGTAGCGAACAAAAATTCAAAATAATAAACCGAGATTTCAGCCTTAATCAAAGATTAAAATTTTTTTATATATATCGTTCTTTACCGATGATTTTCTTGCTAAGTGGCATATTCAAAGGTGAAGTTTCGAGGTGCACATCCCTCCCAAAAACTAACAGATTTTTAGGTTTAGCTGAAGATTACGTCTCGGCACTTTCGTCTACATGTTTTTTAAAATCACTCCCCCCACATACACACCCCTCCCGTGCCCTATATAAAAGAAGTCTGTATATGCCACGGCCATGGGCCTTGCTTGATTTAATGAAACAAATTTTGTGGAGTCCACGATAAAAAAAATTAAGTAGAAAATAAATGAGGAAACATTGTTTCTCTCTGTAAAATACGGCCTTATAAAAAGAATTTCCGAAAAAAGGTCTATCTATTATCTAAAATGAGGAGAAAAGAGATACACAAACCAGGTTCCAAGAAAGCAAAGGAATTTCTAATAACGGCTTTGTGGCTGTAATCATAGATATCTCTTATAATCGTAGATGTGATAAATTAAAGATACGAAGAGTGGAAAACAGTGTTAAAATTACCTTATCATATCATTCAAACAATGTTTTACCTTTGAGATTTTATAGAAAAAAAAATCGGTGTTTCCAATAGCTTTTCAAAAGTGAAATTTGTGTCAAGACAAATCCACAGCTATGCTTCAAAAAACTACCGCTGTATTACTTGAAAAATTCAAATTGGCACAAATATTGCATATACATGGGGCCCTTGGGTTCCACACACATTTGAAAAACTCAAATATTTTTGTTTATATTGGTTCACCAAGTAGAAAATCCCAGGGTATTGAATTGGAAAAATAAAGAATTGCTTCCCGTCATTTGAAAATCAAACAAAAATGCCTGGATATTACTATGTTAACATTTAAAGATTGGTTCACTTTACTTTAATTCCCTTTGGGGCATCTAAGCAATATAATAAAAATAATAATTTAAAATTTAAATCATTATTGATCTTAAACAGTGCTCCAGGACTGACAAAATCTCTGCATATTTTATACCTGGAAATCAATGTTGTGTTTCTTCCTCCCAATATTACATGCTTTATACAGCACATAAACCAAACAGTGATAGCTACATTTAAACGATATTATATTAGTGCACACACAATAATAACTAAGGTCCTAAAAGAAACTGAAAGGGAAGAATGGCTAGCATTAATAGATTTTTGGAAGAATTATAATACATGGAAAGCAATAAAAATATTGAAGACTCGTAGGCTGGGAAGTAAAAAAAGTCGATAATGAAAGGTTGATAACTATTTTCTGCCAAAATTAGTAATTGTGAGCAGCAGAGACCATATAGTAAAACATTCGGTCCATAACCAAACGACTGTAGGCTAAAGTTCTTACTTGGTCAAACCTTCACCGCAGTTGCTGTTGTTGTTACTAATAATTACCCGTCTGGTCAGACAAAGTCGGACCAAATCAGTGAAACCATTGACTGATACTAGAAGTGGACTATCAAAGATATCTTCCCAGTCTAATTCAAGGCAACCCAAGATATGCTGAGGTGAAGCCTGTTCTAGCTGGCATTGAGGGCAAATAAGAAACCTCTTATTGCCTTCAGAAAAAATTGAAACTTTGTAATTGACCACTAGCAAGTCGGGACAGACAAATGTTCACCGTAGTAGTTTAGTTGATTGTTTATCAATGTCGACTTGAAAGGAATGTGACAGACCTCTTAATTTTGAAATTAAAAGATGAGGATGGTACCTGAGTTGTCACCCCATTCTCCTGATTCCCACACTACATCAAGGGGAAAATTTTGAGTCTCAACAGGATTCACATGCATCCCCCGAGTACAGTGGCATCAGAATGCAAATTCATGACTTGACAAAAGCAATTCCAACCCCCAGTTCGTGACTATGACTACTTTGCTCTCACAGTAGAATTTAAAGCTGCTGCAAATGAAATTCTACTGGGTTTTCTTGCTGTGTCGTGGCGTGGTTTGAAAATTGCTGATGGAAATACCAACTCAAGTGGCAATAATACTTGATCTTGACAAAAATTACCGTATATATGTGAGGGAATCGTCCCTCTTTCATGGCCTCCTAGAGATGTGGAAGGAAGAGAAGAAACACTAGCCATAACCAGAAGCAATCTATTTATTGATCTCACAAAATAGAAACACTGATTCAGTTAATTTCAACAAGAAAAGAATGTCTCATTGTAGGCAATATACGTGGAACAACAACAAGATGCACGAATTATAAGAAGACTACAAATATCGACCTCTTTATTTTAGGATCAATTCTATTACCCCAATTAACTTAACGTTAATTTAACTTCAGTGACCAATCGTCACTTTAAATCTTTCTTCTATTTCATATTTGAAATATTCTATAAATTTTTGTGATACCTAATCAGTAGCAATCTCACCTGACTTCTGGCTTTCTCTCTCTCCTTCTCCTCGTTGCTAGCTAGAAAACCTTAACTATATATAGTAGATTTAATTTGAATATCACGGTTTCTTCTTCAAAAGGGTTGGTTGTGAACAAACGCGAATGATAGCCCAAAGATTTCCCAAGAGGATTAGAGGAAGGTACGTGAATAGATCCGTCACATATATTGGTTTAATCGTCATGTATTGAATGTCAAGAGATAAATGACTAAATATGGAAACTTCATATTACAAGAAAAAAATTAACACTGTAGAAACTCATCTTCAAAACAGCAACAAAAATTAATTAATTTTCTGAAATGTACAAAAAGTATTTGATTATGATAGAAAGTTTAATATATACAACAAGATTCTCCACATTTTATGTAATTCCAAACTTTTACAAGCATAATATATAAGCATAAATTAGTCATCAAAGAAGTCATAAATTCTTTTATTCTATCTTTGTTGATATTTTGTTGTGGAAAGTGTAAATGTTCTTGGAAATGGAAATATAAAATACGTGGAAATATTAAAAATTTTTAAGCACAATATATTTAATGAGTACGTCAAACATGATTTGAAAATTACATAATAAAAATAGTCATACCATATTTTTTAATCTATTTACTTTTTTAACTACTGTTTACAAATAAACTAAATAATTCATCAATCACACACACACATATCAAGTGAAAAATTATACCAAAACGTTAAAAACCTAAACTGATATTTTATTGCAAAAGCAAAACTGTTGTACACTTTCATTAAGTTATCAAATTATTACTTTTTTTTTATCGAATTGTGTTCTTTAAAAAACATGTTTCCAACCAAGAAACAAAAAATTGATGAGAAATAATCCTCTTTAAAGACCAAAATAATTTGCTACAAATAGCACTCATTGAGCCTTTTATCTCGACCAAGGATTTAGACGAAAATGGTTAAAAGATACTTGTCTAAACATAGACATTTAAATTATCCCAAAGAATTAAACCTTATACAATCATTGATTTTGACACATGATAATTTCTTAAAAATTCTTAAAACACCATATTTGTGACAATTATTTCTTCCCTTATTTTAGAATAACTGACAACATAACAAGTTAAAAAGACTATATAGAGTTCCACAAAAAAAGTACTTTGACACATATACGTTTAGTCACGTAGCAAACAAGAAATATATTTCGCTAATCTTTTGTTTTGGACAGTAACGGAACAGATTTAAGGTACTTTCATTTGACAATTGACTGCGGTACTGGCAAAACAACGTGTATAATCCGAATCATCCTTTCCTTGAGCATCTGCTTCCGAACAACCGGAAGGAAAGTAAAGGATAAAAATTTTCCTTTTCTGTTGGTAAAAAAAAGTAGAAATGCAGTCTATGGAATGTATAAGGAAGTATCCGGAGATTTAACACTTTGATTGAAGTTATGCATCGTGATTATATCTCCATCGAAAAAAGTTTAAAATTGAGTTTAATTGAATTATGTTTACTTCCGAATCGGATAAAAATTTAATGCTTATTTATTTAATTTGCTTTTATTGTATTTATTGCAGCTTTCCATGAAATCTGGAACAGTTTCCAAAATGGTATGAACTTTAATTTAATAAATTTGCATAATGGTTCCTTTGAAAAAGCGTTCATCTGTATTCAGAAGTTGTATCAATCGTTTAAAGTCTTTTCGTTCTTTTCCGAGGGTTAAATCATCTTCGAATAATAGGTTATTTTAAAAATCATTTTATTTCTTATGCGATTAGAAAACTCATTTTAAAGGCTTATATATCCTTCAAATGAGAAGGCAAACGCGAGTGATTATATCAACAATCTACCAACATCATAAATTTTCGCATAGTCGAAACAATGATACAATTATGACAGATTATTTAAGGCGGACAAATTAGTTTATCTTCAAGGAAAATGGCAATTTATCTAAATTTAAATGGCAATTAAATTAAACTTCAAAACCCATAAATAGATAGCAAGAACTTACAAAAAAATCTGAAATATTTCGATCCATATACTAACAATATTTCATATAATAAAATTAATGTAGAATTTTCCTTCTAATCCAGTCATTAACATTCTTTTCAAAATAATTGTGTACGTTAAAATATCGTTTG
Organism: Trichonephila inaurata madagascariensis; assembly: GCA_019973955.1. Lineage (NCBI taxonomy): Eukaryota > Metazoa > Arthropoda > Arachnida > Araneae > Nephilidae > Trichonephila > Trichonephila inaurata. Next base: position 13,622 of record BMAV01027808.1, on the reverse strand, counting down.
ACGGATATTATTTCATATTTCCTTATGAAAATCGTTTGGTAGTTATAATTGTTTAATTATAATATTAGATTTGTTTTTGATTATATCAATTGTTTGCTATAATGTTTAACTGATAACTGTTTCTGTACCTGAATAATTAAAGAAGAATTCGACAGTTAAAGTTTCATCTTACAGTTTGTAATATGACTGAGTGATCTGTATCTTGTTTCAGTAAAAATTGTTAAAAAAAAAAAAAAGAATGTGTTGAAAAAGCTGATAATGGGACTTTATTTGATTTAAATATATTCACAGAATATGGGGAAGAATTTATTAGAATTAAAAAATTAAGAAATCATATTAACTCTATTTGAAGGGAATCCTAAATTGAAGAGTTTTAAGTCTTAATTCTAAAGTATGTGATAGAGTATTTCGATAGATCATTTGTGTGTGTGTGTGTGTGTGTGTGTGTGTGTGTGTGAAAGAGAGTTTGCCATATCACTATTCAATTTTATTCTATGCATACGATTATGAATATTTCATTACTCGGCATACAGTATCTTAAACTTTTTCTAATCGCCATTTTTATTATCCAACAGATTTTACGTTCTTGTAAAGAAAATAACAAGATTTGTGCACGAATAAAAAATTCCACTGATTACTAATTCTATTACTGTCAAAATGTTGTAAATCCCAAACATAAAATCATGAATAAGTAGTGAAAAGCCATAAATTAGATTATATTATCTCAAAAGATTTTGCTTGAATATAAATTAAATTTAGAATGAAAAAAAATTTGCTTTTGCTTTTTTTAAAAAAAGACTGTAATGTCTTATATTGTAAACATTTCATTTATTTATGTTAGCACTAAAATGGTCAATAGTGGTTTGTCACAAATGAATAGACACCACTCAATAAAACACAACACAGTGGACTGCTAAAAGTTCTTTTTTCACCCACACTATATGTAAACAGTTACACTCCAAAACAAGGCGTGGCAGGAGTCGCGTCGCAAGCGTCTCCCCTTTCCATGTTGAGATGTCTCCATCTTGCACTTAACAATTTAAGTACAATAGTTTAATTTCCG
>BMAV01027807.1:0-143568 GCA_019973955.1 Trichonephila inaurata madagascariensis | reverse complement strand
GAGTCTGTGAGAAAAGGTAGGAAATGCACAAAAAAATAAAAAGCAGGATTTTGTGGCCTGTATAAATTTCCTTTTATATATCCAATGTCCTTGCCTTGCATATAAGATCTTAAAAAACACAGACAGAATTATGAATGTAAAATTATTAATTCTATAAATAGATAATTATATACAAATGTAATAAACACGAAAAAAATTTTTAAAAATCTATCTTCCACAAAAATACAAAAATTAGAAAAACTTTTATGATATTGTTCTAAAGCGAAACAAGCAATATAATTTTTTTTAAAGACAATTTCTACTTTGAATGGAAGAATATAAAGTATTTAATAAAGATTGAAAAAATTTTAAAATAAATATATATTAACCAAAGATATTTTGTCATACCTCAAGTTCTTGCTTAAACATCCCTATTAAACTATTGAAAAACACTGGTTACAAACAAAATGAAGAATTTTTTGTTTTTCTTACTTTTTTCAACAAAAATTAAATAAAGCAAATTTTTTTTATATCATTTTTTTTCCCAATTTCGTAGATTTTAGATCAGTTTACGAATATTAAATATGTTTACAGATCGAAGTCATTCATCAAAAACCGCGACAAAAAGAAACACAAGTAGTTTAGGATTGAGATAAATTTAAAAAACCAATTAAATAAAGTCTTGTGTTGGGAATCAACTTTCCTGTTTTTTTCACAAATTTAATGCAATTTTTGTTTCTCGGTAAATCTTTTGGGGTCATTAGCTCAAAATACATTTTAAAATTTAAATAATATATATATATATATATAAATTTAAGTCAATTCCTATTTAGACAAAAAGAAAAATTTTATTTCAGCTACTTTTATTTAATAGTTAAAATTAATATAAATATGTATATATATTGTCAGAATCACAATTAATGGGAATTAATTTTTTAAAATTTTCAAAAGATCGTATTGTCCTTAAATTCAGTCCAACTGAATGCTTTAACACGGAAAAAAACCTTTTCAAGTTTTGACCAAGTCGCCAAAAGGTCGCTAAGTCCCAACGGGGTGTTTGTATTTTTTTAATTTTTAATCATTTTTAAATTTTTTAATTATAATTAAATTATTGTATTGTTCCAAAAACCGTATATAAAATTTCAGCTCAATTCAATTTAAAAAATGTATTTTATCAACGATTGAAAAAATTCCACCAAGATAAATAAATATACAAATATATAAATAAATATATAGACCGTGCGAGCTAATAGTAGGAATTGAAAAAGTTCCATTTTTAAATCCAACGAACTCGTCTTTCTATGAAATCCAATATAAAGTATTTTCTGTTCACTCACACTCAATATTTCCCGGTAAAATACTAAAATACACACTGGAACAAAAAGAAAAATAAAATTGCCCAAATATAAAGAGCAATAAATCTTAATTTTAGTCAGCCAAAACTGACGGTATAATATCCTTCCATACCATTCCTCACTCAAGTGCGGTCTCATTAGAACGAACAAGAACTCGCAAAAGTGGAAAGATTCTTGGCGATATTTCTTATTTTTTTTTTTATTTCTTCATTCCGCCAAGAAATCTAATGCGCCAAAAAAAGAAAAACTCTTCAAGAAAGTGGTCCAATTTGCATAATACATCAATCAATTCTGAAAGAGTTTGAGTAATTTGGATAGGAGGTAAAACTCAAGGGTTAGGAAACACTTTTTGGAACCCAATTCGAGCACCGATCAAAGAGAATTTTATTATTTTCTTATTTTTCTAAAAAAAAGAACCGAGTTCGGTAAAAGCATTACCCTTTAATTTGTATTGGGTGATGATAGCTCAGCAAAAGATTGTTTCCTGAAACTTTTCTCCTCGAAATCGTTGATGTTGTTTCTTCCAAAAAGAAGTAATTTGGCCCCAAAACGGGCATGCAGTAATTAGTTCAAAATAAAAGATAGGTAATTGTTGATTGTTGCGTTTAAAAGACCACCGGCAACTTTTATCAAGAGGCATTCGGAAATGATTATAATAACGCGTTTCGAATTTTAGTGAGTTGAAGAAAAAAAAGTATTTTATGTAATGCAAAATGGAAAAGGATTCGTATTTTGAATGCCTTTTGCGATGGAATATTTTCATTTAATTTTGAACTAAGAAATTACCGTTTTGATTCAACAATAATTTGTCGCGCGGTTTATAAAAACAGAAAAAAAAAAACTTAGTAAATATTAATTAGTCAGATAGGGATTGTCATTCACAAAATATATCTAACAATATGAGAGATTAAAAAAACATTCATTCGTGATTTTTACTATGGTAAATGTAAAAAAGTTACTCAATGGGGGAGGGGTGTGTGTGGAGATCACGATTTTATGGTGGGGAAAATCATTATTTATCGGAAACCTACCTATGTGCAGAAAAGATTCTACACAGTATGAATAATAGAAAAATAATTTCAAAAATTAAGGGTTCACAGTACCATTAAATTGACAAAAATCGGTCAAAAATTCAAATCTAATTTTTTAAGCCTAAATTATTATTTATAACTTTTCGACAAACTCACAAAGTTTGAAAGCTCTGAGTTTAAAAAAACGTAGAGTTCTGTTCAACTTTTAGGCACTAACCCACAAGAAAATTCAGTACACTTAAAACCATAACGATTGAGAACGTTGGAACGAATAATTAGAGACACTGTTCCAAGTCCCATCTTGAGAAGGAAACACAGAAATATTCCACCCCAAAAAATTTCTGCAGAGAACTAAACATCCGTCGTTTTTCTCACACTCCTAATAGGTAGCATTGGATGGGTGATCTTCCAATCGATGCCATCATCAGGATGATTGGTCAAAGGAGAAGGGATGCTTCGGTGGAGGAAGTCGCATTACAGATAGGCCGACCCCCGAGTAATTGCGGAGGGTGGATAAATATATTCCTTGGACCTTTAAAAAAAAAAAAAATCCGTTTGTATCGGTCAAACTTTCATTCCTCAGAAAAGGTACATAGATATAGATTGCCACAAATGAAACTTATGCTAAAAGTTGTGGCATCCAATGAATTTTTGAGCTGGTACATCAGCTTTAGTTAATTCATCGTTCATGATCCACTCTATATTCCTAGGGAGAAGGTGACTGGGAGTTACATAAACGTCGCACTATAAAGCAATAAAAAGAACTATTGATCTCGTCATTTTGAACCTCGGTCAAGTGAAGAGGACAACACCTGCGCTGAGCCTTCACAGATTTAACATACATCGACCTCCTCAACACGGTGGGTCTTCAATGGGACTAGAATCGAACAAACGACTCTCTGGGGGAAAAGGGGGGACATAGGGGAGAGGGGGGGGACATAGAGGGGAGATGTGGAGGGCATAGGGGGGGATGTGGAGGGGATAAAAGGGGGATGTGGAGGGCATAGAAAAGGGGGAGAGGTGGGGGGAAAAAAGGGAGGGGAGGTGGAGGAGAAAGAGGGAGAGAGGTGGAGGAGAAAGAGGGAGATAGATAGATGAGAAGTGGGGAAAGGAGATGGGGGAAAAGGGGGGGGAAATAGGGGAGAGGAGGGGGAAAAGACAGAGGGAGAGAAAGAAAGGAGGGAGGGGGGAAAAGGGGGGAGAGGAAAAAACAGAAAAGGGATAGGGAAGAAATAAAAGGGGAGGAAAAGAGAAGGGAGAGGGGAAAGGGGTAAAAGAAAAGATAGAGAGGGGAAGGGGAAAAGGGGGAGGGGAAGAGAATCCCTAATACTATGCAATAATATTCAAGACAATTTTAGGACTTCCTGTTGTATTTTTTTTTTGTTCACTTTTTTTTTTTTTTTTCCCCCCCTAACCTAGGGGGGTTTTTAAAAAATATTTAGCTAAGGGCCCATTTTAAAATCACTAAACGGGCCGGGGGTTTCATTTACGTCCCCCCCAAAAGGGTTTTGGGCCTGAGTCCCCCTGACCCCGGGGATGCCCCAAACAGGTGGTTTTGGAAGCGAACACCCAGGGGGTTTTAAAAAACAATGGATTAAAAAATTCCCCAAAAAAAATGAAAATGAGTGAGAAGGAAGGAGAATTCCCAAAAAAAAGGGTTTAAGCCAAATAAAAAATTCTTTTTCGGTTTTTCCCGTTTTTTTTAAAAAGAATTTTAAATTTCAAAAAAAATTAAAAATTTTGTTTGTAAGTGAAAAAAACAAAAAAAAAGGGAAACCCTTAAAAAATTAAACATTTAAAATTTTTACGGAAAAAAATTTTGAAAAAAAAATTTAACACTTGTTTTAAGTGAAGGAAAAAGGTTTTTTTAAAAATTCCCTTTTTTTTTAAAAAAGGGAAAAATAAAAACTAATATGTTAGTGAAGGGTTTTAAAGTTATTTTTAAAAAAATCGAAAATTTCCCAAAAAAAATTTAAGGCAAATTTTTTTAAACAGAATCGCAAAATTTGGGCAAAAAATCTCGGTCAAATTTTTTAAACAAATAAAAAATTTTTACAATTGGTTTCCCGGGGGCAGTTTTCGTTCAGAGATCTGAAAAAAGCACTGATGACTCAAAACCCGATTTTTAAACTTCCATTCTTTTTGTACCCTTTTAAAATTTTTAAATCTTCAAAACCCGAAACGGTTCCACTTTCAAAAAAAAGAAAAACCCCTTCAAAATGGATACGAAATACCCCTTTCCTCTTACCTCCTTTTCCGGTGGGGCCTCATCCCCATCCCACTGAAAAAACAATGACAAAAAAAACCCTGGGAAACGTTTCATTGTTTATTTTAAACCCCGGAAAAAAGGGTAGACCCCTAAAGGGGAATTTACAATGCGAAATTTTTTAAAGGGATGACTGTGTGTTCCCACGTTGAACTCCTCGAATCTAAGAATCACTTCGCGGAGGAAGTTCTCGATTTCAAAACCCCCCTTTTTCCTTTTTGAGAATCGGGGTGAAATTTTTTTTTTGAAAAATTATTCACCAGCCCTGCCGTTAAAAAAATTTTTCTCCCAAAACTTTAAAAAAAAAGTTTTTAGTGAAAAACATGTGCTGAACATTTTTTTAAAAGGAAGGGGCCAACCCTTTTCAGAGGACAGAGATTTAATTTTTTGGACACCCACTTTTTTTTTAAAAAAATGGGAAAATAGAAATATCACTAAATATGTTGTGACGCGGTTTACCGCGTTTTTTACCCAACCCCAATCTTTAGGGCCAGCATTTAGTTATTTTTACAGCCAAGCCTTTTTCAAGAAGAAACCGTGATATTCAGATTGTTAGTAGATTAATTAAAAGGTTTGAATCGCAAGGAAAGGAAAAGGAAGCTGAGATGCTGAACGCCGTGGGGCTGATGGTTTAAAGGGAATTTAAAATTAGAAGGGAATTATAGAACGGGCTTTAGTAAATCCAAAAAAATTAAAGGGAAAATTTAAAATTCATAGGATAACTTTGCTTAAAAATTAAAACGGGGGGGATTTTAGGCGCTTTTTTAATTAATAATTTTGGGATAAGTTATATCACTTTTCCCGTTGGGTTTCCCATTTTAAGACTTGTTTTCAATATATTTAGATAATAAAAAAATTGGGTTTATTATGGCCAACTTGGGTGATCAATTCTTTCCTCCCCAAATTTGGGTCCGTAGAAGAAGAATGGTACCCCCCGGAAAAATACCCGGGGGGGAAAACCCCCAATGCTACTGAAAAAGGGAAATTATTTTAAAAAAACGTTTAAGTTTGAAAAAAAACGTTTTTAAAAGGTTTTTTTTTTTAATTTTTTGAAACTTTAAATTTCAATTTTTTTAAAAAAAATTTTACAGAAAAAAAAAAACGGGGAAGGGGGGGAAAAACCAGGAAAAAAAAACAATCGATAAAGAGAAAAACCCAAACCATTGCTCGTGTTTTCTTTTAAACCCCCCCGGGTCGACAAAAATTAATCAAACCGAAATTCACCGGGGAGAAGCGGGTTTTTTAAAGCCTGTCGTTAGCCTTGGCTTTGAGCAACCGTGGGGGAAGTACCCATTTTTCTCGGTTTTACCCCAATTTTAGGGGGAACACCCCGGGGTGGTCAGGGTCTCCCACCCTTTTCCCTTTCCACCCCCTTTCCCACGGATTTGCGGGCTCGAGGGGAAATTTTAGAAAAGGGCAAACAATATACTTTTAAAAAGCAAAAGTTCTTCTTAAAATTTCGATTCCCCCCCTTAAAAAACACCGAAATTCCAACGGGTATTTTGACCACTTTCCAAGGGGGGTTAAAATAAATTTTTTTACTTTAAAATTTTTAAAAATAAAAATTTAAAAAAAAATAATCCCGCCCCCCTTTCCCAAACCCTTCTAAAACAACTTTTTTGGGAAAAATTTTTGGGGCCTTTAATTTTAAGGTTTTTTTTCCAGGTTTTAAATTCCATTTTCTTCAATTATCCTACTTTTAAAAATCAAAACACAGATTCCCCATGTAATTTTCAATAAAGATACACTCCCGCAAAATACATGCAACAATACATTTTCGTTCCTCCTCAAGGCAGTCCGAGATTTATCATTCCACTAAAAAACAATATAAGAGGGACTGTGGGAGTATTTCATTGTTCACTCAGATGCTCAAAAAGGAGTAACAACTACGAGAAAATTTGCTATGCGCATTACTTATGTAAATCACTCGTGCGTTCGACGATACCAACGCTCCTTGAATCTAAGAATCAATTCGAGGAGTTACTCTCTTCCGTTTGTGAAAACCGAGAAAAGTTTTTACTCTGGGGATAATTATTCACCTGCACGTGCTACTAAAGAAGATTTTTCCCCAAAGAGAAAAATATGCATATTCTGTTTGCATATACTGCGGTATGTTTAACAAATCGGTATTAAACGTGGCTGAGTTCTTTAGGTTTATCTTGTCATACTTTTCTAGTAAATCTTTAAAGGAGTTTTTCTAAGGAAAAATGACCAAAAGCCAATCAAGACCTTAATTTTGAAAAATATGTTACATGATTGATAAATTTCTTTTAAGATTTGTATTATATTTAATTTTAATACAAACATTACGCGACATTTTATCAATTTATTGACGTTGTGACGGGCTACGCGTCTTTTCTTTAAAATAACCTTGGGCTTTTAAAATTAATGGCAATTTTTCCCAACCAAAACCCAAAAAAAAAGGGAAAAGGGGAAAAAAAAAATGCAAATAAGATAGCTTTTAAAAAACAGAAACGTGGAGATGGCAATTTTTGGGGGAAAGGTATGTTGAAAAGACTATGGGTTTCGGCCCAAACTGAAGTTACCTGGAAAGCAAGTCATTAAAGCAAAGGGGCATACCATTACACGCCGAACGTTTCCACATAAAGATTTAATCTAAGTTTGAATTAAGGTGGAAAATTTTTGTTTAGGGCTTTTTATTATTAGGGGAGAGGGGATTAAAAAAATTATAACTTAGAGAAAGGGTCTAAATTGCGCGATTCTTTTAACTATCACTGTGTGTTTGTTCATTATAGATTCTCGCTTAATTAAATTTATCTAAATCGTTAGACATTTAAGTTTTATTCTTAATAAAGTCATTAAGAATCAAAAATGTCTTCCTTTTCAAACCCTACACCTCTAGCTCACGCTGACAATCGGTCAGATGCGGTCACCAAAGGGGAGCGGTATCACAACGTATTATAGTAATTTCCACGCAATCAGAAATTCAAGAACTGAAATAGAATGAAAGTATAATAAGAAAATTGTGAAAGTCCCGAAGGTTGTCATGTTTGTCTCGAGAATTTTTTATTTTTTTCGTCATTAATCTTCCTACACACGTTCTGAAAAGTTTGAATGAAATAGTTCAGAGCGAGGCAAGAGTTTGATCCGGAAAGCATCATCATTAATAGATATGTTCACTAAGATATCATATATTGTTACGTTGAGATCGAGGTTCGAGGATTTTTGCCAATCAGTCGCAAAGAACAAGACAGTTCGTTAAAAGCGACGAGAATTTTTTCGAGAATCCAACCGGGAAAAACAGGTTCAGCAGCCATTGCGAAAAATCTCAGGTCTTCACCCAATACACCCAGACAAAAAATTTTCGTGTCAAAATACCTATTAAAAAACACAAGCATAGCCGACAATCGGTAATCACGGTCAAAAAAAATACGATGTTTTGGCGAGTATCTCTCTATTTACAGGTCCGGCGGATCCTTCGAGAAAAATCCGCTTGCGTCATAGAGCGTGCTTCTAGAAGAATTCATAAGGTTCCGAACTCGCTAAAAATGGTCGCCAAGTTGCCCAAATTGGTTGCCTAAAATGATGTTAACTTGGCTCTATCACCAAGATTTCGCCAAGTTCCAATTGAATCACCATTATAACGTAAGGGACGGCGTTGCTTGCGAATATTATTATTTTATCATAAAATAAATATAACAGAGTAAAAAATGTTTTTAACACCCAAAAATACAAATTTTTTTACACTATTTTACACAAAATTCGTAACACTTGTTACGGAAAGCATCATAATTTATGTATATTTTCACAAAAATATTGTATACAAAAAATTGAATTTTTGCATATTTGTTTGGAACTGATACAAGTCCACACCGTTGACGATGTTTTTCCCAAAAATTTTTTGAGGAGCTTTGCTGATTTTTTCAAAAAAAACCCAAACCCATAAAATTTTTTTAAAAAATTTTTTTTAAAATTGCTTTTTACTGGAATCGAACTCAAACTCAGTGGCGCAAAGCCCATGGGGGCCGGGGCCTACGTTTATCCCAGTATACGTGACCACGGGACCCCAAAGGGTGCATGAGCAATGCCCCGATCGGGTGGTCAGTCTAAAAACGAACCCCCCCAGTGTTCAGTTCCCCCCCAAGCAGGTGGGTGGTGTTATATCTATATAAGATGATACATTAAGTGTGGGTATGATATCTATATAAATTAATACCAAACATCAAGCGAAGGCAATCGTTTTAGCGTGGTCGATAAGATACTCCCTTCCGGGAAAGGAAGGCCCGGTCGAAACCTTCCTTCCTTCAAATCCAAACTAACCGAAAATATATACAGTGAAACACGTTTAAAGTGAAAACGCTTTAAGATGAAATATCGGTGAACACGAAATAATACAATGGTCCCGGACAAACTACTATGTATTTTCATGCCTTTGTTTTCTCATAACACGAAAGCGAAAAGATTTCTCTCCTGAAAATGAACAAAATACGAAAATCACCAGCCGGAGTGGACTGTCCTATAGTATTACCGGAAGAATTAATTGCAGTAGATGATGATAATGTGTGTAAAAATCCAATGATGGCGGACAAAGGCAATTTGGAGTTCGCTGTAAGCTCAAAAAATACAGTTGATGCAGATTCCGACGACGAAAATGAAATGAATAATGCAGCTCCCGTTCCCCCCCCCCTCCCGGGAAAAGAGGAATTCATAAAAAACATGCGCGGGTTTTTTAGAAGCACATTCCAATTGTGAAATGAATATCTAAATGGACGATATTTGTTGACAATTTGAAGCTAGAAAGAACAATGCAAATATATATATATTATATAAGATTATTTTCCAAAACTAAGAAAATTTTTTTAATAAATTTCGTATTAAATTTTTTAAGCTTTTATGAAGTTTTTTTTCCCCTTGTTTTTTTATTAAATATATGCATATATTTTGCCCCCGGGCAATTTTGGTTTGAAGGTGGGTTTCCCCTGGGAATCGCCCCCCTTTCCCCAGGGGGCCAAACCCAGGCAAAAGGGGGTTTCTTTCCCCCCCCTTTTGGGAAAATCGACTCACCCTCACCAAAGGTTGTAAAAAAGGCCAAAGTGGGGCCCGATCCTGGGGCTGCAAATTCACCCTTTAAGAATTACTTTTCCCAAAAATAAAATCCCCTAATAAATTGAAACATTTTTTGGGGGTCTCTTTCCCTTTAAATTCAATTTTGTGGAGGATTTCGTAAAAAGGGAGGGAAGGGGAACAGGAAGTGACGGCGCGCGTGATGGTTTTCCTTCCCCACCCTCGCATCGGGTCTAAGTCTAGTAGTTTTTTTTTATATTGTTAAAATTAGCATATCAGAAGATTCGAATTTTTATTTAGGATAAACTTACGATCAATTGTTAAAGTCTCAGAACTCGTTGTGTAAGAAATCTGAGGTTAATTTTATATGTGTTGTGACGTTTTCTTTTTTTTCTAAAATAACCCCCAGTTTTGACGGCCACGAAAGGTTTTTCCCCAACCCAAAACCAAAAAGTAAAACGAAGTAGATGCAAATAAGATAACCTTTAAAAAAGGGTAGAAAGTTTAGTGAGCAAAATGGAATTTAAAAAAGCCATTTCGGAAAAAAAAAGTGTGGATGGGGGGTTTAGAATCAAGACGCCCACCTCGCTAATTATACAAGGTGCATACTATTGCACACGAGCCCATCGTCTACCGAAAGTAATTGAATCATTGAGTATTAAACCCAAAGGGAGGGAGAAATATTCGAACGCTAGTATATTATTGAAACGATTTCGGATCTAATTAGTTATATTGATAAGTGATCTAAATTTGGGGTCTGAGTTAGTTAAAACGGCGTACTTTTTGGGTTTTTTCTCGTTTAATATAAGTTTGTTGATATCTAAATAATTTAAGAAATTTTAATAAAGTCATATTTAAATTTTAGAATGTTTCATCCTTCCGATAATCCCACACCTCTAACTTACGGGAAACCCCAAGACATATATCGACAGATGGCTATGTCGGTGAAACTATAAAAATTATATTTACGTTGCGCTGAAAAAATTCAACATTCTTGAGAAATGGTGTAATATGGAATTATTCAAATAAATATTTTTGTGCGTATCTTTTTCATACTTCGAGGTTAATTCCCATCGCTGTCGATAGCAAACAGAACCCAGATGTTGCGACTCTCACATGGACATTATTTTTCTATATCCTTTAACACGAAAAAAATATTTCAGTCCCTTCAGTTTCACGTTAAATGATTTTCACTGCAATTCTATGTATTAAACATGGATATTACTGGCATGTCATTAGTTACTCATAACCCCAAGAAACAATAATGGCGAGAAAAGACAAAAAAATTGGCAACAATGCCTCTTAAATCAAGCATGGCATTGCTTTCCAGACAAGGTCTTATCGCCATCTTAAGTCAATCTTTATCTTGATTGATTCCCCGTCTTCTAATCGGATTGGGTTGGATAAGCCGACGGACAAGAAAAAGGGCCCGAAGCCCAAGAGAAGCATTTAACTCAAGATTCCAGTAAGCCATCCCTGTGCCTCAGGTGCTCTTTTTTTATTGTTGGCTGCAGTGTCGGGATGATAGATAGTCTGATGAGATGGATGAAGAGTCATTTTGCGAGAAACATTCTTTACTCTATACATTTTTTTTATTACTCCTGATTTTCCCTTTGGCGGTCTCTTATCTGGAGGGCATTTTGTTATGATAGCTTTGAGATAGATATACAAAATTTATGATTTTGTTTTTGTTTATTCGGAATTGGGTACAGAGAATGAATGTCACTACGTGATTAGAAAATATTTTAATTGGTATATTATAATAACTTTTCAAGGTTAAAATTCATAATTTGACTATTAACCCCCTTTATCTACAGCATTATGATTTACTGCAGTTTTTTTCACGCAATTTTTTTTTTGGGGGTCACTACTCTAAAAATTTAAAAGGGATATACATTAACAAAATACACAACTTTGAGAAATTTAATTAGTTAGAGCTAATTAATTAATTAAAGATATTCAACTGTAAAATTAATTGTATACAATGGTCACTTAAAACAAATAGTTAAATCGTTTTCTAAGATATTTATTAACATAAAAAAAATAATAAAATAAATAAAATAAGATACTTAAATTTTGACATTAACTTTTTTTTCAAGATAAAAGGATAATTTTTCGAACCGGTAAAAACCCCTTTTTAGCTAAAAACGCACTTTGTGTGTGTGTGTTTATAAAACTATTCCCCTTTCCCCCGCAAAAAATCTCATCATAAAACCCCGTGGCCCTATATTTTGGGAAGAGCGGTTTTCCCAAAAAATATTCCTGCTAAGTATCATCAGAATATTCAAAAAAATGGTTTTTCCCCTATAAAATTTTTTAAAGTGAGTGGTACTTATAAGTACCATCGGAGATAAAGCGTTAAAAATCCCAATAAACGGGAATCGCGTGGGGGTTAAAGACATTTTTCCCCGAAGATCTTTTTAAAGAAATCATAATTATGATAACTTGAATAATCTTTACAACAGAAAAAAAGTGATTTGTCAGTGGTAATGTCACTGCGGTAACAAAGATAACAATCAACTAAAAACACCGTCAGCCGAAAACGCAATTTCTGCTATAAAACTATTCGCCTTCCCCACTAAAATACATATTACAGAATCCGGGGTTTTCAAAAGGAAAGATTTTCCCCCATTGTTTGTAATTTCGTCTAAAAAATAAAGAAAAAGCCGAAGTGCCATTTGCGGAGTGGAATACTCAAAGGAATATTTTTCTCTTATGGAATAGGACTAAGTTCTGTCGGTTCCGGTGGCTCAGAGATAGCGTTGTGAGGGATTCGTTCCACTCTCTTGCCCGCCTAGAGGAGTGGGAGGAAGAGAAGAAATTCTAGCCCTATTCAAAAAAAAATCCTTTATTGGGCCCAAAAAACCCCCAACTCAATTCCCAAAAATTTTAAAAAAAAAGAGATGTCCTCAACCAAAAAACAAATGTGGGTTAACAGCAGATACCAAATTTTTGAGAAGACTATCATTACCAAAAACCCCTTTTTTCCCGGATAACACACAAATCTACTATTCCACCTTTAAATTAAAACTAACTCCCAAACCCCCGTGGGCCCAAACGTCACTTTTTAATTTTTTCCCCCCAATCCCAAAATTTGGGAAAAACTCTATAAAAAAAAAATTTTACCTGATCAGTAGCAATCTATCCTATCCCCTTACTCTTTCTCTCTCTAGCTAGAAAGCCTCTCTCTATAGACTATATATAGCAAACCATTTAAATACTAAGGTTTCTTTTTTCCAAAGGTTGGGTTTTGAAATAGACGCGAATGGGTAGCCCCCAAAAATTTCAAAAAAAGGGTTAAATGAAAAAAAGGGGTAGGGTCCGTCACAAACCGTGCCCGCTTCTTTTTGTGGTCGTGTTGGGAAACTACAAAAAAGATTTTTCCCAATGGTGATGGAAATTCCTATGGAGGTAGAATGCGATTTGATAGATAATTGGTCAAAGAAACTTTAGGACTGTGTGAATTCAAAAAGGGCAAAAGTTTAAATTTAAAGGTCAAATAAATTGAGTGAGTGAATATTAACGTCGCACTATTCAGCTACTCGAAGGCTTTTGGCGACGGACCTCGACATTTTGAACCATGGTCAAGTGACGAAGGACGACACCTGAGCTTGCACTCCCATCTCCTAACTTCCACACCACACCAACGGAAAGGACGTTTGAGCCCCGACAGATTTAACGTGCATCGCTCCCCTACACGGCGGGTCTTCATTGGTACTAGGCTACAACTCATGACACGCCAACCACGAGTCCGTTACCTTGACCACTAGTCTACCGCGGCCACGGGTTGATTGATTGAATATTAAAGTTTAGCTACACGAGGGCTTTTGGCTTACGAGGGACCACGTAATTTGAACCATGGTCAAGTGACGTGGACGACACTTGAATTGGTACCCCCTCTCCTAACTACCACACCAACGGGAGAACGTTTCAGCTCTCGACAGATTTAACGTGCATCGCTGCCCTACACGGCGGGTCTTTAGTGGTACTGGGCTCGAACCCCTGACAAGACAAGCCACGATCCGATACCTATACCATTCGGCTACCGCGGCCATACAGCGGCCACGGAAGAAAGTTTGAGCGTCGACATATTTCACGTGCATGCCCCTCCCCTCTACACGCCAGGACTTCAGTGGTACAACGCTTGAACTCATGACACGCTGACCACGAGTCCGGTACCTTGACCCCAAGGGGGTGGCGTGGTTACGCATGTGGCCCGCGGGCCGAAGGTTGAGTATCACTGCCCTAAAGGGTTATGAAGAGTAAAGGGGCGTTATAGATAAAAGTTCTCGTTCCTTATAAATTAAATTCAGAGGACCATAACTCTTCATGTGTAAGCAAATGAAGTTAGAATGGTGTGAGTTCTGGTACGCACGTAGGTTATCCCAATATAAGGTCTTTCTTTTTTATTTTCTTTGTTTTACGAGTTGATTTAAGATATGTTTACGCTGGAGGGGGTATTCAGGATCGAAAATGAAAAAAAAGCCGAGCTTGATACATTCACTTTAAGGCAAAGGGGTATATATGATATCATTTTGCAATTTATAGAATTAAATTGCGAAACAAAAGGTTTAGATTCCGGAAAGACCCCAAAGCGTTAAATTTAAGGTAAAAAAGCATTAGCCCTAAAAAAAATCCTTTCTAGAATTCGGAGGGAAGGGAGAAAGCCTCTCTCCATCCCCCTCCGCAATAAAATAAAAAGGCAAATTACTCCACTAAAAATTCACTCCTCAAACCCCCACCCCTCGCTTCCTACAACGGCACACCTCGATATCTAGCCGTGAGAGAACACAAAAACAATAAGGGGTTAAAAAGAAACCACTCCACAGAAAACAAAAGACATGCCCTCAAGGAAAAACCCCATTTAGCAGAGTGAACAGACAACCAGATTTCCTTCCGTGGGGTTGAGGCGAAAATCAATCCACGCATCTGGAAGATAAAAAGATGCAGGAAAACTGTTTTATAAAAAAGCTTTCCCCCCCTCGGAATGCACCTGAAGGAAATGGTTCAACCCGACATCGTTTATCTTGAAGAGTCCGGAGATGAATGAGATAGCAAGTTCGATATCCACGAATCGGAGAAAAGTCTTTGGGACATTGTATAGAGATAAGACGTTAAAGCGAGTGGAATAATTATAGGATACTTTGTCGCAGACGGTTTGGGTCCGGGAGACCTGCTTTCGGGATGATTTCACGATTAAATGGAAAGTGCGTCTCGGAAAATAAATTTTATTCGGTTGGCAGAAAAGTAACTTGGGGTTTTCAGTATGAAATTTTCCGGCACAAATAATTAACTTTGTGAGCAACTCGCGCCTGAAGTTTCTCCCTCACCGTCTTGCCTACCTAAGGGTGTGGGAGGAATGAAGTGAGTGAGTGAGTGAATATTAACGTCGCACTGTTCAGCTACACTAGGGCTTTTGGCGACGGACCACGTAATTTTGAACCATGGTCAAGTGACGTGGACGACACCTGAGCTGGCACCCCCTCTCCTAACTACCACACCACACCAACGGGAGGACGTATCAGCTCTCGACAGATTTAACGTGCATCGCTGCCCTACACGGCGGGTCTTTAGTGGTACTGGGCTCGAACTCATGACATGACTGCCATGATCCGATACCTTGACCATTGGGCTACCGCAGCCCCCGTGGGAGGAATGAAAGCAGAACCAGAGAATTCCATAATCACAATTACTTATTTAGTCAAACAAACTAACCAACAATCTATTTACGAAGTGAATGTCAAATGAGTAGCACGGAGAAAAAGCAATGATTATTAACCCTTAACTTCGCAATTTTTTAAATTTCTATGAAAAAATTATATCAGCTAGTTCTCAAGTAATAATAAAAGAGGAAAATATGAAAAAAACCAAATTTAAGCAGTTTTAAATTGATTTTCAGTCATTTTTTTGTTTGTTGCAGAAGTGCAATTTTGTGCAGTAGTGATGTAAATGACAAAACTTTTTTTTTATGTGATTCATTTATATTCATCATAAAATGTTTAAATTTCTTCCCTGGTAATTTATTTCGTCAATAAACAAGAGGTAGCATAAAATATAATGGATTCTTTTAATAGCAAAAACACAGTTCTTGAAGCATTAGAGATTTTTATAATTGTTGTGATTTCTGGAAAAAATGTACTTCCATCTAGTGACAAAATTAGCATGTATTTCGTTGTAGTAATCTTGTTTTTCTCAGATAAGTGATTTGTAGGTAATTAAAAAAATATTGAGTCTGTTAAATTAAAATAAATCATATGTTGCAGAAATGCAACAGTGCGAAGTTAAGGGTTAAGCAAATATGCGGAATCAACTTATTTAATTCAACCTAATCTATCGTTGATTACTAACCTCAAATCTACTAATTCAACACAGAGGCAAAACACCACTCCTAATTTTTACAAGCGAAAGTGAACCTTCTTTAGTCTTACCTGCGTAGCGAATATAGCTGCTTCCTACCTCCTTCTTTAGAATTACAAAACTCTGACTTTATGATAGTCGAACTCATCTGAATATTACGATTTCTTCTTGAGGGGATGGCTGTGAATTAAACGCGAATGCTAGCCCAAAGATTCCCCAAGAGGATTAGTGAGAGAACGCGTATCGATTCGTCAAAACTTTAATCCGTCAAGTACCATCCATTATGATCAATTATCTGTTGCCATTTTACTCATAACTTCATAAATCCTCTCTCATTGAGTTTCCGGTCCTTATTAGAAAAAAAATTCGACCAACTGTGATTTGAGGTTATCGTTATTACTAAAATATTTTTACAATGTAAAGTTTTGTAAAATTCAAAATAACTTTCTAATTAGATGGTGAAAGGTCGGGGCTATATGGAGGATGTGACATTCCTGCCCAATAAAGTTCCAATAATTTTGTTCGTCTTGCTAAAGATTATGTTAAAGATACATCAATTTTGGACCATGGTCTTTTTCAAATAATGTTATTGTAGATGACCCCAGTTTTTACCCCCGACCTTGCACCATCGGATTACCATTTATATCGAAGTCTACGAATCTTTTTAAATGTTAAAAATTTCAGTAATAATGATGATCTCAAATCGCACTTGGTTGAGTTTTTACTAATAAGAACCAGAAACTCTTAACAGCTCTGAATAGTGCAGTTGCTAGAAAAGTGGCAACAGGTAATGAAACAGAATGGAAGATATTTGACTGATTACAAGTTATTTTCAGTATGGAATTTTTTTACTCTAATACTAAGCACCAACCTTCTCCTGTAACTGCCTATATATCTCTGGGCACAAAAGAAGAGTAAGTAGATAGTGTAAGAAAAACTTGAAAGTTCTGAAATACCAAATATAAATGCGATAATAAGAACATGAATCCAAATCACAAATGAATGTAAAACTTAAAATCCCAAGAGAAACAAAACAAAATGTTTCTAGAAAAAGTATAAATGAATAACTTGTGACGGCCTCACGCGTCTTTTCTGTAACATAACCTCTGGGTTCTTTGACGGCCAAGATTAATGGCAAATCTTTTCCAACCCAAATCCAAGAAGTGAAAAGCAGTGTAGATGCAAATAAGATAGTCTTATTACAAGGTGCATACTATTGCAAGCGAGCCCAACAGCCTATCTGAAAGTGATCGAACCGTTGAGGAATTCAAGGTAGGACAGATAATTTGAAATTAATTTAATATTATTAAATTGAAAATAGGCGGACAATATAATTATTTAGATAAGTGATCCAAGTTGCCGATTCTTTTTTCTCGGGTCGTGTTTTGGTTTTTTTCTCCCCTTTAAAATGTTTGTTCAATATATTAGAAATTTGTTTAAAATCTTAATAAAGTCATATTTAAAATTTAAAAAGTCACATTTCGAGAACCCCACACCTCTAAATTTACGCTGACCCACAAAAAATATGGTCGCCAAGTCAATATCACAAAATAAAGCTGAACTTTTTTTATAAAAAGTTAATATTCCCAGAGGTTATCAAAACAATTTGAACACGGGCACACTTAACGAAAAATTATAAAATCTATTTTAAAAAACATTAACTTGAATGAAAATTCATGAAAATTAGGTAGAAATTTTTAAAAATATGTTTTTGAAATAAAAAAAACTGTGTTTATTTTTTATTTTTTTTGTACCGTATTAACAATCAAACTACAAGGACTGCGCTTAGCAGGGTGGTCGTAAGTATAGAAGCTACCAAAGGTGTATAGAAAAATACTTCATGATTTAGGTACCAGTTTGAAGCTTGTTTTTTTTAAAATTTACTTATTATGTCGCGTGTTATATTAGCCACACATCTTTTGTTCTAAAATTCGCTGCTTCAGCTTCACTATTTACCAAGATGACAGCCGTTAAGCCCTCCCCCCCCACACACCCCTATACCCTATAAACTGATAAAATGAAGTCTTTAAAATCTCCGTCTTGACTACCTAAAAGATGAAAAACTAGGCGACACATGTA
Organism: Trichonephila inaurata madagascariensis; assembly: GCA_019973955.1. Lineage (NCBI taxonomy): Eukaryota > Metazoa > Arthropoda > Arachnida > Araneae > Nephilidae > Trichonephila > Trichonephila inaurata. The sequence continues at coordinate 125,476 of BMAV01027807.1, read as the reverse complement.
ATTGCGAACTATAGTATTAACTTTAACCATGTATTTCATTTTCTTATACAGCTTTGAAGAAGAATTTACTAAAATTTTTAAAGATCAGTAATTGTGTAATAATCTATTCGAAAAAAAAATAGCACAATACAAAAAAATGAGATCTCAAAGGAACCTACAATAATTAATCATCACCTGCCATCGATGCGAAAAAACGTTGGATTAAAAAAATTAAGTCGAGACCAAAACTCATAAATCGACGAAACCTAACAAACGAAAATTATTCATACACAAATAAGCCCTGATACCATATTTTTTTTAATATTACAGTAGAACGTTGTTTATCCGAATCAACTGAGACCTGACACCGTGCGGATACGCGATTGTTCGAATAACCGAAAACCGAATGCGGTCCATGCAGTATATTAAACCGGACGCTATACGAATATTGAAAAACATCATATGCGGGTGAGTGAGTGAGTGAATATTAACGTCGCACTTTTCAGCTACTTGAGGGCTTTTGGTGACGGACCACTTAATTTTGAATCATGGTCAAGTGACGTGGACGACACCTGAGCTAGCACCTCCATCTTCTAACTACCACACCACACCAACGGGAGGACGTTTGCTCTAGACAAATTTAATTGCATCGCTGCCCTACACGGGGGTCTTTATTACTGGACTCGAACTCGAAAATGCCTGCCATGATCCGATACCTTGACCCTGGGCTCCGCAGCACCTCACATCATAGCGGGAAACGTCCTTGAAGAAAAAACAAATGGGTAAAATTCAAAATTTTTTACCTTTATTGTGGAAAATAATCACTTATGCGCTGTTATTTACTCCTTCGTTTTTTCGCGCAAGGTCTCCGATTCTCTTGAGCAAAGTATTGGTTGGACAGCACCTGATTTTTTTCGTACCCCCAAGCCGTCTCAAACCCAAAAAAGGCCAGTTTTTAGCCCCTTTTTTTGTGTCCAAATTGTTGACTTTCCAACATTATACAACTAAAAAACAGTAAAACCCGCTCCCTTTTCCCCCTTTGCGAGACGGTTCAATATTTTAAGTTTATCTCTATTTCAAGACGTTGTGTTTCCTTTTTAAATTCAAGCCAAAAGAGTTCGCAACTAAACAAAAGAGCAACTATACACCTCCTCACCTGGAAAAAAAGGGACCAAATTATTTGCGCAGATGTTTATCAAATCACACAACTAAAAACCCTAATATCCCTGATTGGGTTTCCTTACTGTTGGCCTCACCGAAACAACTGTTGGCATTGCACTGTTCGAAAACTTATTCATATACCAATAAAATAGGAAAAAACAGGTCCCGATATTTGCCGCTCCGGGTAATAAAACGTTCGAATAAACGACGTTCTACTGTATTATCTAAAAAAAAACCACTGATCACGTATAGTAACAATATAAAATAATGGGAACAAAAAACCCGGGATGTGTGATATTATCACTAAAAAACCATTTGAAAAATCCATTTTTTGCGTTTTTTTTTATAATTCTTTCTTTACAAATCTCAGATCTTGTAGAAAGAAAAGAAGGTTTGAAGTTGTATTGTGCGCACAAAGTAAGCAATCACAATAGTACGCGGGTGTAGCGTATAAATAAACGATTAAGCATCAACCGAGAAAGGGTGGATGACGTCTGAGGGTGACAGTTGCAGAGGGATTCGTACTGAAGGTGGGGTGTGATGCCAGATTGATGAATGGTTCAGGCATCAGACACATCGTTGTGCTAGGATGATAAAACTGTTGGTGGTGTCAAAATCACATGGGATGGCGTAGGCTTGGGGAGGAGCGAGAGACTGTGTTGGAATGAAAGGATTAGATCACTTTCCAGTCCTTTTTTTTTTTCTTCCAATTCCTACTATTAGCTCTCACTCTATATTTATTTATCTTGGTGGAATTTTCAGTCGTTAATAAAATACATTTTAAAGGCTCCACGATTATTTTGGATGACAATACAGTAATTTAATTAAAATTAAAAAAAATTTAATTGATTAAAACTAATTATTAAAAAGAATTAAAATCAGCCATTTGGCACCCTTTTTTGATGACTTAGCAACCTTTTGGCGACTTGTGTGAAAAACGAAAAGGTTTTTTTTTCACGTTTTAAAGCAATCAATTGAATTGAAATTTTATAGACACGTTTTTTTGGATGACAATACGATGCTTTAACGTGATAATTAAAAAAATTAATACCACTTAATGTTGCGATTCTGTCATATATATATATATATATATATATATATATATAGGTCAATTTCTATTAACAAGTCATCAAACAATAAACTCGCAAACAATAGAAGCAGGGAAAAACACACAATGAAGGACAAAAAAGGTAATCGAGATAATAAATATAAAATGGATGCTGCAGTGCCATGAACAATACTGACTTAGGACAGTTAGTATTAAAAATTAATTTATAAAAAAAGTGGGGTTGAACATGTTTTGGCCAGCCAACCTTCCCCTTTATTTGTAAAAAACCCAGAAAAAAATCAATAGGAAATAATGGATAGAAATATCTAAATCCATTACAAGATAGAGGTAACTTACCTAAAATTTATTTTTTAACTCCATGGGAACTATAATTGATTTTCTTCTAACAGGAAAACTTCACGTGCGGCAAATTAAAAGTCTCAAAAATTCTCTCGCACACACTATTGGCGGAATGCCCAATAGTGTGTGTGAGAGAAGAGGCTTAGAGCTACAAAACGATCCCTGGGAAACTGCCACCCCCTCGAGCTCACACACTCAATCTTTATTGAGCAAAATCATAGTATTCATTTTATACTATGGATTAAATTTTATACATTAAATTTACATATTACAAATTGAAGGTAACTGAAACGAAATGCATATGTTATTGCAAGGTACACAGATACAAAGCTGAAAATAAAAAAAGAACAAAAAAGGGGAAAAAGGGGGAAAATAATATACATCTTTTCCAGCATTCTTGCAAATACATAAAAAAGTACTATAAATATAAAATGCCCTTAAAAAAAGGGGGGAAGGAAAAAAAACCATTTTGGGAAGAGGGGGAAAAAAAAAAAGGGGGGAAAGGGGAAAAAACGCCTGTGACCAAAAAAAAGGGTACAGACCCAACCCCAAACTAATTTGACCCGGGAAATTGGGAAAGGCAATTTCAATACATAATTTTAGTTTAGAATGAATGGGAGGATTTCTAAACGTTTGGGTTGGCCCCAGGCTTTTTTTTTAGCATTTTAGGGAGAGACCAAATGGAACCCCCTTAGTCAGGAGCCATCCCGAATACATAATAAAGGTAAGCGTCCCTCAAATCCATAAAACAATTGGGGTAGCTTTTTTAAATTTTAAACGATGCAAATAAGAAATAAATGGGCCATGGCTTGTTAGGAATCGTGTTACGTAACTGCAATGGAGATTGATATCTAAACTGGGTTTGGGGAAAAAGGATTTGGATGGCAGTGGATGGCAGTCTATGTTTCTGCATCTGGACTGATACTCAGTCCTCAACCCCATATCATAAAGTCTTTGATGTGGGGCTTGACGTTCGTTGTATTTCACAGTCTGCGTAGTAGCATGCAGGCTATTGGCTGCGGTGATGGAATCCAGGAGGCGGGGCTTATGATGATCTTCATGGCTTGGAAGTTTTTGCATTGCTGAGAGCTGTGTGGATGCTCTCTGATTGGTAGGGGGTAGAAGTGAATACAGCCTCTGGCTGTCTGCCCATGGGGGATAGTTAATTAGAAATAAAAATTGAAAGCGGGATACGCTTGTCCAGTGGGGTAGAAATTAAGAAAAAATAATTAATAGAAATAAAAATAAGAAATAGAAATTACTTGGTTGCAAAGCCAGTGTGTTAAAGTTTGACCACCAACCCTCACACTATTAGCGTCGGGAAATGAAATTTCGAACCTCGGTCAGGTGACAAAGACGACACTTGAGCTGGCGCCTACTTGTCCAGAATACTACACAACGACAATAGAAGGACTTTGATCCTCGAACGATACAACGTGCATCAGCCCCTCTCTACGCGACAGGTCATCGTGGCCTTCCGACACGTTGGTCATGAATCTTTGCCCCGCCTCTGGGTTACAGCGGTCATTTGGGTTTTGGGGGCATAAAAAAGACTCGCCGACTTGTAGCACGTAACTTTAAACCCTCAAATACCATGGCCACACGAATTTGTAAATACGCACGCACTGGTCGTATGAACAAATGTACGTATTACCGTCATGTGTCAAATCAACACCTTTCTTATCGACAATATTATTTTAGCAAGAATAATTTGGAGGAAATCTTTTGGTAAAAAATTTTACCAAACGGCAAAGTGAACTAATCAATCCTGTGACATTGCTTCTTAAACCGATATCTGCTACCCATTTAGTTTTCCCACTCCAGGCAAAAAGATGCTCTAAAAGTCTTTTTCTTCCAAATAGGGCATTAGATAGGTCACACTTGTAACCTGCAATGGTCCATTCATTTGTTTCAGTAAACATGTGGCTCTACTACATATGTGTGGAAAGGATGGTCCAGGATGATATTTAAGGATGAGAAGGAAATGCCAGGAACTGTGTAATATGCGTCGGAATATGACACATGTTGATTTACAGCACTTCAAGTATGGCTTTCGAACGGTAGCGTCAAACTGGGCGTGAGCCAGACTGAACCTTTCCTGGAAGAACTAATGGTGTTTGGGACAATCCGAGTATGATTTGCGCAAGATCATGTTTTTTTCAATCATGGGGGGAAAGGGGGGGGAAACAATTCACGGAAGATTAAAACATGGGTGAAAAGAAAAAAAGGAGGAAAGGGGAAAAAGAGAAAGCAAATACTTTATTTTAGGGGATCGGGGCTTCGAATTGGCGGGAAAACGTCACGACGATGTATATCTGGGATGGGCATAACGTCGACCGCGAAGACATTTTCCGGTGACCGCCTGAAGATGTGAACAGCTAGTTATTATGTACGGAAATATTGAAGATTGGCTGACAGTAAGTAGACTAAGTCTTCTGACTATAACAATGAAAATTGTCACGCATTCGGTATAGTGGTTAGCGACGCTGATTGCTGTGCCGTAGGGTCTGGATTCGAATCCCGGAGAAGACATGGATGTTTTGTAAAGGGAAGTGCGTGCGGACGGGTACTCTAAATAGCCGTCGAGCCGCAAGTCCTCTCCTGTGGTTGGGGGAAGGGAAGAGAGGTGGGGCCCTGACCACCCCAGGTGTCCTCCCTCAAAATTAGTGGAAAGGGCCAAATCGTCTGTCACCTGTATGGCGCTCAAAGCTACGGCTAACGACAGGCGTCACTTAGCCCTTTACCGTGATGAATTTCGTGGACCTCGATCTGGCCTTTGCCGATCAGGAGGCATCAGTAACAACAACAACAATGAAAATTAACTTTAGATGAAAATATTTTAGTTTTTAATATATCTGGAATTGCTTGTGATAATAAATGCATCATTTGATATTATATTTGTGGCTATTATTATTATTATTGCATCTATAGTTTTGCTTTAAACGTGGTTTTAAAAGTGTTAGTTTTTTACTTAGTCTGTAGGTAAGTACATATTCCGCATTTATTATTTAGTTATAATAAATATTGTAGACCTTTTTCTTGCCTCACCACACCAACGACACTGGGCAATGGAGAACACAGGAATTTTTTAAAGGGGGATGAGGGGCGTAAGTCTACCAATCTCATATTATACCCCAAAACACAGCCAAACGTTTTATTATAATTTTGCCGAGTATCGGTAACAAAAAGCAGCAAAAAATAAATGACTAATAATTATTAGCATTAATTAATAAAAAAACTATAAATAACAAATAATTAAATTTTATGTACTATATACATGGAATTGTAATCAATCGGGAAAAAATAAATGGCTATGGAGGAGGGTCCAGACCCGTGACCCCCTTGTGTTCGCCACTGACCCTAGGTGGACTGCAGAACCTTGAAAATCTTAGAAGTAGCCCGTAACTTGGAAAAGTCTGCCCACCCCCGATGTATATGACAACTTATATATAGAGAAGGCAAAAACGTCTTTAGTTTAATTAACTACGATTAAAATTGTAAATTAAAAACATTTTTACTAAAGCTATGTGAACCAAGATCACAAATTAGACCATGATCACAAGGTTAACCTCTGGTCTCTACGTTACACAGTACTAATTTAAATTTATACCATAATACAGAAAGGTATACACAAAATGAGGTAACGCCAAGCAAAATATTCCAGCATGTAATTTGCTCAAGAAGCTTCACAAAGCATGCTTGCTTTAAAGACATAAATATTAATTACACTTCCTTGAATGTGTTTAATATATATTACAAAATGACTACTCTAAAATCTATATATGCTAAACGAGACCATAAGGAATTTACGATTATTGTATTTGAAAAGCATGCATCGAGTTTAATCTCCAGGATAATACATAATGGGAGTCTGGCAAGCAGGCAATTAAATTTTATTCTTTCCAAGTATGAAAGTGAATAGTAAAGAGAGCGATAAAGATATATCAACAGCGCATTTAAGAAGTACATAGATTAAATTAATCAGAAGGAAGTAGTAATTATTTACTATCCATTACGCGCACACAAATAACTGATTATCTTCCAGTAAGGAATAATTTTTATGACAACGAAACACAATTCCGGAATACTATTTTGGTAACATAATGCATGGTAAGGAATTAATATGTAAAATTGAACTGAAATAAAAGTAATACACAATCTCAAGAGGGGAAAGACGTTAACGTATCCAAACGCGTTCGGAATACTTTTTTTTAAAAAAATAGCATACTAAAACATTATATTTTTTAGGAATCAATACAAATAAATACTTTTTTTCTCTAATGGGGCTACGTATTGGTATTTTTTACCTTTGCAGACCTAGTTCATTACCCAGGAGCTGGTATCATTTTTTTTTTCATTTTGGCACCATATAGGTGATACTAATAGCCGCAGGCAATTTTGATGCCCAGTTTCCCATAGAGTGGGAGCACCTGAGTTCGCACGACGGTACCTGAACTTAGGAATTTACCTCGCCGAGAGCACCTGGCCAAACGGGCACCTGCGATTTACATGCCGCATAACCATGCCGCTGTCGATTTTCTTCATCATGAAAATCAACCGACTTGGGCCGGGGTCAAACCCGCAACTTTGGGTGCAGAAGGACAGCGAAACCAACTACGCCAACTAATCGGCACCAATAAATACTAATATTTAAAAATAACAATATTTTTTTAAATTATCTAAATTAAAAAAAAAGTCACAATTATAAGTAAAATTTTAGCAATATTTTTTAAAACTTCAAAAAAATTAGAGAAAAAAGTAATAAAATTATATCAGGAAAGTATTGCTAAAACAACATTACTGTTTAGATGCATTTATTTAAAGAATGCACTAAAATTTTAATGTTTTATTAAAATTTAAAAATTTTAGTGCCGAGCGAGCAAATATTATAAAGAAATACTACATTCTTTATGAGACCATTATTTAAATAATAGGTCATAACTCAAAAAATATTCATACAATAAGAAATACTTTAGTATATTCCTTAGAAAATAATATAAATATCAGTTTTAAAAAGTTTTATATAAATGCATACATATATAACATTTTGATTTATCATACTCGCCACATGATTAATTGTGAACCATTTAAATGCCCACTTCTGGTTGATTAAAGACCCACTTCCGGCGTTTCTAATTTTATAAAATTGGTTGCAACTTGGCCTCTAGGTAGAGTAGAAACAAAACAAAGTGTTTTGTAAAGCTCAAAAATAACTTTATTCAAATAAATAAATAATAAAACAAAAATATGGGTTTTGACAGAATTTGCTCATTTTAACGTGTTTGAATACCTTAAATAATTAATCCATAAATAAGAAGAAAAAAAAATTGAAAGAACGTGACTGTAAAATTTCAAATAACGCAATGTGTAAACTAAAATAATGATCAAAAGCAGAAATGCTTAAAGAAACGATGGCGCACAGAAATGTACATGTGAACGTTTATCTCAATATTTTCACATGCCTTTTTTTTCTTTTTTTCCTTCTTTTTTTTTTGGCCTAACCATAATTTTTTTTTTTTTTCGCATTATGGCCTATGTTTAAAATTGTATTGACCATTGCCAGAGTCCCATTTCAACAAAGATTTTCTCAAGTGTTCTATTTCGTTATTTTTATTGAATTTCGTAAAGATATTAATTCTACAGATATTCATGGGATATTTTTTAGATTATAAGCTTGGTAATAATGCTACAAAAGCTGCACGTAATATAAACCAGACAATTCTGGAGAATAAATACTGTTAAACGATCTAAAAATGCAGCGTTAATTTGAAACATTTCGGTCAGACCCCTACAAAATGAGCCGTGTGGAAGACCCAAAAAAATCTGAAAAATTATATTGTGAAAGTATTAGTGAAAACGAATCCAATTGGATCTATTATACTACCAGTATATAGATGAAATGCATACATCCCTTGCCATGTCCTTTTTACCATCCCAAAAGTAATTGCAAAAGACTTTCGCTCATAAAGAATAAATACTTTACAAATTATTTGAATAATAAGATATCAAAGTATTAAAATGCATTGCATTTCTATTGGAAACCAACAACTTTAAGAAATTTCAGAAGTCTTACTTCATCAAAAAGGGGGTAGAGATGGAAAACAGATAACAAACACGAAAGAAGCGTTTGAAAAAAATCAGATAAAAATTCGTTAATTGGACTATTATAAATTAAATTTACAATTTCGTTTTAAAAATTAGAAAAAAACATGCCGATAAATGATACTCAAAAGCGTGCCGTAGATGCACTTCAAAAACAATACTGTTGTTGTGTTCTTACTAATGCCACCCGATTAAAGCATTAAATCGAAGACCAAGAAATCGCTTTGTCAAGGGGGCTAGATTAATTCTGCATTTGATTTTGCAGCCTTGAGCACCAGGTGTGAGGCAGCAGTTTGGCTCCGACCATCCCAACTCTGATAAGTGAACATCCCTCTTCGGGAGGGGGGGTCAATCGCACCCTTCTTTGCCTATCACCAGCCTCTCGAGATGACTTTCGGCGCGCAAAATATTTAGAACATTCCCTTGCCCCATAGGCTTGCCCCCTCTCCGTTATTCGAACGCGGACCCTCGGGACAGTAGTCAGCTTCGTAAAACCACTATTCCATCAGGGCGTGGAAAAAATACTGCCATATTTATTCGAATCTAAGCCACCTTCCTGCACCCCAAATTTCTCAACACGTTTTTGTGAAAAAATAAAAAAGTAGCATAAAAAGGTTTATCCATAATCCTATATTTACAAAATTATAAGAAATTAAAATGAGAACTAATAGGAAGTGATTAATTTATTTTTCAGGTATTAAAAACTTTTAAATATGTACATGAACTTGTAATTGCTCGAACCGTCAGGATCATATTCAATTTCCCCTATCCAATGAATTTTTTCGCACCCGATTTTCAGTAGCATAACTTTTGGGAGAATAATGAGAAATTGTAAATATAAACTCATCCAAAAGATATTAAATAAATCAGAATAATATTTATGAAATAAACACATGCATGAAAAATAAACATGCAAATTTTAAGAATGACTTAAGAGTACATGCTTGTATCAGAATAAATAAACCGAATTTGTGAGCAAACAAAAGTCTCTAACCGGTTATTTATACGTATATACGCACCTTGCTTCCAAATAAACGCAAAATATTCTTTGCTGTATTAAATTCGAGAGTTATAATAAAAACAAAATGTACTGAAATACTTTACTGAAAAACAAGAATACCTAAAATGAAGACCTAATGTGACGAAGCCTAACGAAAATCAATTTTTGTTAACACATTCAATCTTTTCGGATTTGCCCAGACATAACAAATCATGAAAAATATCTATCCGCCCCCCAAAATCCATTCTTGCAAACGATTCTTTTTCATTTTGGATTCATCCTTGAATCCACACAACACGTTGTTCAATTTAAGTTTTCAAGCTGTGTATATAATAAATGATACTAGGAATATATAAGCAAAATAATGGATACACACAACATGTCTAGACTATTCTTAAAAAACCCACTACCAAGGGAGATTGATAGGAGAATACACAGTTACCTAAAGGAAATCTATTCATAAGAAATATGTTTCCGAAACTAAGTATTAAAGTGTGTTTAATACGCATATAAAATAAACAATTTGGAAGAATTTTTTAATGGTAGAAAATAGCTAATTATTAACAACAATAAGTAAAATAGCTTATGACTAATGACAATTCAAAATAATAAACAAAGCAAATTTAGAAAGTCTATCATTTCATGAGATAAGTCCAGTCATGGAAAATAACACCCAATCTATTATGAAATCCAATATCTCATTACCTTACTCAGGCTTAGGATTGAAATTGTAGGGTTCAACTTGTGTTCAAGCACGCACCCAACATATTACCTCTCTAATCTGTATGGAGAAGGAAGAGGGGAAGGGCAAAAATAACATGAATTACTTCATATAAAAATGAACAAAAGAAATACAAACGAATTAAAAAAACAGTGATTATATGTATGGGTCTGTGTTAAATTAAGGTATCCGACTACGTTCGGAACAGTGATTTTGCAAAAGCGTACAAACGAATATATTTTTTTTTAATATTTAGTGTGGTTAGATTAGAATACACGTATAAAATGACTTTAATAATATTATTACAATAAAAAATTAGTTTAATGCAATATTTTGGCAAAAAATGAACTTAGAATTACTTATTTTCATAACATTCTCCTTTTATGAAAAATGTATCTATAATTTGCTTATCTATAACTAAGACACTTCCAGAGAGCCTGAACTAGGAATTTCGAAAAATTCACATTTTTTTCAGAATTATTACCAACTAAAATAATTATCAGTATTATTTTTTTAATTTCTCTTTTCTGATGTATTAAAATATGGCTAAATCCACTTCTAAGTAATATATTTCAAAAATCCTAGCTCAAGCTCTGTACAGAGGTCTGACGGGAAAAATATTATGAAAAATGCTTCAATTGTAATAAAAAGAGAATGTATGGAAAATATGAAATTTTATGTTTCTTTTTGCCAAAATATTGCATCAAAATAATTTTATAGTAACAATGTTCTTAAAACAATTTTATATGCGTATTCCAATCTAAGCGTCACTAAATACAGTCGGACCTCTATATAACGAAGTTGCTAAATCCCGGAAAAAAGTTCTTTATATAGAGATTTCATCCTTCAATATACTGTATAAGACGCATAAAACAAATTTTAAATTCATAAACACTATATATTAAAAGATTATTCACACCTTTTTTAAAATTAATATATGTTTATTTTATATATCGTACTCATCAAAAAAGAAAGAAAAACTGCAATGAAAACAAGAAAAAAGAATGTCGATGAATTAATTCACTGTATTTTCAATATGAAGATAATTATTTTATACTAAAATTAATGAATTTTAAGAACATTTTATAGTTTAAAGCATACAAGTAACATTAAACATAATTATTTTATAATTAAATATACGGGGACACGGGACAACTCGACTGAGGGTGAAAGAGGATATCGAAAACGTTTCTAGTGAATTAGGCAATGAAAGGGAAAAGGTTGCACTTCTTGGATGAAACGTCCAGAACTCTATTGCTCTCGGCGAGTTAGGATCGAATAAAACCAGTTCAAGATATATGATCACCCTAAAATGTGTTAAAGAGAGAATAACTCGAAATTTTTTCAGAAATAGTTTAAAAAAAAGAGAGAACAAAAATTGAATCGCAAAAGAAAAAATTCGTCATATAGGAAGTGCACTTCGCTATAGAGAGGTTATTTTACGAAGAAAATCGTGGAATGTTCAAGTTTCTAGGAAAAAGTTCGCTCTATAGAAAAATTCGTAATATAGAGGTTCGTAATATAGAAGTGCGTTAGGTAGAAGTGCGTTAGGTAAGAATGCGTTAGGTAGAAGTGCGTTAGGTAGAAGTGCGTTAGGTAGAAGTGCGTTGGTAAAGTGCGTTAGGTAGAAGTGCGTTAGGTAGAAGTGCGTTAGGTAGAAGTGCGTTAGGTAGAAGTGCGTTAGGTAGAAGTGCGTTGTGTAGAAGTGCGTTGTGTAGAAGTGCGTTGTGTAGAAGTGCGTTGTGTAGAAGTGCGTTGTGTAGAAGTGCGTTATGTAGATTGATTGATTGAATATTAACGTCGCACTATTCAGCTACACGAGGGCTTTTGGCGACGGACCACGTCATTTTGAACCATGGTCAAGTGACGTGGACGACACCTGAGCTGGCACCCCTCCTAACCACCACCACACCAACGGGAGGACGTTTCAGCTCTCGACAGATTTAAGCGTGCATCCTTGCCCTACACGGCGGGTCTTTAATGGTACTGGGCTCGAACTCGTAACAAGGCAAGCCACGATCCGATACCTATACCACTCGGCTACCGCGGCCACTGCGTTATGTAGAAGAGCGTTATGTAGAGGTTCGTTATGTAGAGGTTCGTTATGTAGAGGTTCGTTATGTAGAGGTTCGTTATGTAGAGGTTCGTTATGTAGAGGTTCGTTATGTAGAGGTTCGTTATGTAGAGGTTCGTTATGTAGAGGTTCGACTGTATTTAATATATATATATATATATTCGTTTTCAGGCTTTTGCGAAATAACGGTTGCGAACGTATTCTTATACCTTGGGAAAAAATTTTTAGTCACGTTATTAAGTTACTGGGTTTAATATTTCTATTACGTCTCGCAATTAGGCAGTATCAATGAGAGAGCGTTTATTAACTTTGCACTTTCAAAATACACGAGGACTATTGATAGTATGCCCACGGGAACCAAGCCGGACCTCTTAATTTTAAACCGTGGTCAAGTGTGACGAGGTCGACAATTAAACTGGCACTCTCATTCTTCTAACATTACACCACACCATTTTGGGGGCTTTAAAGTATCCAACTACGTTCGGAACCATGATTTTAAAAAAGCGCATAAATGGATAATTTTCATGATATTTAGTGTCACTTAGATTAGAATACATGTATAAAATTGTTTTAAGGACATTTTGGCAAAAAAAAATTATTTAAATGCAATATTTTGGCAAAAAAATTAACTTAGAATAACCTTTTTTCTCCTTTGTGAAAAATGCTTCTATTATAATACTATTTTGCCTGTATATAGCTCAGACCTCTGTACAGAGGCTCAACTATGATTTTTGAAAAGTTCACATTATTTTCAGAGTTACAACCATTTGAAATATATATATAATTATCGGCGTTTTTTTCTTAAAATGTCTCCCTCTGTTGTCGTAAAACATGGATAAACCCAATTCTAAGATATATTTCAGAAATTCTAGTTGAGCCTCTGTACAGAGGTAGTGGGCTATATACAGGCAAAATATTATTATAATAGAAGCATTTTTCACAAAAGGGGAATATTTTGAAAATGGGCCATTCGATGTTCATTTTTTGTCAAATTATTGTACTTACATAATTTTTTATAGTAATACTATTCTTAAAACCATTTTATATACATTTTCTAATCTAAGTGACACTAAATATCATAAATATTATCCATTTATACGCTTTTGAAAAATCACGGTTCCGAACGTAGTCGGATACCGCAAGTACATTCAGTTTAAAAAATTCAAATCATAACTACACATTTTTTTTTTTTTTCAGCATTTTGAAAGTTGAACTTTTAATTTATAATCATCCAGTATATGAAACAAAACAAACCACGTGTTTCACTTTTATAGAGGTACCTTAGCTATATTATAAAAAAATGTTATATATAAATAACTAATTACCTGCGATAACTTCATAAACAAGTGTGTTCACTTACCTAAAAAAGAAACGGAAATAAATAAGTATATATAGAGCAATAGAAAATATATTAGTAATATAGTAATAAATTACATGAAACATTTACAAGTCTAAGATATCTAACATAAAATCGATTTTAAAGAAGGCAAACATAATTAAAATCATTACATTAAAAAAAAAATCATAAAGAGCATGTTGCTTTAAGTGTTATTTATTTTTATTAAAATAATCACACCACCTTTAAAAAAATTATAAATTTTAATTTAGATTTATACGTAACAACATACTTTTAAAAAATTAATAAAAGTATAAAATATAAATAGAACTTCCGCATCATAGAGTAAATCCCCAAAATCAGAGTTAAATTTTAATGTATGATTTATTACACAGTTCTAGAGCAAAATTATTCTTTAACAATTAAGTACATAACGGGTCCTCACACATATTTCCCTTAACTAACCTCTGAGGCTGCTTTATTACGATGTTTAATATGATAACGTCGTTTTGTGAATGAACCATGACATATAAATAAAGCATTACTATTTAAGTGAGTAATAAAAAAGATAGAAGAAACTATTTCATTATATTCTGAATATAATGCATGCTGATGAAATCTTGCAAAAAATGTTTTAGTTAAGGTATCCGACTACGTTCGGAACCGTGATTTTAAAACAGCGCATAAATGGATAATTTTCAACCTTTTTTCAAAATGTTCTCCTTTTGTGAAAAATGATGCTTCCATTATAATAATATTTTGCCTGTATATAGCTCAGACCTCTGTACAGAGGCTCAACTATGAGTTTTGAAAAATACACATTATTTTCAGAGTTACAACCATTTGAAATAATTATTGGCGTTTTTTTCTTAAAATTTCTCCCATTTGTTGGCGTAAAACATGGAAAACCCACTTCTAAGTTATATTTCAAAAAAATTTAGTTGAGCCTCAGTACAGAAATCGAGCTATAAACGCAAAATATTATAATAAAAATTTTTCCCCAAAAAAGGGGAATATTTAAAAAATTTGTTTTTTTTTGTTCGTTTTTTTTTTCAAAATATTGTACTTAAATAATTTTTAATGTAATACTATTCTTAAAACAATTTTTTTTACATTTTTTAATCTAAAGTGACACTAAATATCATAAATATTATCCATTTATCGCTTTTCAAAAACGTGGTTCCGAACGTAGTCAAAACCTTTAAAACCCCATTTTAGAAACAAAAACAATTGATATTGCTGCACAAATTACTGAAATGCTAGACCAGTTAAATACAATTAGAATTTCATTCACAAAAAGTTTTAACTTAACATCTCATGTAAACTACAACTACAAAGTCTGATAAAATCTTCTTATCAAAAAATGTAAACATTTATAAACCTTTTCAAGTTGAATTGTCAATAGCTTTCAAAATGAGCATAATTTTTAAATTGTCACTAAAATATCTTTAGAAAATTACAAAAATGAGCAATTTTTAAAAGTAATATGTAAATGTAAGTATTAAAGGAGAATTTAATTAATTTCTTTTTAATCATTTAATGTATTTTTCATTTTCTAGTAATTCTATTGCAAAATATTTCAAATTACTGAAGAATAATTACAAAACTCGATAGTTAAAAAACGTGTAACGATATATTTACAACTCAGGACTTTACAAAGTAAAATTGGTTAGTCCTTTTCTTTATTTTGTAACTTTTTTCCTGTCTTGGAGAATTTAAATCTTTTGAATAAAATGAGACAAGCAAACAATAACGATAATTTATCATTACTTTTAAATCTTTTTGATAAACTTTTAAACAGGAAGTCAATCAATAGGATTTAGCTCTTTGATGTCTCCTTTCCCTTCGATTAAAAATTTTAAATTTTCTTGGACTTGATCCAAATTTTTTCGAAAATTAGCAGACTTGTCTATTTAGAATTGCATTTATCTGTGATAAAAAGTTACACTTCCACCGCTTCTTTAAGGATTGGAATATTTCAGAATAAAAAAAAGGAAAAATAATTTCTTGAGAAATAATAGCTTTAATTAAAAATATCTTTAATAGCTACCGTTATTTACATGAATTTAATGAGCGAGTTTTTGTGGTTCGTTTGTTTTTAATCAAAGTAATACTGTACGCAGTAATTTCACCGTATCTCTTTTATTTTATTCATCTTTTATAAAAGATAAAAAGGACACACTCATCACAAGATCTCTAGTACTGTTAGACCTACAGACTTTAAATTTTGGGTTGGATTGTCGTATCGGCCGCTTATCCTGCCTTCTAGCCAAAGGCTCAAAATCGCCAAATGGTGGGGTTGCTACCAATACCTCCAACACGATAAAACGCGCCAAATTGGCGATCTTCAAAATTTGGCGGAGAAGCGGCCGATTCAACAATTTCACCGTAATTTTTGTTAAAATTCAACTCATTTTTAAGATTTTTAATTTTACTTTTCTTATGAGGATTTTTTGTAGGCATGTTACTTCTGTGTTAAGTAGAAACTCGCTCAGAAAGGGCTTTGCACAAACTAACTCCAAGAAGGGTTACGGGGTCATTTTAGATTAAAAAGTTTCATTTTTTAAGTATAGAACCTAATGGCTCGAAATTTGATATGCATGTTTTTCTAATTAGAAGAGATCCACTAAGAATGGGTTTTATAGAAATCGACAACCAAAGGAGGTTCCGGGGCTTTATGGATTACAAAAAACATATGTTTTAAAAATATTAGATCCACAGACTTGAAATTTAGCAAGCATGGTTATTTTGTTGAGAAGAGACCCATTAAAAACGGATTACACCACACTCTTTAAACTATTCTAGTAATGCTTGCCCTCACTTTGGCGATATGTGGACCTCAAAATGTTAAACCATGATCGAAGTTGACACCTAAGTTGATGTTTCCGTTTTCCACACCGTATCATGGAAGCATTGTGACGGGCTCATGCGTCTTTTCTTTAACATAACCTCCGGGTTCTTTGGGGGCCAAGATTAATGACAACTCTTTTCCAACCAAAACCCAAGAAGCGAAATGTGAAAAAGAAATGCAAATAAGATAGCTTTTAAATAACGGAAGTTTCAGTAAGTGAAATGGCAATTTTGGGGAATGGTATGTGTGAAAGAGACAAATGTGAATTGACAGCCAATCGTGAAGTTACCTGGAAAACAAGCCATTAAAACAAGGTTCATACCATTGCATGCGCGCCCAGACATTTCCGCACAAAATTGAATCTAAATTTGGATTAAGGTAGGAATGATTATTTAATATTAGGACTTGTAATATTAATAGAAGTGAGAATAGGCAAATTAAATAATTATAGTGGTCTAAGTTGCGCGATTCGGTTTAACCATTACTGTGTGTTTGTTCATTATAGATTCTCGTTTAATCGATATTATCTAAATTGTTAGACATTTAAGTTCTATTCTTAATAAATTCATATTGAGAATCAAAAATGTCTATTCCTTCTGCAAACCCTACACCTCTAGTTCACGCTGACAATCAAAGATACGGTCACCCAAGGGGGGCGGTATCACAGCATCTTCATCATTAATTCTAACTAACGATCACTAACCTCCATTATTTTTTACATATCACAGGAATCGGGTACTTCAAATGGAACAACGCCGTTTAAGAGGTTCGAAACATGAATACGCCACTACTAGAGCCCTTGAAGGACAGTTGAATTTTGGTATACACACTGCACTGTATTACGGTCTTCGGTATTATCAAAACCCATAATTTGATCCTGCGGCGAATATTACGACCTTAATCGTCAGACAGCCGCAAATCTCTGATCATGTTTTACCTACGGAGGAGTCACGGGGAAAGATGATATATCAATTGATACTCCATTCTATCAAATCCCCCGCCCGCCTTCATGAAACTTAGTAAGACTCGATGAAGACTTAATCACATCCTGTGACACGAATCCTAAGCCTGCAACTCTCACAACTGAACCGAGAGATCTTGTCATTCATATCGGATCGCAACGACTTGGAAGTTGAGGCAATCAGCTTAACGGTGTGAATGATGTTTGAAATTTAATTCCTCCAAAGACCGTCTCACTAAATAATAGAGGGTTCTCGCAAGTTTAAATTAATCAAGAGTTTCGAAATCCTGCTGGAAGCTTGATGAAGGATGATATAGATCAATCACGATACGAGACGTGTTTTGGCCCCTTGTAGGGAATTTTACGATTTCGAAAAACCCGGTTTCTCAGTAAGCAGTGAATAACTTAGCGCAGGAGTACTCAACCTTTCTTCCCGCCGGGCCTACACATGATAAAATATTTCAAGGGGGCCCCGCAACATTGGGGGAAAGGGGAATAAAAACATATTTAATAAACCAAAAAACATTGGAAAAAAGCATAATTGATTAAAATATTTAAACTCGTTTTTGGATTTTATTTTAATACTATATTAAACTTTCCATCAAAAACACACACAAAAAATATTTACTTTTATGACTTTTTTTACCGAGTTGCGGGATAGTTTCGATTTTCTTTCATCCATGACCAAGTCTTTTTTAAAGAAATTTACATAAAAAACAAAAAGAAAAATTGATAGATTTAATTGCTTATTGAAAAGAACTCCCCACTAAATTTTTAATACATTGTTCTCCAATAATTGAATTTCTTAATGCAATGGACCATTACCGGGACACTCAGAAAAGTCCTGCGGGTCACATGCGGCCCGCGGGCCGCAGGTTGAGTATCACTGACTTAACGGTTTCAACAAAGGCTTTCCTCATTCCATTGTTAAACCTACACAATCCTTTCGGACACAGAATTTGTAATTTTTCTGTCCTCTAAAAACCCAAAGGCCCTTAAGTACGTATGCAATTTAAAACCAAAAACCCCAAAGGGGGAGCATATTTTAGCATCTGGAAAGATTGAAAACGCTAATTTTTAGACTTTTTGATTTCCAATGGCGGATTGCAAGACAACTGCTAATTTTTAGACAGACTTCATAATTTTAAGCAATGTTCAAGTAACGAGAACAACACATAAATTGGTACACCGTCTCCGAAACGTATATCAACCAATCTACATGGCAGGTCTTCGGGTGACCGGGCCCCAAAACCCCATAAAACATCCCCCGGTCAAAAAGTGCTTGATCAAGACCACTGGGCCCCCGGAAATTTTGGTTTGGAAAAATTTGAACTTTAGTTTCCCAAACTTTCCCAAACTTCATTTCTGTACCCCTTCCCACCATTTTTTCAAGCATATGTTTCAACGCATATTGATATTCGGGAAAAACAGACCTTTTTGGGGTTTTTTTCAAACACTTCAAAAATTTGGGGAAAAATTTTAAATCATTTCTTCAAAAAAAGCATTTCTCCAATGGAATAAACTCATGTCGATCACGTGTGATGCAGACAATCTCGTGTTCTCCATTGAATTCAAAACTGACATTAAGCTTGTACTTGTTATTCTATTCGTAAAATTTCGATATAATTTCAAAATTTATAATTGGGTAAAAATCTTCAAATACTAAAGAGAAATAATTTCTTTAAAAAAGATTCTAAAAAAAAATAAAAAATCTTATATTATAAGGGTAATTTTTAAATCGACTGCATTTTGCTTACTTGTATGCGTTATTTATCGACAAATATGTACTATTTAAAATAAAAATTTCTACAAAAAGTAAACTTTGGCAACGGCGAAACGCATGAACTGATTGACTGGAAACAGGTTGTTTTTTCGTGGCTAAGGGGTCAAAAAAATTTTTTAAAATTTAATGGGAAACTCTGATTGTAGCATCATGTATTTTTGACGTCATAAAGAATTTTAACCCATTGAACCACCCTTTTGTAAAAAAGCCCCTTTTATTTTTTTCGATTTTAGGCAAAGTAAAACAAAGAAGCAAAAATAAAGTTTTTTAAAAGCCTAGGAGTTTTTTAAATTTTTTAATTAAAAATAAAGAAGGGAAAAAAAAATTTGGGGGGGACCCCAGCCCTTTTCGATAAAATAAAAATTTTTAACCCCCCTTTTTATAAAGGAGAAACAGAAAAAACAAATTTTTGTTTACCTTCCCCGCATTTTTCCCCCTAAAAATTAAAAAAGGTTAAATAAAATGTGGAATTTAATTTTTCATTCCGCATAGAAAGAAAATAACGAAAACGAACAGTTTAATTACTTTTTATCAAAAAGGTTACTTTTTTTTTCAATCACTGGAATTCTTAAAATACTGATAAATTATTAAACACTTCTAACATTGTCTCCATAGAGATAGTACAAATTTATTTCAAAAACTGTTTCTCCAGACAGAAAAAAAAATACACCAAGATGAACAAAAAATAAAAATATTCCAAGAAGAAAAATCAAATTTTGCAACAAACTTTTCCCTACATTACATAAAGAACAAACTTTGCCCTTAAATACGGTGAAATACTTTCCAGTAAAGTACTGAAAACTTTAAAAAAAAAAGTCTCAAAAATTTAAAAGAAAAATCAAGCCTTTTCTCTTTTTAAAGTAATTTTAGATATTCAAGACAAAAAAAACCAAGAAAACTTTTCCAGGTAAGTGAAAAGAAGAGAAAAGAAAATCCCAACAAACATTCTTTTCCATCATGACTTCCAGTGTCTTCAAAAAGTAAAATGTTGAAGTAAAAATAGTAGATTCGAGCTTTGGGGAAAGAAAAAAAAAAGAAAACAACTTGTAAGTCAACAGGCTACGAACGAAAAACTCGGTACTAAACTTGCAAGACACTGAAAATGAGTCCAACTTGAATTATTCAGAATGAGTTTGTTTTTTTATTTTGGCAACATTTGCCAAATGCAAACTCTGCAGGGAAAATAAGTAGCAAGATGTTTGAATCAATGTTGATAGTCTTCGGACTGAACGTTTACCGATATTCGTTATTAAAAAAAAAAAAATGAACGAATGAATGGAAAAAGAAAAGTAGATGAAAGAAAAGAATAATCGACAACCTATCAGAAAATACCGATTAAATTCAATTTTTAATATTTTAACGTCTTTTAATTAATAAAATCTTATTGAAAAGCGTATTCATTTTTATTCTCCCTATGTTCTTTTAAAGTGAAAGACTGCGGTCAAAACCGTGATTTTGAAAAAGTGCATGAATGAATAATTTGTTAATATTTGGGTTCAGATGAATTAGAATTTACGTATAGAATTGTTTTAAGAATACTATTAACCAGAAAACAATTATTTAAATGTAATATTTTGGCAAAAATTGAAGAATGACATTTTCAAAACATTTTTCTTTTATAAATAAATGTTCGAAAACAAAACAAAAAAAACCCCACGCCTTTATAGTTAATCGAACAAAGAAATTGCTGACGCATCCTCCCCTTTTTCACATAAACACTTTTTTTATTTGTATTAACCATCAGCGTTTTCACTTTAAGGTTGCAGCTTAATTATTCGCCAAATCTGGAAATGGGACTTGGAATTAGTCGCCAAATCTGGAATTGGAAAACGTTAATCCTGATGATCCTGACCAGGACAATGGAACAAAATAATTAAATTGAGCTGTATTGTCATCGGTCCCGGTCAAGTTTGCAAAATTTCAAATTAATCTAACCTTGCGTGCGGGTAGTAAAAAATCGAGTTCTCAAAGATTCCTACGTACAGGTGTTCAATAAAAGCGTGTTAAAATGCTTCTGTAGTAAAAATATTTTGCGTATATATAGAGAGGACGATCCATTCAGTGGGCGAGAGTATTAACGCCGGGCAATCCAGAAGGCAAGGATGACTATTGGCAATGTATCCCTTATTTTAAAACCTATCAAAACAAAATATCGAGGACGATATCTGAGCTGGCACCAACCCTTAACCTCAACTTCCATCTCACACCAACAGAAGGACGTTTGAGGCTTGACATATTTTACACACATTGGCCCCTTCCGGTGCCTGGGAAGCGGCACGCGCTCTGAACTTATGACATCGTTAGCCGCATTCCGTGACCTTTTGAATTTGGCCAGGTTACTGCGGCTACTACGATCCATTGTAATAAATAATAACCGGAGTTTTGTCAAAATTTCTTCACTCTGATTTATTAATATGAATTTCTGAAATACATATTTCAGAAATCCTAGATTAGGTTCCCAGGAGTATGAACTATATAGCCACAATTTTCATAAAGAATGTTTTGTAAATATGTACCTTTTTTACATCATTTTTTGTCAGAAAAAAATAAATACGGCTGGGTATCCGACTATTTGCGACAACTTTTAAAAATAAAGTTATATGGGAGATTTTTTTTGTGGTTTTTAGATTTATTTAGTACATTTTAAGAAAAAAAAAAGGCTAAAATTAAGAGAAAAATAAATTGTTACAACTAAGTTGTGAAAAACGGGTAAAATTGACAAATTACATAAACGTAAATCTTCGCTCTAAACAAATAGTAAACAGTAAAATATTCTCAATTTTTAATTTCCTGATGTATTAGTCACATTCCTTTTTGAAATGACCTTCAGGATAAAAAGATATTTTTAATTTACAAAAAACTAGAGCACTTTGTCTTTACAAGTAAATCAAGGAAATTCATTTGGGATCGAGACTTGGTGTAATAGTAGTAATTTTTCAGGTGTTAACCCTGCGTAATTCCACGAATGGCCAGTCACCCTGGAGAAATCGCACACAGCCTTCGAAATTCATGCTTAGCTTTTTATACAATTAAATTTTTTACCTTCCAACGAGTTCGTAGCTTCTGATTGGTAAATCGTCTGCTTTGTTTCGAGGTTATTAGGGGTTCCGATTCCACGCGATCAATTTTTTTAATCAATTCATTTACTTATTTTTTTACTAAATGAATTTATTTAGAGTATGAAAGCTTTACTAAATATTAAACATATACAACTTAAATATAAAATAATAAATGATAGTATTAAAATATATAACTTAAATTTTTTCTAGTAAAATTATTAAAAATTATTATTAATTTCAAAAAATATTAAAAATAGTTACACAAAAATATTAAAAAAATAGTTATTAAACAAAAAATATTTAAAATAATTATTAATAAAATTATTAATAATTAAATTAGTAAATTAAGTATTATTTATTACAATTAATTAATTATTTACTATTTATACCAATTAATTAATATCTGTTATGTAATCAATTAATCACTATACTTATACTTAATATCATTAATACTTATTATAATTATCAATTACCATTTATTGCAATTAATTAATTATTATTACGCATTAGTATTAATAAGAAATATTAATTTATTAACAAAAATTATTGTTCACATATTAAAACTATGACTTATATGAAATTACATATTCTATTATATAAATTATTTAAACAAATTTATTAAAATTATTTATATAAACTTTTGGAAATTAAATAAATTTAACTATTAGTGGAATTATTAAATATTTTATAAAATTGTAAATAATTAATTTAATGTAACATATAAAACATATTTTTATTATATTAAATTATAAAGTAAATAATTTAATTATAATAATATATTTTATAAAATTATTTTATATTATATATAATATTTTGCTTATGGTATATTGTATTTCACATTATAAAACTATTTACAACTTAATTTTTGTAAAATATCATTAATATTTATTATATATTTTATTATTAATATAAAATATATTTTAAAAATTAATATACCATTTATATATAATCAAAAGTATTTTTATTTTATAAAACAAGCAAAATAATTTTAAAATATCATTTAATATTTAGTAAAACTTTCTGAAGGTATACAAATTCACTCAAAGTACAAGTAAATGAATTGATTAAAAAAGCTGGATCGCGTGGAATCGGAACCCCAACTCCAGCATAGAAAGCAGACGATTTTACCAATCAAGCTACAACCTCGTTGGGAAAATTAAAATTTAATTGTATAAAAAGCTAAGCGCATGGCCTCGAAGGCTGATTTCTCCGAATTTTAATGGCCATTCGACGGAAGCTCTACATTAAGGGGTGAACAATGAAAAGAGAGCAAGTACTCACTATTGTACAGTTCAAGTCTCTGATCCCCAAATGAATTTCCTTAGTCGTGCCCTCTCCTTTGTTAGTGATTATATGAAATTGCTTAAAAAAAAAAAAAGCGATTATATTCACATGTCGACTACGTAAATTTGTTATAAAACAGTGATTGATTAAATCTGACGGTTAAAACACTCTTATACTGTTAAACAGAATATACACAAAAAATTTCAGCGGATTATTTTAAAACCTTTCTGAGCAATCGCTGTTCCTGTTTTTGAACTTTTCGAAAATACACATTTTGAGTAAAACGTATTTTAAAGTTTGACATCATGTGTGCTGGCGTATCTGCTTTACTGAAACACTTTTTAGTTTTTACCCCTAGTGAATAGAAAATAAAAAATTTTGGTATGTTTATGCTTCCAATAAGATGGCCTATAAAAAAAATCATAAAAGTAATACGTTTCCATTTTTAAAAATCATAATTTAGGTAGTCGATTTCAGTCAATTTTTCCCTTGTATTACTCTTAAAACAACAATATATATTTTCTAATTCAAGTAACACAAAATATAAAAAAACGTATTCGTCCAATCATTATAGAAAAAAATTCCCGTTCTTGAATTATTAGACCAACAAACTTAAATATTCGACAAGCATATTTCTTTAATTGAATAAAAAGCTAAAGAAGCAAATCGATCCAACAGATATTCCATTGGTATCTGTAATTTTATTCTTTTCCACAATGGAGACCACACCGATATAGTACAAAAAAATTTCATTCAACAGTACACGACACTCTTCCCTACAGTCCGGACTTAGCCCCTTTGGCCTATCATTTGTTCGAAACCCTCAAAGACGCTTTGGGAGAAGAAACATTTTATTTCAATGAAATTGAAGAATTTTTACTATATAGGTTTCGTACATGAAGTTTCTTGAATTTTTATCTTATAGAAAACAAAATATATTTCCTGTGGGGTAAGGCAGTTTTACAGCCACATTGAAAATAACATTTGTAGAAATTTTATAAATATAACAGAAAATGTTTAGAAAAAGCCCTTGCATTTTCACATTCGCCATTAAATTAATCTGTGCAAATACCTTTTAAAAATTCAATCATTTGCATGTATATTGTAATAAAGATGCGAACAGTCGTAGAATCTTGCTGCCATTCAAACTTTTATCAAAACACATCAAATAACACAACGTTTAATTTCATGTTTTAGTTATTTGTATATAATTAGAGATTGACAGAAAATCGTTTCAAGACTCGCATTTCATTTTCTTGCGGTTTTATTTTGCCATTACTTTTATATTGCATTTTCACAGTATAATTTAAAGACAATCTCACCCAGCAAGAAAATAAGAAAGGGTTTTAAATCCTTCATCGTTTGTAAAATAATGACTTCTATTTCCCTATCCTTCATCTTCCATACTTGATACATTAAAAAAAAAAAAACGGGAACTTCAATACTAATTAATAAGGAAAACTCTTTTTCAACTTTTCAACATCAACATCAGATACAATTTATCAAAACTTTTAACTCATTTTAATAGACTACATGTTTCTTAAAATCAAGAGGTCAATCAACGGGAATTATCTTCCAGTTGAAGTTTGTTTCCCCCTCCTCCTTTCCGACCTTTAAAAAGGACGCGAAATTGAAAATTTCCTTGGACAAAATCCAAAATCTTTCGATAATTAGCGGAAGAATTTGTTCAGGATTTCACCATTTTGAGATGAAAAGTTAATCTCACGTCGCTTCTCAAAGAACCGGAAGTTTTTTAAATTGAAAAGGGAAAAGAGATTGATGCATAAAACCCAGAATTTACATTTAAGGGATTTTTAACAAGAATTGCGATTTATGTATTTCAATAGCAAGTTTTTTCCCCCATGCATGTTGGAAGATTCTGTTCCTGAGTATTACATTTGATTAAAGAATGAACGAATAAATAGAAAACTAGATATAAAAAAGTTATAAGAATAAATTAAGAATTACAGTAGAACGTCGTTTATCCGAATCAATTGGGACCGGACACCGTTCGATAACTAAAAACCGAAAATGCGATCCATGTAGTATATGAAACCGCATACTATACTAATATATTGAAAACCAACAAGACACGCGGAAACGCTTGAAGAAAGCGCGTAAAATAGGTGCAGTCGTCGAAATTTTACTTTTTATTGTGGAAATAATCACTTATTTCAGTACCATTGTAATAATCTTCGTTCGCTCCGATAATAACGTTCGATAAAACGACGTTCAACCGCATAAAAATAATTAAGAGGTACCTAGATGTTTGCATCCGACTACGTTCGAACCGCATTTTGCAAAAGGGCAAATGAATAAATAGTTTTATGATATTTAGTGTCAAATTTAGAGCTTCAGAAAATGTATATAAAAATTGTTTTAAGAATAGTATTACAATAAAAAAATTTAAGTACACTATTTTTGGTTTAAAAATGAACATAGAATCAATCATTTCAAAATATTATTCTCCTTTTGTAAAATGCTTCATTATAAGAATATTTTGCCTGTCTATAGCTCAGATCTCTGTACAGAGGCTCAAACTTCTTGAATTTTCGGGAAATATATAACTTAGAAGTGATCTATCCATGCATGACAACAGAGGGGAGAAATTTTAAGGAAAAAACGCTGATATATAGTTATTTCAAAGTTTTGGTTGTAACTTCTGAAAAATAATGTGAATTTTTCAAAACATAGTTGAGCCTCTGCACAGAGTCTGAGCTATATACAGGCAATATATTATAATAATAGAAACATTTTCACAAAAGGAGAACATTTTGAAAAACAGGTTATTCTAAGTCGGCTTTTGCCGAAATATTGTATTAAATAATTTTTGGGGTCAAATGTCCCAAAGTAATTTTATACACGTATTCTAATCTATGACACTAAATATCAAGAAAAATTATCCATTACAGTGCCTTTTAAAAATCACGTAATTGGAACGTAGTCGGATACCTTAAGAACCTGACATAAAAAACCTCACAATTTCAAGGGAGGGGGGACACAGAAATAAAAGTCTAAGCCCGTATCAGAGAAAAACTACATCGATGAATGTGAAAAACATATTTTTTCTTTGACACAGTTAGCCTGAAGAAAGAAACATAAGCCTGTAAAACATGCAGAATAAATCTAGCCTTTTTTCCAAAATTCACTGACGCTCTTCCACAAGCATTTGAATATTAATGACAGAAAAATTCTCTCTTCTCTCCTATAATAAGCTTACCCTTGTGCTCTGTTTGATACAAAAGCGAAGAATTCGCCCCCCTCTTCAAAACAGGATTTCAGCGAAAGGAGGGGATGTAGTGTTTTGATGTATACAAAAAAAGAATCTGTAGCCAGCAGGGTATTTTTTTTTTCCGTTCAAAATTTTCTCTAGTAAATATGTCTTCACTGTCGATGTAGGTTAGATTGAGTTTGACTCTTTTTCTGATGGAAAATGAGATATTTTTGGATATCGAAGATCTAGGGACGGGGAAAAGAGGATTGAGTAATATCCGCGTCGAACATATGCATGCAAATGTCGAGGCGAAAAGTTGAAATTCGTTTTTTTTCAAAGATCCTTTCATCCAAGATCAGCAAATCGCAGAATAAAATTGAAGGATTCTGTACAAATTGAATACGACTTTTAGTGAATGCACATATACGCTTCTCAGATAAGAACATGCAGAAAATTTGAAGTATGCAATCATATGATTGATATGAAAAAGTAGAGGATGGATAAATAGAATTACTCCTAAATAATTTTTAAATTTATTTTTATTATTCTTTTCGCTCTATTCATGAGAGACCTACACGATAAATGGGCTTAATTCATGAAGTCACATGATAAAAACAAACACGTGTTTTCCATTGAATTCAAAACAAACATTAAACTAATTGTACTTGTTCTATTTGTAAAACTCAGATAAAATTTCAACTTTCATATTTGGCTAAAGATGTTTAAATGTTAGGGAAAAATTTACGTTGCACAAATTGCAAAGTTCTTTTATATCATTTTAAAGACAATTTAAAACTAAATTCGGTACAAAAAGGAAAATTCAAATATTTGCAACACAAAAAAGTTATGCAGCAATAACTATCGATATGCATTAGATACTGATAAAGCAGTGAGTTATCAGAGCTTAGTGAGGTCGCCTTTATTCTTTATTACAGCTTCACGTCGATGTTTCATTGAGCTGAAAAATAGTTTTTGCTTCCTTTCTCTTTTCGTGCCTACATGATGTTGTGAAACAATTATATCCCCTCACTAGTTCTCTTTTTTATTTCATGGGTACCTCTTCCTGGGCCAGAGTTTTAAAACGATGCCATTGATAGGATTGAGAGGTAAGGACTGCTTCCTCAATTGCACAACACCCTCAATGATCTTAGAACGGTACCAGACTTTTAATTACTTTACTGTGAGGCAAAGAGCCCAATCTTAATGAAAAATAAATGAAGCATTGCTGGTAAATAGATCCCTGATGGAAGGCAAAAGTTTGGGTTCCAGCATGGTGTCAATGTATTTTATGAGATTCAGTGTCCCATCGATGATACGAAGGTGACGGATACCATCTGTTGATACACATGAGGAAGTGATAAAACTTTGTGGGTACTTCACAGTTACCTGGATGCAGTCAGGATGTAGCATTTCTGCTATTCTACGTCTTGTTATTTTTACGTTATCATCACAATGAATAACGATATTTTACTCTCGTCCTCTTGGTACAACTTGTGTCCAATAATCATTTGTCCAATTATCGTGTTCATTGCCCACTGTAGTCCCTTTTAGCGCTGCTGTAAGTTGAGATAGCTGGCTTTTCGGGGTGGAATTTCCTTTTTAGTCTTACATCTGCTAATTACCCTTGATTCTGTTTGAACCGATGCAGCCATCAGCATCGCCAGATCACTTCTGACGAATGCGCATGAAATTCTTTTATCTCCGAAACATAGTATTTTTGTTCTTCTGTCATCAAAAGATTTGGTGCATCTTTTTCAGCCTTTTCCATGTTGTTATTATTATTATTATTATTAAATTTGTCTCCTGACATCTTAAACATAATGTTCAGCCTGCAAATGTAGTCACTGAACTATCCACCTATAATGAAATTTTAACAAAAGAAATATCACTTTCTCGTCACACATGTGTCCAATCTACTCTTTTATTTGATGTCATTGTTTTTTTGACTAAATATCATTGTTATCCGGGCCAGGAAACACACAGTCCTGTGTTCGATCCTATCGAAAACTTACAGCACCGTTTGAAAACTCTTGGTCCCAAAACGGAAAACCTGCCAGTCCTGACCTGTTAATGCACCACACATAAAACTATTTTTAGCTCAATGAAACAGGCCGAAATATTGTCAAGAGTTTAAAAGTGTTCATTTAGTAAATAGGGTGCATTATTAAAACTAGAGTAATTAATACAACAAAACTCATTGAATTACAAATGATTTATTCGAAATTAATTAACAAAATAATTAGATAATAAAGCTGATATTTTTTTTAAAAAGGATATTTAGCAGAATTTTCAAACTTCTTTAAATTCTACATTAATGTAGTAATTTTGGTAAAATATTCCAGTTTATTCGTAACACCTTTATCTGAAGCTAGTTATTTCCCTTTTTAGTACCAGCTTTTTTATTACCAAAAAGCTTTCCTTTTAATCAATAAGAGGGCGTGGGTCGAATTTTGAGCCCTCTGTTTTTAAGTTTTATTCAGTTTCTAATTTCGCATGCGATATATCAATCGAATGTGATAATAATGTAAAGAATATAACTAAATAAAAACTGAAAAAATGATATTTAGGTCGTTTTGTTGCGTCGATGTGAAACGCCCGGCGCTGGCTGGCACGTAATGGTGTGAGAGGGAAGGGGAGGTAAAAAAGGGAGTGGCAATGCTTTTGCTACTCTGCTGCAAATTTTTCGACATGTTCATTTCATCATTTCACTAAAACAGTTCGGGGATTTGATCAACTCACTTACTTACATCAAGGAAATGACCTCAAAGAGACGTTATTTTAACATCTTGCGTGAATTGATCATCTCCCTTAGGGATTTCATGAAATCCATAGTTTCATCATTTTCCTGCGACAAATATAATAATTCTTTCCTAATACAATTAGGGAGAAAATAACTAATATTTATCGATGCTAGTACATTTTGTTCAGAAAATATTCCTTTTTCCTTGCCAAACCATTCTAATGAAATATCATTTATCATATCATTATGGTTAAAATTCCAACACAACCAACAATATTTTAGCAACAAAGTAATACGTACACACAAAAGACCCTCCCTCCCTGTATGAAAAGTGAAAGCAAATGGCGGCAAAGAACTAATTTTTTCCCCATCCTTTGGAATGTCTTTTTTACAATACGATGCCAAAAAGAAGAAGAGAGAAATCAGTGAAGCCTGCCCTGACGTCAGTTGGCCCTGTCAGGCATCGTCCGGCCCACGCGAGCTGGATAGACAGACATTTTTTCCGCTTCATATCCGACTTCTGTTATGGATATGCAAGGCCCCGTCGAGAGAAAAGCGTTCCAAGGAATCGAAAGCGCAGAAAATCGAATTTTCCCAATGCCCTACTACGGTTTGTAAAACAGTTTTGGGTAAAATGGTTGGTTTTATGAGTCAGTAGTGTGCATAATTTGTTGTGTTTTGATTCTCCACCCTTATTGTTGTTGGAGAAAAGGAAAAATGTTGAAAATTTAGTATGCCCAGAAAAAATTTAAAAAGAAAATTTATGTGCTTAAGAATGGAAAATCAAAGGAATCTAAGCTTATGTATACATTTAGTGAAATGTATACAATAATACAAAAAACCATTTTGTTTTTTATACAGTAATTTACTCCTTCTCAATTTCTTTAAAGAATATTAAAAAAATATATTAATTGATGTATAGAATAAAAGTTATTTTGCTGGCAAGGTAAACTTGAACCTGAAATGAATAAGAACAAGAAAATATTAAAATCAGTCTTTTTTAAATTTAAGATTAGATATACATTAGAAAGTCGTTTATCCGAACGTTTGTTATAAGGAGCGTCAAATGTCAGTACCAGTTATTTATTTATTTATTTATTTATTTATTTATTTTTGTCAACTACATGCACTGCATATGAAATTGTGACATCTCATGCGTCCTTTCTCTAACAACCTCTGGGTTCTGTGACGGCCACGATTAATGGCAAATCTTTTCCAACCCAAATCCAAGAAGTGAAACGAAGAATAGATGCAAATAAGATAACCTTTAAAAGGACAGAAGTTTTAGTAAGCGGGATGGCAATTTAGAGAAAGTTCAGTTCAGAGAAGATAGAAGTGTAAAGTGACGGCTTACCTAGGAATCACGAAAATCTCGCCATTCATCCAAGGTACATACCATTGTACGCCAGCTTAGAGAAATATCTGGATTGGACGTTGCGTAGAAACCAAGGTAGGAAGATTATATTCTGAATGCGAATATATTATTAAGATTGAGAGTAGGCGGATATAGTATAATTATATTGATAAGTGATCTAATTGCGCGATCTGTGTTAATAACGGCTACGTGTTTTGGTTTATTCTCACTTAATATAAGTTTGTTCGATATATAAGTAATTTAAGTTAAATTCTTAATAAAAGTCATATTAAGAATTCTAAAATGTCTCATTTCGAGAATCCCACACCTCTAACTTACGCTGAAACCCCACGATATGGTCAACAAAGATCGACCATGTCGCAAAATATGTTTTTGAACAGTGCATAATGCTCAACAGTATAGGTAAAATTGCGACATTTGGTACCTATTTTGCTTTTTCTTCAAGCATGTTTCCGCATGTGATGATTTTCAATATCCGTATAGTGTCCGGTTTCATATACTGCATAGATCACGTTCGGTTATCCGCACAATCGCAAATCCGAACGGTGTCCGGTCCCAATTGATTCGGATAAACGACGTTCTGCTGTTATAAGAATATTTGCATTTATGATAAAATTTATTTCACGTTAAAATAAACAAGCCATGTTATTACATGGATCAGTAATACTATTATTTCGGAAGATAATATATTTACAAGATATATATTTCCCCACATAAAATTGAAACTTTCCAAAACCCTTCTAACTTATAATTCACTAAAAAACAAAGTGCGAAAGTATTATAGTTTTTACAAAAATAATTTTATAAATATAAGGGAAGTAAAATTTAGAATAGACTTTGAATAAAAGAAATTCTTTTAATAAAAACTTTTTTTAAAAATTTTAAAAGCAGCACATAATATGTACTTTAAAACATACATTAATGTTCTAACAATGTAGTTTTTTTCCTTTATTTAATACTTATTTACTTTTGTGGTCATAAATCGCACAGTTCAAAAATCAAGGAGAAGATATATTTTATATAATGAAGAACTACAATAATAATCAATTTTACAAAAAATAATAATTAATTTTGAATAAATTGATCAAAAAAAGAGCTGAAGTATACAGAATTTTAATTATCAAAATATCATAATTTAAAATGCATTTTACTACGATAAAAGATACTTTATTTTAAAAGGAATTCATAAAACAAAATCTAATCTATTTTAAACTAATGAATTAGCTTTAAAAAAAAATTCGGTAATTCTTATTTAATAAATATAATGCAACTTTAAAATAAGAAAAGCATTCAGAAAAGTATACTTTAATGTGCACGTGTTTGTTTTTCAATTCCGAAAAACAAGGTAATACCAAATTGTTAATTTAATACAAAGTTAAAATAGATTGTTTTATTCGTTTAAGATACGTGCGTTTGCTGCATTTTGCTAGAATCGTTCAAAATTAATCTTAACGCATAATTTCATGTGCGTGTCGGTATTTTTTAAATTTAATCACTGGGAAATAAACATGGTTTCAAAAAAGTAATGAAATTAACAAAATTAACTTTAATAAAAATCAGTAAAATAAAAATTTAATTAATATTAATAGAAATATAACTATAATTCCAATATTCGTAAACAAAACAAAAAAACAAAAAAAACAGAATTTGTGAGGTATTTGCCCGTGGGTGATACCTTACTCCTAAGTTACCTTCATGACCTAGAGGTGTGGGAGTGAATGAAGAACCAGGCGTTGCCATGATCTTAAAATGTCTTTATTAAAATCTTAACTTAAACACTAACACAATGCTAATATGTATATTATAACTTAGCGGGTCTGAGGTGAGAAAACACACAATACGTATTACCAAATAAGCGCGACTTTAATCACTTTCTTCCCGCCTATTCCTAAAATCTCAACTTATACACAGTCCTAATAGATAACAGAACTATCCTACCTTAATCTCTTGTTTAACCGCAATCCTTTCGGAAACTAAATATCTTTTGTTTATCTCGCGTGGAATAGTATCCACCTTGGCTTGATTGCTATATCACGGATAGCTTCACACTCAATGACGGCTTTCTTCTCTTCCTTCACGCGCTTAAGCTCAAACTAGCGTAATCACTTCCCAATAGGTCATACGCTTTCGTTAAACTTCTGCTATTTAAAAGGTTTCTAATCTGCATATTCACACTTCGCTTCTGGATTTGGTTGGAAATAATTTGCCTTTTTCGGCCCCAAAGAACCCAAGAGTTTTTAGTGGAAAACGCGATAAGTCCGTCACAAATTTCATCCCAAAATATTCTTTAAAAAAGTGTTTGCATTTTCCTCTCGTTGCCACTAAAATCGCTTTACAAACATATTGATAGTAAAATGCAAAATATTCACATTTTAATTCTAGTTTTATGCATTAAAATATATAAACAAACATATGCAAATACTTTATATTTTCAAAATTCACTTTAAAAACTTGTCGTAAAACATTCGTTCCTGGAAATGAATTACCTATAAAGAATCAATTACACAAAAGTTTGAGATTGGTCTTTTTGTCGGCCGGCTCTTAATTCTTATTTTCCATGTGTTAAGATTGAATACTATTTATTTAATTGAAAAAAATAAACTCTTAAAATTATTACTATAAACTATTTTACTTTTTGCCTAATTCTTTCACATTCCTTCAAACGACATTTAAAAAAAAAAAATCTATGAGTCAAACTTTCAAGACAATACAGAAAACAATTTATCAAAAAACTTCTGAAAACTTTTTCGATACCTTGCATGTTACCTTAAGCAGGAAGTCTAATCAATACATATTATATACCTCATAGCTCATGAGTTTGCTCTCAAGTTGATCCTTTTCAAAGAAACCGAGGTCGAAAAATGTCCCTAGACAATATTCAAAATCTTTCCGTAATTAGCAGGACATTTTATAATGGATTTCGAATTTTTTGTGATGGAAAGTTAAGCTCGCGTCTCTTCAAAAATAGGGGAAGTCTTTCCAAAGTGAAAAGAAAAAGTGATCGATGTCAAAAAGGGATTGCCCCCTATCTTAAAAAAAAATAATAAGGCCTTTTTTTCTTTACTATTTTCCAATCATTTCACACCCGGCCTTTAACTTTGCCATAAATATTCATCGCGGGAATATCTATTTTACCTACATGCATTTTATTTAAAGGTTAAATCGTGAATTTAGTCAAAAAAATGACAAAAAAATCTACATATATATATAAATGGATGCTTGTATATGAAATCGCTTCATTCCAACACCGTTCAGTCGATCCCTATGAAAATTGACATATATATGTATTTTTTTGTTTAGATGGTTTTGTGCTATTTCTTTGCCAGCCCCCACCAGGTGGCGCTCGTTTTTAACCTTCTGCACCCGTTAATCCATCGCCAAGTTGCCAAATGGTCGCTAAAAATGATCCCAAACCCCCCTTATGGGCAACATTTGCGATTTTTCCCCATTGAACCCGCCATTATAATAAAAAGGAACGGCGTCGCTAGCAAATTATTAAATTTTAACAAAAAAATAAATACAACAGAAAGTAAAAATTTAACGCTTACACATCCAGATATAAGTTTTTTTACACTATTTTAAGCGTTCATTACACAAAAATGTGTAACAATGTAATTTTAAGAGCAGAGATAAACTTGGGAAAGGTTTTTTTCAAAAATCGACCCAAAAAAAAAGTTAGGGGCATAGTAAATAAAAAAAAAAAAAAAAAAAAAAATTAAAAAAATTTTTTTATCAGCTATTAGACTTTCAGTCTTAAAATGTAACAAATAAGGGTTTTTTTTGTTCACCCTTGGATCCCAAAAAACTTTTTTTGTTTAATTTAAAAATTTTTACAAAAATTTAAACTCATTAAAAAAATTCTTTTATCCTTCGATCTGGTACTTTAAATTTTTCAATTCACCCGTGCGAAGAACGGCTTTTATATATATAGCTAGTGTTTTATAAATTTTACTTTTTTTTTTTTTAGGTTGCCAGCTGCCAGCTAAGTCGGTAATTTCATGATGCAGAAAATCGACAGCGGCCTTTTATTATTTTTAACGGAAAAAAAAAACCCCCTTGGGTCTGTTTGGTTTGGGATGCTCTCGGCAAAATTAAATCCTAGTACATTTCCATCTCGGAGCTCAGATGCCTCCCTCTTGGGGGGAAACCGGGCGTAAAAATTTTTTTCGGCGATTGGTATCCGCCTAAAAGGGTTTGGCACAAAAAAGAATACCACCCTTGGGAAATGCCCTAGGTCTAAAATGGTAAAACCCCAATTCGAGCCTTTGGGTTTTTTTTAAAAAAATTTAGCTTTGAAAAAATCCAATTTTTTTTTTCCATTTACTAATACAAAAGTTACAACTGCAACCGTTTTTGTCATAATAACTTTGACTGTACAAAGCAGCGGAAGCGTTTTCTAGTGACCTCACTGGTACTGGCCAGGTGAGAAAAGAATATGGCCGCTATGAAAAAAAGATTCATATTCTTTGTTGTTTATTTTTCTTAATGAGATTTGTTTTATTTTTGTCCTGTAACCTAAATTAATAAATAATTGTTACACTAAAAATGAGACTTCACTAAACCCAACCCAAAATTTTTAACCACAATTAGTGTAATCTTAAAAATCAAACGCTTAACTTGTAGAAATTTTGATAAAACTGACTAAAATCGTGGCGCAAAATCGCTAATGGTCACGTGACTGGTAATAATCAACAAAAGCATCAGCACTACAAATAATATAGGAGTTTACAAAGAGTAAATTTTATTAACAAAAGAAAATTACAATATTTGTTTTGTGTTCTAAAAAAGCGGATGTAAATAGCATTAAATGCAATGAATTGTATTGGTCGTATAAATTCTGTATATTTTGAATCTCTAAAATTATATTTAACGCTTTTTAAAAAAATAAATATTTTTTACTAATTCTTTTTGAGTGTAGTTTATTGATATCTGAATTTTGTTCTTATTACATCCATGCTTGATCCATATAACTGTCCTTAATAATTAAAGGTTTAAAATTTTAAAAATTATTAACTTTTATCTTAATTAGACAAAAGTTAGTTATACCATTTTATTTTTAACTCAAACATTAGTTTTTTTCAAGTTAAATTTCATTGGAGTTGCTTGGTAAGGAAAAAAAAAAACCCCCGGGAAACCCAAATTTTATCAAAAACCCGTACAAAATTAAAATTTTTTCCCCCTTTTAAATGTATTGCGGGAGGGGGGTTTTTTTTTTGGGTTTTCTCAACCGTTTTAAAAGGGTAAAAACTAATCTTCCTAGTGAATTTTGCTTCTTTTCTAAACGCAATATATTTTGTTAGTTATAAATCTGCTTTGTGAACATAATAAAAGCTAGACCTATATTTTCCCATACTGTTGTTGTCAGGAAATGCTTTTCTTTTTATACGCTGATTATTTTGTCTACGTCCTCTTGGTACCCCTTTTAAATTTAGCAATATTTGGGGGGTTTTGGCGGGGCACACAAAATGGGAAAAAAAAAACTTGTTGGGAAAGGGAAAAGTTTTGTCTCGAAAAAAGTAAAAAGGGGGCACAAAAAAAAAAAAAACTTTTTTGAAGGAAAAGTTTTGGGCTCGAAAAATGTTTTCTGATTTCTTATTTTAAAGGGAATAGAAAAATTGAGAACTCTGGGCAAAAAAATTTGTTTTATGCTAAAAACTCTACGTTGGGCGCCATCAAAATGATGTTTAGTGGTAGATACGAGATCACTTCTGTTGCTTGGGCAGTTAGTTACAGTAATTATGACAAGTCGAAACTGCGGTTACACAGCTCCTTTGATAAAAGCAACTTTATACAAATTATTCTCCCCAGAAAATATTTAATTTGGGGACAAAGGGTGGCTCAAAGGTTTTCAAATAACTAACTGGGAAAATTTTTTTTTTTTTTGTTTGATATAAAAATTATTTCGCCCTATAGGTTTTTTTTTTTAAAAAATCACTATAAATAATTCACAGCCATTTATACACCCTATCCAGAGCGCACACAGAAAATTTTTTTAAAGGGGGGGCCCGGGTTAAAAATCCACCATTCTTGTAAACATTCCTTTTATTTTTTCGATTTCGGGGGAAAAAAAACAATAAAAAATAATTTTTGGGAAAAAAATAATAGAAATTTAAATTTAAAAAAATTTTCTATTAAAACAAATATTTAATTAAATTTTACACTATATCCGGAATTTTTTCCCTTTTTTGGTCAACCCCATTTTTTTACTTATATTAAAATTTTCAGGGGGGGTTTTTCCCAAAATTGCTTCCTAAGGGTTTTTTTTTACTTTTTGGAGAAAACAAAAAATTTTGCTTCTTTTCTAAAAGTTTAATATAAAGCCCCCTAAATTTGGGGGATATTTTAAAAGACAAAAGTTTTTTTTAAATTTTTGGAATTTAAGTTTTCCAATTTTAAAAGGGGAAAAAGTTTTTGTAACGAATTCAAAGAAAAAAACCCCAACAATTTTTAAAAAATGGGCCGATTTGGGGGGGAAAAAGGGGTGGGACAAAACCTGGTTTCCATTGCGTTGGCCCCGAACTTGGGGGCCCAAAAGTTTAAAAAAAAGACGAAATTGTGACCTGAAAAGTCCAAACCCTTGGGGGTTTGGGGGTTTAAAAGGGGGGGGAAAAGGGGCCAAAAACCCCCCGAAAGGTTAAAAAAGTGGGGCCTCCGCCAAAAGCCCTTTTTGTATAAAGTTGGGGTTAATACAACAACAACCTGGGGTTTTTTTTACTCAAAATTTAAAAGAACAGAAATTAGGAAAATTTTTTTTTAAAATTTCCCCGGACGATAAACCCCAAATGGTTTCCTTTTTTCTTTAAAATTTAAAAACCATTAAAAATTTTGGAATCCCGTTTTTAAAATTTTCCGGGTTTTTTTGAGTGTTTATTGGGAATTTAATTTTGAACCATATTTTTATTAAACAACCCCCCCCCCAAACTTTTCCCCCAAAGGGGGATTTTTGAAACAAAACCCTTTACTCCTTCCCTTTGGCGACGGCCCCAATTTTAACCACTTTTAATTACTACAACTTACTACCCCCTCTTCCCAACTACCATCCAACCACACCAACATACTTTCATTCACAATTTTAACTATCAACTTTTTCCCCCAACTTTTTTACTACTTCCTAACTCTACATCCCCTTTAAAATTAACTATTCAAAAAAACTTACTTATTTATTTTACATTATTAAAAAGTTAATACCCATTTCACTTTTCGTAATCATTACTGATATCTGAAAATGGTTCCAAAATGAATGCCTTCAAAATCTGAGTAAAAAAACTTTTGGATGAAAAACACAAAGCGAGTGAATTCGGAATCCCATAAAAATGACCTACATAATAAATAAATATATAAATAAAATACCCGTGCAGAGGAAGAATTAACTGCTGCATATAAACAAACTAGAGAAAACTTGCTTTACAGAGCAAGATACAAAAATGCACTTCCTCCGTGGAAAAATATAACCTCATAAATATTAAGAAACATCCTCTAAGGCTTCACAAGCATACACACATAGCTCAAAAATCAAAGCACACGAAATAAATCCAAAGTTTTCAATGCGAAAAACACATTTGTCCTCTAATCTGGCTCCACGAAAAAGATAGATGTTTTCAGAACACTGGATACACGAGGAATAAATTCGCATTCCCTTTTCTATGCTCCAAGGATGTTCCGCTTCAGGAATATATTCGAATACACGTCAGAAAATTCTCTTTGTGTAGAATTCTCCGTTTTCGAAGGATTGATTTAGAATACTCCTCTCATCAAAAGAAAAGTTTCTGATTGGCATTCAGATATATAGGGGAAATATCGGCATCTGATTCTTTTCATTTTAAGATTTTCCCCAGCAAATGTGCACTCACTGTCAATATAAGGTAATAAATGAATTCGATTTTCTTTGCAGGGGTTCGAAAATTGGCCATTATTAGTCACTGAAAACACGACATAAAAAAACAAATATGATAAGTTATTTCAATACTTGGATGCTAAAACGAATTATTGTCGTTTGTTTTTCATTGAAATTCTATTATTCACATGACTTTTCTGTCTATAGATACTATAGTTGAGAAGTTGACACTACGATCTAAAGCGGACGTGTGTCAGAGAGAGATACATAATTTATATTAATACTTAAAATTTTAATCTTATTTATAGCATGAATATCATAATTATGAATACACTATTTCGAAAACGCTAGGCTCGTTTTATTTCGTATGAAAAATTAAAACCTATATTTTGATATATTTATATATAGGTGATTCTTCCTTCGTTGAAAGGATTAGACCTTAATTTTTACATGTTTATTAGCGATTCCTAGTAAAAGAATATCTTAATAGTTTACGCATGCAGTTGAAACTTTTCCCTAAAACATTTACGTAAATTCTAAAAACAACTAACTACACATGATTTTTCAAAATTCTGTTTTTCTTATATTTAAATGTAGAAAATAGAGAGATTTCAATATCTCCTCGGCATCTGAACCATAAGGGCACATCGCGTTGGCTACTCTTTCTCTCTGCGTTTATAAATCACGTAAATAAATTCTTCATTCACTACTCGCGCGCGGTTATTCTTTTGTCACGATTACGTGCAACAAATCCGAATGCATTAGTGTGTGTGTGCGTGTGTGATGAATCCCCAGCCCTTTATGCGTCAGTTGGGATAAACTTCCTAACAG
Organism: Trichonephila inaurata madagascariensis; assembly: GCA_019973955.1. Taxonomy (NCBI): domain Eukaryota; kingdom Metazoa; phylum Arthropoda; class Arachnida; order Araneae; family Nephilidae; genus Trichonephila; species Trichonephila inaurata. The sequence continues at coordinate 85,763 of BMAV01027807.1, read as the reverse complement.
GACAACTCAACCCACCTCGCGCAACAGTACTTTCACTTCGACTTCAACGGACTTACGAAAAACCACGTGAACGAACGAAGCACTGGCTCCTGGTCAACGCTGAAATAGGACTGATTTTGTCATGGCTTGGAGTACAGACTGCTTTGCTGAACAATAACAATAAAATATAATATGATAAACGGTTGCACGTTACATTTCTAATGTCATTCTAAAAATTACTCCAATACATGGTGTGTGTGTGTGTGCGTGATTCGCTATCAGATCAAAAAAATTGGTAGGATGTGTGAGGGGTACACAGACGACTCAGAATCACTTAAGAATGCAGGCCGAAACAAATGCCGCGTGAGTGAATATTAATGTTGCACTGTTCAGCTACTCGAGGGCTTTGGGCGATGGCCTCGTAATTTTGAACCAGGGTCAAGTGACGAGGACGGGACCTGAGCTGGCACCCCCTCTCCTAACTACCACACCACACCGACGGGAGGACATTTGAGTTTTCGATAGATTTAACATGCATCGCTTCCCTACACGGCGCAGAAATGCAGCAGTTACGAGCTATGGTGCAGAAAAAAACGGAAAAAAGAACAGAAATAGCAACACATGAATGGGACAGAAACGATTTTATTGAAAGGTTGTACTAGCAACAGGTGCTCGAAATTACGGCCAGAAGTCATCTGGTAAGCCTTACAGTGACGCTGCATGGAATCCCTTAAGTTCTGAAATATTTCAGGCTTGTGACGTATCCTCTCGGCAGCTACAGATATTCGAGCGTTTCCTGCAACTAAAGGAACAGGCGTCTTGTACTCCAAACACTTTATGTGAACTTAGAAGAAGTCCACATGCACTGTTGTAGTACAAAATTTCAATAAAATGTTTTCTGTCCCATTAATGTATTATTGGTGCGTGCGTGTGTGCGTTATATATAAATATGTTTTGCAGAAGAAAGCAAATGATGGAGTTAGGGAAAAGTCGTTTAGTTAACGTAAGTGGTTTGATTGCGCATGCGTAAGTGTTTTAGTACATGCGTGGCTCTATTACTCTCTTCAGAAGTTGTCAATCGCAGGCAGCTCGTTGATGAGTTGGCATAAGTAAACGACGCCGAAAAGCTTTAATAATGCTACAGCATTTACTTTTAATGTTGTGGCTTAGTTTAATTATTTTTAATTTAATTAATGTTCTTGCGAAGGATTAGATTCTAGTACGGAGAAGACATGATATAGATTATAATGACCAACTGTGGTTCATTTTACGAAAGGCATTCGAAATATGCTTCTGGCAGTGGCAAAACTCACAATTGATTGATTGAATATTAACGTCGCACTGTTCAGCTACACGAGGGCTTTTAGCGACGGACCACGTAATTTTGAACCAAGGTCAAGTGACATGGACGACATCTGAGCTGCCCTCCTTTCCTAACTACCCACACCAACGGGAGGACGTTTCAGCCTCGACAGATTTTTAAAGTGCATCGCTTTTCCCCACATGGCGGGTCTTTGGGTACTGGGCTCGAACTCGTGACAAGGCAAGCCACGATCCGATACCTATACCACTCGGCTACCGCGGCCACTTGTGGCAAAACTCACAGTAGCACTGACAAGACTGCCTTGAAGGTGATTAGTGTATCTAAATATAAACATACAGCATAATTATGTTAACTAATTAACTAATGATTGAAGTCATCTTAAAAAGGTGCAGCCCTCCGCTATCCACTATGACCACGATGTGGTCATCGAGCCCAAACAATTACTTGCACAAGAACTAATCGACAACAAGTTTGAGTTTATGACAACTCAAGTTCCACGGATGCTACACAATTCAAACTTTAGATTGCACGATGGCATTACTTTTAAAAGTTATTTTGGGACACTGCCTTTCCTCTTTCGTGTATCCAATATCGGTATTTAATAATTATAACATTCTATAAAAATCACCTGAAAACGAAAGCCATTTTTAAAAGCGCGCATTCTATATTCACAAAAATATGTCAAAATAAAAGAGTTAAATTTGTTAGAGGCCCGCGCCTCTCTCGCGAGCACCTAGAAGTGTGTGTGTAGGGGAAAGAAACACTCGACATGATTCAACTAATCTATTTATTTCAACACTGAGAACAGACACAATTTCAACTAATAGTAAGAGACTGTCTCAGTGCCAACCGCGAAAGTGGAACAACGACGGTAAAACGCGAACTATTATTCGACTAACGACTTCCTTCTAATAATCAAGGCTCTATAATTCTAATATTACACCTTTAGTAGCAATTTCACCTGTCTCGAGTAAATCTTCTCTTTCAAGATAGAAAACCTCGTCTGTTTATAGTAAGTTAATTTACATATCACGATTCTCTTCTTCCAAAGGGTTGGTTGTAAATAAAGCGAATTCATAGCCCAAAGATTTCCCAAGAGGATTAATTAGAAGATCGCCTAAAGATCCGTCACAAATCAACAATACGATTGATTGAATATTAACGTCACACTGCTCAGCTACATGAGGGCTTTTGGCGACGGACCACTTAATTTTGAACCATGGTCAAGTGACGTGGACGACACCTGATCTGGCACACCCCTCTCCTAACTACCACACCACACCAACGGGAGGACGTTTCAGCTCTCGACAGATTTAACGTGCATCGCTGCCCTACACGGCGGGTCTTTAGTGGTACTGAGCTCGAACTCGTGACAAGGCAAGCCACGATCCGATACCTATACCACTCGGCTACTGTGCCCACATCAACAATACAAAGACGCATTGAAATTACTCAAATTCATTCGGAAGAAGAAAAAATTTTAAGACAGAGGAAAAGCAAAAAGACAAATGTGAAAATATTTGAAGAAGAAACAGATTTTTAACATTGTTTATGTGGATAACAGATTCTGTTTTTCAATACGATAAAGTATTCAATAACTATAAGGCACTACGCATTTTTTTTAAAAAAAATTGCAAAACTGCAATTTTTTTAAAAATAACTAACTCTCCATACTCGAACAGAAAAAGGAAGCATGTCGAGAGCGTTTAAAGAGAATCTTTCCACAACAGATCTTTTGAGCCATAACGAAACGTGTCTTTAAAATACAAAAAGGCAGAGATCTCACTTTATGCAAAAAGAGTCTTCTGACATTTCAGAAAAACACGTCAACAAACTACGAACGAAATTTTGTTCTGAATTCGCAAGGCATTAAAAACGAATACAGACAGAATTATTCAAAATAAAAAGAGAAAGAAGAAGGTGAAAATGTGATCATGCGTATCTTTTTCAACTGCAGCCTAGAGTCGTTATAGTGAAACTTTCCAAGATGCTTGTTAGCAGAATATGTACTGAAAACACAAGTGATAAAGCTCAAAGAACTGAATATTCTCGTTATCGCAATAAAAAGAAGAAAAAAATACGAAAAAATACTTTTTTATTTATATTCCACAAATGATAGGAATTGTAGTCATAAGCACAGACAATAAACACCAAATAGAAAAATTATTCTATGTCATTTTGAAAGACTATACCCACAGAAATGAATATGCTTTTAAATAAAAACATTCTTTCATGAAAAAATTTATTAAATTATTTTTTTTTTACAAAAATTTCATCAAGAATGTCGTCTTCTAATGTCAAATGGCCCAACCAAAACACGGGACGCAATTCCATGCGGAAAACTGATTCTATAAAGTAATAAGTTTTAAATTCTTAAAGTAAGAGACCGTATATTCGTTAATTATACAGTCTCAAGAATTTAAAAATAGTTTATAAATGCTCAATTCATGAACTGGTTTTAAATCAAGCAACTTTAAAAAACAATCCAGTATTATAATATAGATTCCAGAAAAAAGATATATATATAAAGAGAGAGAGAGAGGAGTAAGAGTGAAAAAAGAGGTTGTGTGATTTTCTTACAAATTAATCTAAGTATTTTTAAATCTGATTTTTTAATAATAATCTAACAAATATGCAGTGATAATTCTTCCCACAAATAGATTCTTTTTTACACTCTTTGTTGTAGAGATTTCGATCTTTACAAATTAATTTTAGTGTAAAAAATTTTAACATTTACATTTAAAAGCACTTTCTCTTTTCGATTTCATTTCAGGCTAATAATGTAGGTAAATAAAGGGGAAAGTTGGTGACTCAAAATTATGTTTAACCCTTTAAACTTATTCCTAAGCCTAAGAATTTATTAATATAATTATGCGGTTACTTTAATTTATCCTGCACCTCCTCTTGCTCTTATACTGCATGTCGTTTTCTTTAAATTAGGTTTATAGCAATTTAGTAAATGTGTGTGCATTTTAAATTATGATATACAATTACATATTTGTAATATATTAATACGTAATATTGTATATTATTTTATGTTTTGTAAAACACTGTGTTGTACACCATCCAATGGCGCCAACTTAAAGAAAAAAAAAATTTGTACGGGCGTAAACACGTTGCATTACTTCAATCTCAAAAATGGTCGAGAATGTTAATTTATTGACAACAAAAAAATGAATTACTCTTTCGTGGTTCATTTAAAAATTTTAGTTGTTTTAATAACATGAATTACTAACATTATAAATGAGCAAAATTCTAAGAGTTGTTTAGCAGTTAATTAGCATGCGTTTTACTTCAGTTTCTGCCTGAATCTCTCTCATGCATTATAATTATTCAAATTTAAAAAAGCCGCGCTTTTTTTTCTAAAGTTAGTGCTACAGAAAATCGGGTGCGGCTTAGAATTTAAGGTGGAAAAATTTGACGACGGATTAAATTGAACACGATACTGATGGTTAAAGTAATTATAAGAATTCCTACAAGTATTTATAAGTTTTTAATACAGGTGAAACAAGCTCTAATTATTCATTTTTTATTAGTTATTTTATTTTATTTTTGATTTCGTAAATATCGGAATCGATAAACCATTTTACATAATTTGTTATTTTTTTTAAAAAAACATGTTCAGAAATTGCGGGTTAAAATCAATGGCGGTTAAGATTCGTATAAGTACGGTAGTATGATTATTATTTCTGTTCGAAATTTTACTTGAAAAGAAAAATGTTCATTACCATTTATTACTTTTGTACGTAATACTTTACATAATCCATTGGTGTAACCGACCACAAAAGGCATACTAGTTGAAAATCACAACAAATGTAAAGCAAAAATTTATTTAGCTACTTTCAAAACGTTTTTTTTTTTTTTTCCCCAATTCTACTATTAGCTCACACTCTCTATATATTTATTTATCTTGGTGGAATTTTCAATCGTTCATAAAATACATTTTAAAGCGCTCAGTTGAGCTGAAATTTTATATATTTTTTGGAATTTTATACATTATTTTGGATGACAATACAGTAATTTAATTATAATTAATAAAAATTAATTGATTAAAACTAATTATTTAAAGAATTACACATACAGCCACGTTGGTTTCATTTTTAGAGACTTGGGTCAAAACTTTAAAAGATATTTTTTCTCACGTTTTAAAGCATTCAGTTGAACTGAAATTTTATAGACACGATTGTTTTGGATGACAATACGATACTTTAATGATAATGAATAAAAATGAATTACCACTTAATGTTGTGATTCTGTCCTATGTATATACATAGTTATATTAATTGTAACTATTTAATAAAAAGTAGCTGAAATAAAATTTCTTTGTTGATCAAAGTAGGAATTGACTGTATTTTTATATATATATATATATATATATATATATATATTACTTGTTTTGTATACGCTTACTTTTTCACCTAAACATTAAAGATATCGGTAATAGTGTCAAGACGAGTTCATTATGACACAAGCATGAAACAGGTGGGTGAGTGAGTGAATATTAACGTCGCATTTTAGTTACACGGGGGCCCGGGGCCCCGTAAATTTGAACCATAGTCAAATACGAAGACGACCCCCTTTTTTAAAAATTTCCCCATCACCCCAAAAAGCATAAAAAAGAGAGGAAATTTTTATATGCAGAAAAAAAAAGGAAAAAAGAGAAACGGATACAAAAAAATTTGACACGGGCGGAACAAATGAAAGTGGGTCCCAAGCAAAATAATATAATTTTGCTTGTAAATGCTAAAAAAAGTTTTTTAAAATTTTTTTAAATTCTTTTTTAAATACATTCATTAAAAAAAATGCTGCGAACGAATGAAATTGGATAGCGGGGGGAAGACGACACCGGGGGGGAAAATGGCGACTTGGCACCCTTTCCCAATGTCAGTTGTGACAAGGGGATGATGAGTCTTTTTTGAATGAATGAGTGAAAAAAGCCACACAGAGGGCTTTTGGCGACGGACCACCCCTTTTTAAACCATGCCGGACGTGGACGACACTTGAGCTGGTACCCCCTCCTAACTACCACACCAATGAGAGGACGTTTCAGCTCTCGGCAGATTTAACGTCCCCCGCCCCCACGGCGGGTTTTTGGTTTACTGAGCTCGAACTGTGACAAGGCAAGCCCCAACCCGGGATACCTATCCCAAGGGGCTACCGAAGCCACGAGTCTTTTTTTAAAACATGATACTGACACTTAGGTTCAAGGATGTATTTGAAAGTTTTTAATAATGGTAAAATAAATTAATTATTTTCTTAATATTTTTCATTGAATTTTTTTTTTAAAAAAAATTTAAATATTGGGTATTGATGAACCATTTACATATCTGTAGTGTCTGAGACTACTTTTGGCGAGGATTATGGAATGTTGGCGCAAATCGGCGCAATTTCGGAGGGGTTACAGTGTTTTGAGGGAGAGGGGTTTTTGACCCGGGTGGAAAAAGTCCCTCGTGTTTTTGAAAGCGCGAAGTGCTGAACTGTTTGGCCGAAGGAAATGGAATTCCTTCGGTGAGAACCGGTATGCGGTTTGCAGTACCAAGAATAGGGTTTCTTGGGAGTGTTTTTTAACACGGAGGACCGTGTGTCGTTGATTGAAGAGATGATCAAGATAATTTTCTAGTAGTTGATTATATTACAGTAGCAAGAAATTAAATGAGAGGCGTTACATGTAGTGTTTATTAGATAATTGTATTTAATCAAGACAATTATATTTAATCAAGATAATTGTTGGAGTTGCTTTAATTGTTTGTATTGATTGATTTGAGAAATAATTAAGAAAGTAATAAAGTTATTACAATATCTTTTTTATTTTTTCTCAAAAACCTCTCTAAGTTGAGGGTGCGGCTTAGAATCGATGACATTTTTTCACGAAAACATTGAGAATTTGGGGGTGCGGCTTAGATTCGAGTAAACGAGTAAACAAGGTAAATTTTCTACTATTTTTCCTCAGGCATTTAGAAAAGGTTTGTGAATTAATATGCATCATTTAAAAAAGAAGTGATTTATTTCAATTGAAAATAAGCTAAAAGATTCATTACTCTTTTGTAAAGTAAATGTTTATTAACGCAGCATCATTAACGTAAAGCAACTCGAAGGCGATTAAAAAAGGATCTCGTCATTTTAAACCATGATCAAGAGACATGGACGACATCCGAACTGGAACCTCCTCTTCGAAATTCTACACCACTCCAACGAGAGAACTTTGAGCCACGACCGATTTAACGAGCATCAAACACTCTGCATGGCGAGTCCTCAAAGGTATTAGGTCTCGAACTCATGACACGCTGAACACAAGTCCGAGTGAGTGAGTGAATACATAACCATTACATTACTGCAGGCTCTATAAATTCCAAAATTCAGAAAAGAAGAGATTTCTAAATTCCTATTATATATATTTGACTTAGAAAAGATCAAAAAGCATTAACATCTTTTTTCTAAATATATACCTCTACTCATAGGTACCTAATTTCTCCAGAATAAAATAATTTTAAACGATGAATTTCTTTTGTTAATACACAACAAAATAATTAGATTTAATACAATATATATACTCTGTTTTTATACACGAACTAAAAATAGTATAAATCCATATTCATAATTGTGTTATATTTTTTTAATTCTATAAACATATTTTGGGGAGTTAATTGTTAAGTAATAAAAATTCAGGTAGGAATTCTTTTAAAAAAAATACGAAATGAAATACAACACAAAACAGTAAAGTTCTTGATTTTATTCTTAAAACATTCTTATATCGAAAACAATAATTACCTGAGCTATCAATATCAAACAGGAAGATTTTTGTACTTACCTAAAAAAAAAGAAATTAAATAAGTATGTGTTAATAAAATCAGTATTTTTATAAGCACGTAAGAAATTAATTATGTATACTGAACGCAAAGACCAAAAAAAAAAATAAATAAATAAATAAATAATTAAAATCTAAATAATTAAAGTAATGAATTTTTAAGTCAACATTTTCTGCAGTTCAATATTTTATGTTAAAACCTCAAGACTTAAAATAAATTCATTTTTAAAAAAAAGAAAAAAAACTAATTTTTATCGAGCTGTATTTTGAAAATATCCGTTTAAAAAGAACGATGTAATGAAAAAGGTTAATAATTGCATTCAAGTCATAAAGTGGTTATCAAGCAGTGTGAGAAATATCACCATAACCACTTATTTTATTGCATTATTCTAGTGCAAAATTGTTTTCTATAGTGTGAAAATAATATTTTTAGTTTAATTACAGATTAAATTTAAAGCGTGACTTTTTAATACGCGACAAACAATTTTTATCGAATTTTAAAATGATTATAATGAATACGAAAGTTTATTTTTTTTTTCACTATAAGTTCTTAAGTTGCGAGAATATAAAAATGAAACTAATTACAGTGAAATACGGGACGCTAAAAAAAGCAAGATTTTAAAAAATCGATCGACAGTTAAAAAAAAAAACAACAGTCTTTGCCAAAAATACTATGTATTTTTATGCCTTTTTTTCTTTACACGAAACGAAAAAGCGTTTAACACGAAAAGATTTCCCTTCTGGGAATGAACAAAAAATACGAAAAACACAAACCACGCAGGCGAGATTTAAGAGGGGTATGAAATGAAAGAGATGGTTTCATATATTTGGTAGAAAGGAGGATAACTTCGCTTTGAAATACCCTCGGAATAGCCTTGAACCCATTTTGTTATCTTGATGTTTCCCTCACCCTAAAAACGCCACACAAAACATCTGTCATCAGATGGCTTTGGAATTCGGTTATGAGTACATCGCAGTGTGAGTAAAAATCAGTGAGTTTAATTAGTTTTTTTCTATTAATTTTTTAGAAGAATTTTTATTACGAGAAAGGGGGCCGGGCTCGGGGGAATAAACTCCTATTTCGCTTTAAATGAAGATGGAGCTTCTTAAGGCTGTTAATCAAAAACAGAAGATGAAAACGGAAATCTGTTAACATTTTGGTGTTGCTAAATTTTGTATTAAATTTCACTAAGTACCTGCGAATGTTTTCTTTCATTGATTTTCATTAAATACATGCAAATATACTTATGTAAATAAAAATGCCCTAATAAACTTAGTTTTGTAGATTATATTATATATCAGAAAAATAAATTTTTTTACTGTACAGTAATTTTAAAAGCTCGCGCAAATTAATTTAAAAAACTTTTTTCCCTATAAATTTGTACACTTCTTCCCCTTCTTTAGTAAAACATTAATCTTCCATTTTAATATTAAATTAATATAAAAATCATGCTAAATATTTATGAAGAAATTTTATTAACAAATATTTATTATTAATCGAATCACTAAAATACAAATTTTAAATTATTCATCAAAACGTGAAGATAAAAATCGTTTGCTTTAAAACCCCGCAATTTTCGGTAACATTTAAAAAATAAATTTTTAGATAAACAACCAGGTATAATTTATCTTAACTATTTATTTATTTTTATTATTATTTTTTTTTGTAGACCACACTTTTTTTCGAGTGGTAAGTCATTCATGAAGATAATATTTAACTTATACCTCTATTTACCCCCCAAACATAAAATCGAAAATTTTCTTGGACAACATCCAGAACTTTCCGTTTATTGGAAATTTAGCCCTTTTAAGACGAAGGAATTGAGATCATTTCTTTAAAAATCGGAAATATTTTTAAGTAAAAAAAAAAGTATTGAGTATCAGGCAATTATTATTTTGTTATTTCATTTATTTTTTCACGTAAAGAGGGATACGAATATTCACTTTCTCTTTGCAATTAAATAATCGGGGAGATAATTTTAATTCTAACAAATTGAGTTTGTTTAAATGTTAAATTCTCTTCTAAAAATATAAATTCAACAATATTTCTTGCCGCTTCAATTTATTGACATTAAAAAGAAAACAAACTTTTATAATGCACGTGAAGCATTTTTGAAGAAAATAAATATAAGTTATTCAAAAAAATTATTTTGCTTTTTTTTTCAAGCATACGTTCGACGAGAAATATTTATTTATAAATATTTCCATGATTTCTATTCTAAATTAAATTTAGTCCGTAAATGCAAAATATCTAATGCAAATGGGTTCTTACCAGCGTGTTATATGCCGTCTACCAATTTCGTCAAATCAAAAGAAGTCGCCAAATGCTGTGATATACAGCCAACACTAGAAACCAGTCCTGCGTAGGTTCGAACAGTTATAATAAGGATGACAGCCTTTGGCGAAATTTTTTGAATTCACAATGCATCTTCGTGTGGCGAAATTGGTGGACAGTACCTCCCCTTTTTTTTCTTCTTTCTAATAAGGCTGCGGATCGGTAATTACCATTGTAGAGACCTAGTACATTTCCCGGGAGCTGGTATCACTTCTTAGTGTGGCACCATATAGGTGGATATCACGGACGTTGAGGAATTTAATTTTTACAAGAGCACCCAAGCCAGGCACTCAAGGGATCTTTAATATGCCGCATAATAATACGACATGGACGCTGTCGATTTCTTCCATCATGAAAATCCACCGACTTCAGCCGGGAGCGAACCCGCAAACTTAAGCCTACAAGGCCAGCGCTAACACGCCACTCAGTCGGACGTATAATATTCAAGTACTAGCAAATATTACCAAAATAAAGTGTTACACATTTCATATCTTCAAAACTCCTTTGAAGTAAAAAATAATTAAATTATTTGTATAAAAATTTACAGTATAGAATAATCTTCAAAGTCTTAGGATTTTTAAAATATATTATAATTTAATCGCTTTTATATAAAATGTGAATATACTAAATCCTCATTAACTATCAAAATACAGTCGAACTTCTATATAAGGAACCTCTATATTGCGAATTTTTCTATATAGCGAACTTTTACCTGGAACCTTGAACATTTCACGATTTTCTTCATAAAATAACCTCTCTATAGCGAAGTGCATTTTCTATAAAACGAACTTTTTCTTTTGTGATTCAATTTTTGTTCTCCCTTTTTTAAAGTATTCCTGAAAAAAATTTCAAGTTATTCTCTCTTTAACACATTTTATGGTGGTCATAATCCTTGAACTGGTTTTATTAGATCCTAACTCGTCGAGAGCAATAGAGTTCTGGAAGTTTCATCCAAGAAGTGTAACCTTTAACCCCCATTGGCCAGTTCACGAGAAACATCTTCGATATCCTCTTTCATCCTCAGTGGGACTGTCCCGTGTCCTAATTTTAAAAAATAATGTATGTTTAATTTTACTCTTGTATGCTTTAAATTATAAAATGTCCTTAAAATTCATTAATTTTAGTATAAAATTATTTTCTTAATATTGAAAATACAGTGAATTCGACATTCTTTTTTCTTGTTTTTCTTTCTTTTTTTTTATGAGTAAGATTTATAAAATAGACATATATTAATTTTTAAAAAAAGGTGTGAATAATTACTTTTTTTTAATATATAGTGTCTATTAATTTAAAATTTGTTTTAATTGGTTTATAAAGTATATTAAAAGATGAACTTCTATGTAACGAATTTTCCATATAACGAACTTTTTTTCGGGATTTAAGGACTTCGTTATATAGAGGTCCAACTGTACTTACAAACTTAATTTCTCATTTAAGTTTTTGTTACTTTCATAATTTTTCTTATCCAGTCATTTATTAACTCGCCCCGAACTCCCCCCTCGTATTTTTATTAAGGGAACATTCAAGTATTCCATCAGGTTTTTTAAAAGGTAAAAATTTACTGTTATTATTTCGACATCGCATAATTACACTTTCAACTTTTTGATTGACTGATTGACAAAAAATATTATTAAACGCATTCTTATCATAATCATGCCTGGCGATGCTAAGAAATCGAAATCACAAAACATCATAAGACTATTATAAGTCAGTTTGTCGCATTAATCCTTATCAATTTATTTTACATTCAATAACTCATAAAATTTAGTAAATAAGTATGCTTTCAACTTCAGTGTACTTTATTATTTTGTAAGGGGAGAAATATATATAATTATACATTCAGATTTTCATTTAAAAATTAAGATTCAGAATAATTCTTTTTTTTTACTTAAAAAATAAATCAGTTATTTCGAAAAGTAATTGTTGTATCAAATTAATTAATAACTTAATGAGAATTAATTGGAAAACCAGAAAGAAAACATTCATTAACGGAAACAACGAAGCAACTTAAAACTCGCAGGAATATGAAAAGAACACAGTTTTTCCACTTCCCTGAAATAGAATTTGAGCATAACTGAAAATTCCTACAAATTAAAAGAGTTTTTTGAAGGAAAAAAATGCAGTTGTGTAACTAAAGAAGCTGTATTTGACAAAACAGTTTTTGATAAGAAATAAATACAACATCCACTGAAAAGAATAATATCCTATTTCTGCAATCGCCCATAATAACAGGAATCAGAAAAAGATTTCAAATAACTTCTGAATAATATTAACAAACCTAGAACTAAAAAGTGATGTAGTGTAATATACATAATTAGAATATATTATTCAATTATAAAATGAGTTTAATTAACCGAAATGAAACAAAGAGATCTACGTTAAAAAGATAATATATTTTGATGAAAAAATAAAAAGGGGAAAAATATATTTATTCCAAACATTTTCTTTCACAATCAATAAAGTTCGCGCAGCGATTCAAGAATGTAACTTTTCTTTCGACACAATGTAATTACTTAATGTTATTTTTACCACACGCTATTAACCTCTTTTTTAAAAAATATTAAAGCAAAATTTATCTTTTCCTTTTTTACAATTACTTTCTCCTTACAAAAAGTCTCTTAATCTTTTTAAAGTACTACATTTTAACAAAAGAATTTGGAATGTGGTTTTAATTCCTTGTATTTTCATTGGCTGAAATGTGAGCTTTGTGAGTTGAAATGTGTACCAAGCTTTGCCGTAGAGAAGAATTATTTTTAATAGATTTTTTATTTGTGTATATTGATTAATATTTTAATTCTGGAAGTTAAAATTAAAATATATTGATATAAGAATTGATTCAGCATAATACAGTTAAATCGGATGAGTCATTTTAATGTAAAACAGACGTGTGTTTAGTGCGAAGAATATTAGATCGGATGGATCCTATTTTAGTCCACATCTTCATTTAATAGAAAACAATACAGAACAGAATAAACAATACAGAATATAAATAACAATACAGAAAACGAGCTTTCGTAAAACGCAATTTTGACCCACGATTTACTGACCAGAATGACACCGACGTTGATACGTCCCTCTGCTAACTTCCCCACCAAGCTACACGAGGATCTTGAGCCAGGAAAGGTTTAGCGAGCACAAACCCCTCTATATAATGAGTCATCAGTGCTCATAACAGTAGAAAAATGTTGCTCTAAAGCTACACGAGAACAACTGAAGACGGAACCAATAATTCTTGAGCGCGGCTTAGACCTATAAACGATGCCTGAGATGTACGTACATCTCTCATTTCTACAATGTTTCAAGAGAAAACCGTAAGGTTCCCAATTCCATTTCTGATATGATGAACTTGATTCGTATTATTCAACAAGATAGGTCTTTAGGATATAACAGCTTAAATAACCAACACAATATCGCCAAACTTAGCGACCACAATGAATGGCCTATCACTGTTCTAAAACTGTACGATTTACCGAGACCCGAGATTTTAAACCATGGTTAAGACATTAGGATGTTGACGATTTGGTAACTGAATTTTCTAATTCCCACACTACATAGAAAACAGACTGTTGAATTCAAAATACAGGGTGATTATAATTGAAGTTCCACTTTCAAAATGCTGCAAAAAAAAATGCTCTGAATGACTTTAAATTTAAACTGTATGAACTTGATGAAGAGTTAAACGGTCTGGCGCAAAAAAAAAACTGTTGGTATTTTCACTGTTGATTTTTATATCTTTTTGGCCTAAGGACAATTAAAAAGCGATTTTTCCCATCCAATGCCCGACCTTGCCGTGGTGGATCGGCAAAACAGGATAAGTGCAACATCTTACAGGATTTGAGATATAATTTCCAATCATTTAATGTTTAATAGCTTTTGATTTATCTTTGGTCCATTCCTTTAAGACCCACGTTTAATTAATAACCTAGCTCACTTAGAGGGTATCTTGAACCACATCCATCCACCCCAAATAATGTCATTTGCCGCTTGATATATACTCTAGTAAATCCCGCTCTCTTCTGTGACTTCACCATGTAGTCGACTGCAGCGCGTTGTGCATTCGCTGTTTTGTTTTGTGTCTTGTCTGTTTCTGGTTATGTTGGAATGCTATACGTTAAATGCTGAATAAACCAGATTTGCTGTTTCAAAGGACTGCCTCGACAATGTCATCAAGTAATAAACACCAATTATCTAAAATACGATCAACCTTACAGTAATAACATCCACTCGCCACATTTTACAATTATATTTACTACGCGCCAGCAATGTTACAGAAACATGATATTCATAGTCCTTTTTCCGTTAAAAAACACATAATTATACAGTGAACAACATAACTAGTTTAATGTGGAACACATACCAAAGGCTCGTAATTCGATTCCAAATGGCACTTGTAGCCCAATCCACTTTCAATTTTGCCGCTTACAGCACCGTTTATTGATACCCTTTGAAACTTTTTTTTATGCCATACCGTTTCCCCCCTTTTCAAATACATTTAGTTCAAACGTGAAGACATTTCAAACATTGGTTCTTTTTTTACAGCATTTTAAAGGTGGGATTTAATTAAATTCACTTTGTTTTTCATCCTATATTTCTTTAACTCCACCTTTGCACAGTTGCCATTTTGAAACAATCACTCACAATTGCTTTACCGACCGAGCAATACAGTGGCTTTGTAATGGCCTCCCCCTCCCTGGGAAAGCTTCCTCCTCATCTAATCGACCTAAATCTGTGGAAGGTAAAAGTTGTGCCCCGACTAACCATGATAAATCAATTTTTATGACCAAAGATAAGATTAAAAGAAAAACAAACTGAAAGGGAAACCCCAAAGGTGATAACGAGGGTCAACCCCATGTAATAAACGCTCGAAACCCAAACAACCGTATTATAAAAGCCTTCTTCCTTAA
The DNA here is from genome assembly GCA_019973955.1 of Trichonephila inaurata madagascariensis. Classification (NCBI taxonomy): domain Eukaryota; kingdom Metazoa; phylum Arthropoda; class Arachnida; order Araneae; family Nephilidae; genus Trichonephila; species Trichonephila inaurata. The sequence goes on along the minus strand of BMAV01027807.1, from coordinate 70,416 downwards.
TTTTTTTCCCAAAAGTTAAAATCCTTCTATAACAGCGCGAAATTCTGATCCCCTTTCCGTTCGGGACTGGTTTCACGACTAACTCCTTTTCCTTCTCATCTACGAATAAAACCCAAATATATATAAATAGCTAATCTGCATATCATGGTTTCTTCTTCAAAAGATGGCTGTGAAATAACGTGACGCTGGCCCCAAAAATTTCCCCAAAGGATTAGTAGAAATTCTCGTAAAACCCGTCACACTTGATGGGGAAGGAATATTCCCGGGATAGTGGGTTTGCCCCCTACAGTCGTTAGTGACGCTGACGATATACCCGGGCCCGGGTTAACCCGGAGAAGACATGGATGTTTGTAGTTTAGTTTTGTTTTATGGCCAAGAGCCAGTTTGGCAAAACTGCGCCAAACATTCATAGGTCTGTGGGCTGGGCGGGAAAAAAAAGAAATTTGGGTGAAAGATGGAGGGTCGAAAATAGAGAAGGATCACTGGGGGTACCCCCTGGTCGTGACACCCGTGTTTCCCCAAAACCCTTTGGGAAAAGGAAAAGATCACTAAGGTACCTCGGGATTGTGACACCCGTACCCACCTAAAGAAGGTGAGATCCCTGAGGGGCATGGATGTTTGTAAATGTATAGACCCTGCGACAAGGGAGTACTCGAAATAACCGTCGAGACGTAAATACTCTAATGAGGTTTGGGAAAGAAAGGTGGGAGGTCCCTGGCCACCCCAGGGTGTTCCTCCTCAAAATTGGGGTGGAACCGAGCCACATCGCACTGCCACCTGCATGGTGCTCAAAGCTAAGGCTATTGACAGGTGTAAATTACTAGCCCCTTGCCACGATGAAATTCGTGGACATCGATCTGACATCGTCAGACAGGTGGCAAGAGAAACGACAACATGATTCTAGCATGAACTTCAAAAAGGAAATAGTGCAGCAAGTATTTCAAAATTACGCATGCAAATATATTTTCTCCTTTTAAGTTCTCAAGGGAGTATTTTACGGAAAAATAAAAACACGTCGAAAGAGATATCCACACTTAGAAAGGAAAGGGAAGCACCGAATAAGGGGAAAAAAACATTTTTGTTCCAAACCAGCTCGGAATAGTCTAGTGAAAAAGACGAATGGCCCTAGCAGAACTCGGGATACACGTGGAATAAATCCAGATTCCCCTCCCTGCACTTGGCACACACTTTTCTCAAAGAATATATTTGAATATACGTCAGAAAATGCTCTCTCTCTCTCTCCGATTGCTTTATAGAAACGAAGGAATTCTCCCCTCGTCAAAAACAGGATTTCTCGAGTTTCCACTGCCTTCATGTATACAGAAGAATTCATATCTAGCTGGATGTTTTTGCTTTACAAAAACTGCAATAAAAAGAAAGAAAAAAGCCCCTCACTATCGTTGCAGGTCAGATTGAGTTTGACTTATTTTCCTGGATGGAAAATGGGATATTTTTGGACATCGGGGAAGCACGAACCAGGAGAAAAGGATCGAGCAATATCCAGACTGGCATCTGCATTTTAATGTCCGAAAGGGGAAAGTTGGGAATTCACTCTTCAAATCCAGGATTGGATTTACGAGGAATAGAATTTTGCAGTGTGGGTTTTACTTTGCGAAAATATACATCTGAGAGTTGTAATAACGTCGCACTATAAAGTTACACAAGGGCTATTGGCGACGGACCTCGTAATTTTAAACTATGGTCAAGGGACGAGTACACACTAGTTCTAGCACCCTTCCCCATCTTAATTTCCACACTACGCCAATGAGTGAGTGAATATTTACGTCGCACTGTTCAGCTACTAGAGGTTTTTTGGCGACGGCCCCAGAAATTTTGAACAATGGTCAAGTAACGAAGACGACACCTGAGCTGGCACTCCCCCTTCCTAACCACCACGTCACATCAACGGGAGGACATTTGAGCAATCGACAGATTTAACGTACATCCCTCCCCTACACGGCGGGTCTTAAGTGGTACTGGGCTCGAACTCGTGACTGATTGATTGGTTGATTGATTGAATATTAACGTCGCACTATTCAGCAACACGAGGGCTTCTGGCGACGGGCCACGTAATTTTGAACCATGGTCAAGTGGGCATGGACGACACCCGGGGCTGGCACCCCCTCTCCAACTACCACACCACACCAACGGAGGACGTTTCAGCTCTCGACAGATTTAAAGTGCATCGCTGCCCTACACGGCGGGTCTTTGGTGGTACTGGGCTCGAACTCGTGACAAGGCCAGCCACGATCCGATACCTTGACCACTCGGCTACCGCGGCCTACAAAAATTTTTCAATTGGGTGGGTCCAGGGTCAAAAGCCCACCATTTTGGTATCATTCTCCAATACGCCACCCAACATATTTTTTGATTTGGTCGATTTTCCGGAACAAAAACAATACAAAATTAATTATTGAATAAATAATTAGCATTGATAAAAATTATTAATAACAAATACATAATTAAATTTTACGTAATATATACATAGGATTATAACCAATCGAAAAAAAAATCAAGGGCTATGGGGGGTGGCCGGACCCCTAGGACACTTCCCGTTGTGTGCGCTACTGTCGCAGTGTGAAACAACACGAGAGTTATTGTCGACGGACTTCGTTATGCTGAACCTCGGTCAAATGACAAGGATGACATCTGAGTTAGCACTCCCCCGAGAGATTTAACGTACCTCGCTTCCCTACATGGCGAGTTTTCAGCGGTATGAGGCTCGAACATAAGACACACCGGTTACGAGTGGCGGGTCTTCAACAGCATTAGATTCAAACTCATGACACACCAGCCACGAGTTCACGACCACTAGACTACCGCAATTACTAAACAGACACCAGAGATGGCACTATTGAAGATTCCGAGGCAGTAATTTTCATTCAATGCGAATGTTCAAAAATAATAATTACACCGTTGGAATTCTTTCTATGTATTTCTCGGGGGAGGGGGTTACTTTTTAAAATGGATTGAATCAATTTAAGTGTCACAGAATTTTATACATGGAGCATACAAAAAGCAAGTTTAAGGTATTCGAACACGTTCAGGATGATTTTTTAAAAATAGCACATACTAAAACATTCAAAATACTTTTTTAGGGATCAATACGAATATACAGTCGGACCCCTATATAACGAAGTTGTTAAATCCCGAAAAAAGTTCATTGCATGGAAAATTCGTTATATAGAGGTTCATCTTTCAATAATATAAAGTCATAATACAAATTTTAAATTCATAAACACGATATATTAAAAAAGTAATCATTCACAACATTTTGTAAATTAATATATATTTATTTCATATATCTTACTTATCAACAATATATATGTAGGATATTCCATTTGTAAGAAGTTAGATCATATCACATTTACAGAGGTCGGCAATTCTAATCAAAACAGTATTCCACATCAACGCCATCTAGCGTCCTTTTTTAAAAACGCCGACATGAACCTTTTTCGCCAGAGGCCCACTAACATTCGTCGAGAGAAGTCGTGTTTCGCGCGTCAGTGCACTTTCGTCCGCGCCAGGCGGTAAATCTTAATAGTACCATAACGAGTTCTATCATTCGTCCGCGCCAGGCGGTAAGTCTTAATAGCACCATAATGAATTCTATTTAATCTCAATTGCCTCCCTTAAAGTAATGTGATCTAACTTTCCTATTCTTCCGAAATATGCTTATCTAACTTTCCTATTCTTTTGAAATATTCCCCATGTAAATACTCCCCTATAATTCTTAATAAATTATTTAGTTTTCAACTAGTTTCTTTCTTGAACTATGTTGTCTATTTTATTTCGAAATTAATTAAGACACCCTAAAAACCCCTAGACACCACGCCATAAAAACCCCGCCATCTGAAGAATCCAATCTTTTTGGAAGATTTCGGTTGGATTCCACATTATATATATATATATTGAAAGGAAAGTTTCTTGAAGGCTTTATCCACTTTCTGAAAAATAATATTTTTTTTCTTTGTACTCAAGCATTTACGTTTCGATATTTTCGAGCTACAAGAAACAAGGTTACCATTACGACTGATCAACACTACAAATGAATGGAGAATAGTTCAAAGACACGGAGACAACTCCACTGAGGGTGAAAGAGGATATCAAAGATGTTTCCAGTGAACTGGACAACAGGGCGGGGGTGCACTTCTTGGATGTAAAGTCCAGAACTCTATTGCTCTCGCCGAGTTAGTCATCTAATAAATCCAGTCCAAGATTTATGACCACCATAAAATGCGTTAAAAGAGAGAACTTGAAATGTCCTGAAATATTGTAAGAATAGAGAGACAAAAAATTGAATCACGAGTAAAACGTTCGTTATACAGAAGATGCACTTCGCTATTGGAAGGTTACTTTACAAAGAAAATCGTGAAATGTTCTTGGTTCCAGGAAAAAGTTCCCTATATAGAAAAGTTCGCAATATAGAGCTTCGTAATAGGGAGGTTCAGCTGTATTTTATTATTTAACCAGGAATATTTACATTATCTAAATTTTACAAAAATCGCAATTATAAGTGAAATTTTAGCAATTTTTTAAAAAATACTTTAAAGCGTTTATAGAAAAAGTAATAAACTTGTATCACACTAAAAGTAACACTAAAAAAACAACAGCATGCAAATACTCGTGTAACTAGGGAATGTACTAAAATTTTAATGTTTTATAAAAATATCAAAAATTAATAGTTAATCGAATAAATATAAGAAATGTTTTATGAGCTATTATTGAAAAAAAAATAACAGGCCATAACTTAAAAAATATTTATACAGCAAGAATTATTTTAGTACATTCCCTAAAAAATAATGTAAATATCAGGTTCACACACACACAAAAGCTTTATAGAAATACATTTATAATACTTTGATATATCAGACTCGCCATGACAAATTGAGCCATTTACTTGAGCTCCCAACATGGTACTCTGATTCCTTCGAACGGTATCCAACACATTTTGTTTTTGTTTTTTTGGAATAAAACATGTTGGATACAGTGACCAAACCTCATTATGCCTATTACCTCGTAAAGATCCATATTCTCACATATAATGATGCAAATTAGCGAACATATGGCGGTCCATCTCTGTGGATACCTTTCACGAAACAATCTGTAGCGGTGTGATATCTAGATAAATCAGTAATAGTCCCCAAGAGATGACGATCGTTTTGGCGTGATGACTAAGATACTCGTTTTTGGAACAGAAGTTTCAGATGGAACCCTCGTTTCCAGATGGAATCTCCCTTCATTGGTGACCCTGGCCGTGTAAAGAGAACCGCGCCCTTCACGAGCAGCAGTCGTGGCGCCATCTATCTACCAAAAATGCAACCAAGCCGACAGATACATGACGTAATTAAACCGTCAAACACGACGACGCAACCCACAAAGCCGTCACGCACGAATGACGCAACCCGCAAAACCGTTGCAATCAAAGTGACGCTACTGCTCACACACTCGCCACGAATATGGTATCGTTCGTTCGCCTATTCGCCGAATCACAGCCATGAGGGTAGTGTGGCGGTGTGATATCTAGATAAACCAATAATATTCTCCGCGCGACGTCGATCGTTTTGGCGTGGTGGCTAAGATACTAGTTTTCGAAACGGAAGGTACCCAGATCGAATCCTTCCTTCAAATCTTTCTGATACTCATGCATTTCTTTCAGTCAATCCGTAAATCAGGTGCATTTCTGCCAGCTGGGTGTTTGTGAAACGTTCCATACTCTTCTGCGGGCGGATGACAGCTCAAATGACTGTTGTAATGCATGTTTGTTTCCTTAAATGATCATGTGAACCACGCCACCTAGCACCGAACTGAGACGCTTCCGACTATGGGCTGCTATGCAAATCTGAATCCTTGTGATGCCCCAACCTCCTCTTAAAGTTTGTCTCAGTGATTCTGGAACACCCTGTTTAATATATTAAGTCGCTAATATATACGACTTCAGGCTTTGAATAGCCATCCCTCCTACTCCTGTTGAATATTAATGTATGGATTTAATGCCCTCCCCCCCTTACCAAACCTTCTTTTCTTTCCTCAGATCCACGACAGCCCAGGGTGGGCCTTGACCTTCTCAAGAAGCCTTTTCCAGGCCAGCCTTCTTCCTGCAAGGGTTCTCCAACTCCTAGTTTTTAAAACTAGGAGACCTTTTTCTGGGCCATCAGTTCATCTATAATTTGATTTGCCCCTTCTTGTGCCAATTGGTTGAGCATTGAAGACTTTTTTAGTGGCGCGGTCTTCGTTCATTCTAATAACTTGACCTTCCCATTTAATTCATTGTATTTTGAAGTTAACAATGTCAGATTCTTTATATGATCGATAGAGCTCTAAATTTGATCTTCTTCGTCATATTCCATTTTCCTGAATTCCTCCAAAAATGAATTTTAAAATCTTCCTTTCTTAGATACTTATCAGGTTCTCATCTGTTCGAGACATGGACCAAGTTTCACATGCATAAGTTAAAACTGATCTTAAAAGACTTTTATACAATAAAACTTTTGTTTTTCTTTGGATTTCATTTTTCGTATTTCCATTAAGAAATCTATTAGCCATAGTAATTCTCTTTTGGATTTCAATAGTACAATCGTTTATATTGTTAATTTCTAAACCTAAATAAGTGAAGGTGTCAACAACTTCAAAACTATACTCTTCAATTTTAAAAGGGGAATCGTTAAAAGATGATTTACCAAACCGAGATATGAAAAACAAAAAGCTTAAGTCCAATTTTTATAATGTGCAACGTTTGTTTCCTTCTCTCGTTTTCACTGCTGAAAGCATCCTGGAATACCCCCAAAACACTCCACAGTAAAGCGTTTTACCTGAAATTAAGGTACATACAAGATCACAGAGATTGGGAAAACAGATTCCGCTTTCCTCCCGACTATCCTTCATTTTGAATAATTCAAGCAATATTCACTTTTAATGTCATGCAAATGCAGAATACCGAGTCTTCGTTCGTAGCTTGTTGACGAATAACATGTTTTCTAGAATGTTCTGGAATTGCTTTCTGACAGAGCGAAGATTCGCCGTTTTCACATTTCAACGATGACGGGAAAGAATGTTTGCCGCGATTTTCTTTCCTTTTCCTTTTATTTACTTGCATAAGAAAATTCTTCCCTTTTTTCCCCTACATAAATATGTGGAATTGCTTTTTGAAAACTTTGGGATATTTTTTTTATTAAAAAAAAGACTTTAGTGCTTTAGCAAGCAAATATCTCGCTACATTTAAAGACGGAATTTTGTTTGTGAGTGTAATGCTCAAAAAGGTAAGGGGGGTAGACGAATGCAATAACACAGATTTCTTTTTTCCTTTCTTGAAATATTTTCATTTTGTATCTGTGTATATTTTGTTCTTCAAAGGGAAAAAAAATCCAAAAATCTTTCATCAAACACGTTGAAGGTGGTTTTATGCATGATTTCAAAGTTCCTTTCTCTCAATACTTAATAAATATAGCATGCAATGAGGAAATTATATAAAGTATCTTTTTGGCGAAAAAAAATCAGGTACTGAAATTAAATCTCTGATATGTTTCTTCTAAAAAGAATTTGTGTCTTGCAGCTGGTATGAATTCGAGATCCGACTCCATCAAAGACTATTGTTACTTCTCTGTTAGGACTGTTTGCTTCGCTGCTAAAAGAATATTGTGACCGGAAAGATAATTTATAAGCCAAGGGCTCTTTTAATAACAGTAAATGAAAAGAAATGACCTTGTGGAGACTAATTTCATCGCCAAATTTTGTCATAAAAGTGCCCCAAGAAAACTCCAGAAGAATCTAGGATGATCCTTTAACAATGGAACTTTAATAGCTCCTAAAAGGTTCTTCTTAGCCTATATGAGGACAATGTAGAGAAAAAATAATTTGACTCGTGAGAAATTGTGACGACTGATCAATCTTTGTGTGTGATTTTTCAACCTATGTTATTGCGGATTTATACAAGTGTGTTAAGAAGGAATTTCAAAATAAATTTCGATGGAAATTAATTGGTAATTCAATTCTGCATTACTACTACAAAACTTGATCAATTATACCGGACGCCAACTCAAGCGTCAGTGTGTTGAATATATCGTCACCAAAAGAAAAATATTCCTGCTTTATACTTATTAGATGAGTACATATTGTCAAAAAATGTCAATTTTTTATACTTACCTAGAAAAGTAAGTAAAAGCATTCGAAACGATAAGAAAACGCATGTGATATGTCAGGAAAGACTGACTGTGCAGTGTGAATTTTCAGTGCCCAAGCTACACTCGAGATAAACCTAGGTGTTAGGTTTCACCTGCCCGAGCTTGGCTCGGGAAAACCCAAGTGAGTGAGTGAGTGAATATTAACCTCCCACTGTTCAGCTACTCGAGTGCTTTTGGCGACAAACCCCGTAATTTTGAACCATGGTCAAGTGACGAGGACGACACCTGACCTGGCATCCCCTCTCTTAACTACCACACCACACGTTTGAGCATCAACAGATTTAATGCGCATCGCTCCCCTACATGGCGGGTATTCAGCGGTACTAGGCTCGAACTCATGACACGCCAGCCACGAGTTCGTTACCTGGACCACTAGGCTATCGCGGCCACCAGGAAAAGCCGGGAAGGGGTTAATATCTGAAAAAAATATAAGTGAGTCTGTCAAAAGAAAAAAATCCAATTATCAAAGTCAGTAGCGCACACAGGAATTTTTCAAGGGAGGGGAGGTCCGGGGTCGAATGTTCACCATTCTTGTATCATGCTTCTTTTGATTTTGTCGATTTTCGGGAACAAAACACAGTAAAAAAACTAATTATTGACAAATACATCATTAAATTTTATTTACTATATACATAGAATTATAATCAATCGGAAAAAAATCAAGGGCTTTGGGGGAGGGGGGTCCGGACCCCAGAACACCCCTTGTGTGCGCCACATAGCAGATTTGTTTTTATGACAGTAGGATGCAAACTAGGGGTTTGGGATCACTGATGAAAGGAAATCAAAACCACCCCATAACTGGGTAAAAAATGCATTAGTCCTATTTTGTTCCAAGTTTGATAGAGTTTAATACAGTTTTAATATAAAATCCAAAATTCTGAGCTTCAATATTTTGATCAGTTATTCGCATTTTAAATGTCCAGGAACTTATAGCATTCCCCCCTTCCCCCATTAATTCTCATGTTGAGGCCTGCGTGAAATAGTTATGATATGTATGTGACCAGATGCAAGAAAAAAAACGTTTTGTATCCCTGCATTAGTCTATCGGAAAACCTTACACTTTACATACTAGGAAATTCTAACATTCTACAAATATTAAAGATGCAAAACAACCTTGAGTCACTGAATTTGAAAAGAGGGAGCGTGAGAATACAAAATATAGGTAAACTGACCAATAATGTTGGGTGGAAAGACATAAAGGGACTAAATAGCGAAGAAATTTAATTGTTACAGGATCCAAGTATAAAAAGGCAAGCGCAAAAAAGATGAGGATCTCCACAAAATTGGTTCCATGAAAATGTAATCGTTAAAACATGCATAACTCCTTTCTCCATCTTCCGTCTCTCACACAACGCATTATTAATGTAAGTACAATCTTAAAGGAACTTTTAAATCATGCAAAACAAGTAATATAAAAAAAATTTACGTCAATTCCTACTCAGATCAACAAAGAAGAATTTTATTTTAGCTACTTTTTATTCTATAGTTGCAATTAATATAAATATGTAAAAACATATGACAGAATCACAACATTAAGTTAAAATTACTTCATTATTAATTATCATTAAAGTATCGTATTGTCATCCAAAAACAATCGTGGCTATAAAATTTCAGTTCAACCGAATGCTTTAAAAAACGTGAGAAAAAAACTTTTCAAGTTTTGACACAAGTCGCCAAAAGGGTCGCTAAGTCGCCAAAAAGGATGCCAACGTGGCTGTTTTTGTAATTTTTTGAATAATTAGTTTCAATCAATTAATTTTTATTACTTATAATTAAATTACTGTATTGTCATCCAAAATAATCCTGTATATAAAATTTCAGCTCAATGGGGAACGCTTTAACACATATTTTATTAAAGATTGAAAATTCCACGAATGAATGAGTGAATATTAGCGTCACACTGTTCAGCTACACGAGGGTTTTTGGCGATGGACCACGTAATTTTGAACCACGGTCAAGTGACGTGGTCGACACCTGAGCTGGCACCCCCTCTCCTAACTACCACACACTACCAACGGGAGCACGTTTCAGCTCTCGACAGATTTAGCGTGCATCTCTGCCCTACACGGCGGGTCTTTAGTGGTACTGGGCTCGAACTCGGGACAAGGCAAGCCACGATCCGATACCTATACCACTCGGCTACTGCGGCCACTGAAAATTCCACGAAGAAAAATAAAATATATAGAGAGTGTGAGCTAATAGTAGGAATTGAAAACCCATACATTTTAAGTTTCATTTCATGCGAAGAACTCACATCGATTCGAATTTGGGGAAATTATTCAAAATTAATTACTGATTATTTACGACTAAGATTCATTTTGATTAGTAATCCCTTTCAAGCGAAATGGAGCTTCGACACACAAAACACAGTTTGGGGTATTGTTCAATCCCTATTCACACGGCCTGTATCGCTATCGCAGACATTAAAAATGTAAATTGAAACCTTCATTGAAAATCAGGAGTGCATGTTTACTGGGGAAAATTGCTAACATTCAACTAACTGCGGATCGCCCCCCTCCTTCCCTCACGTGGGAGCAGTCAAGATTCCGAATCCTGTTTTTGACGAGAGGAGAATTCGTTCCGTTTTTATGAAGTTGTCATATGAAAGCAAAGACTTCGCACATTGAGTTTTTCTGACGTATATTCAAATAAAATATTGGAGAAGAGACTCAGTCGAATTCAGAAAAATTTATGTGGATTTATTCCTTGTGTATCCAGAATATTTTTTTGAAAGCGTCTATCCCTTTCATAGAACTGGAATGGAAAAAAATTCTAGGATAAATAAAGGTTTTTTTTGTACATATTTTATGGCATTGTATTTTTAATTCAGAAATGTTTTCTTTTATTAGGAGCTTATAGCTACAAATAAAGCAACAAGAGGTAATGTGATGGAAAAATGCTTTAAAATAATAAATAATCGGTAATTTTACCGTCAATTAAATTATATACAAGTAATATAAAAAAAAGTTTTAAGTCAATTCCTACTTAGATCAACAAAGAAAATTTTTATTTTAGCTACTTTTTATTAAATAGTTACAATTAATATAGATATGCATATACATAGGAAAGAATCACAACATTAAGTGGTAATTAATTTTTATTCATGATCATTAAAGTATCGAATTGTCATCCAAAACAATCGTTTCTATAAAATTTCAGTTGAACTGAATGCTGTAACACGCGAGAAAAAAACCTTTTCAAGTTTTGACACAAGTCGCCAAAAGGATCGCTAAGTCGCCAAAAATAATGCCAACGTGGCTGTGTGTGTATCAGTAATTTTTAAATAATTAGTTTTAATTAATTTTTACTAATTGTGGTTAAGTTACTGTATTGTCATCCAAAATAATCATATATATATAAAATTTCAGCTCAATGGAGCGCTTTAAAATGTATTTTATTAACGATTGAAAATTCCACCAAGATAAATAAGTTATAGAGAGTGTGAGCTAATAGTAGGAATTGAAAAAGAACATTTACTAGTAGGATTCAAAATATCACGAACCGAGCCTCTAAAGTGAAAAATTTTTGCAGTAGAGCGACTGTAACAACATTTCTGTGTTATTGCATTCTTCCCCTTGTAAAAAAAAAGTTTGTTTCAAATCACGTGGTCGTTGGGTCACCATGGCGTCGTATTTTGTAGGCGGATGTATTTAATCGTTGGCAATTGAAAGAATTTGCGTTTGTTGAGCGGATAATTTTTGTGTTCATTTGGGAAAAAGTGCTACGGTGACTTACGAAATTTTGAAGTAGGTGTAAGGTTGTGATACATTATAGCGAACTCAAGCTTTTAAGTGGCATCAAAGTTTCAGAGAAGGCAGGGAAAGTGTCAAAGACGACAAACGCTCTGGGTCTGGACGTCTGCAGACCTCCCGCACTGCTGAAAACATCTGTAGGAAGATTAAAACTGGGCACCTTCCTATCCGAAAACGAGTATTTTAACCACCACGTCAAAACGATCGTCTTCGCTTGGTGGCTATTACTGGTTTATTTAGATACCGCTACACTACTCTCCCACCGGTGAGTTGGTGGATAGGCGAACGATTTTTCTGTTTGTTTGTTACGGAAAGCGTGTTTTTTATTTTTTATTTATTTTTTATTTATTCTTATTTATATATTTATATTATTTATTTTATTTATCTTTGCGGTAAGTGGCGCCAGAACAGTTCAGAAAGTTGCGTTTTCTTAATTCAGTCAAGGTCACCAAATGTAGTGGTTAGAACCCACGACCTTCAGGTTCGTAACCTAGTACCATATCCACTAGACAAAAGTGATCACCTCTGTCCGGAGGCTATTACTGGTTTATTTAGATACAGCTACACATCGAAAAGGTTTCAGCGGCGATACGTAAGAACAGGTTTCGAATAATAGCAGAATCAGTTGGGATATCCTCGGCCACATGTCAATGGATACTGACTAAGGATCTTAACATACATAGGGTGTGTCAACATATCGTTCCACGTATGTTAAACGAAGACCAACCTGCAGATCAAGTTATAAGTGCGTTGCAGGCTGAATTGAAGGACATGGCTAAAAATGGATTCCAGGAATGTTTCGATGATCTTTACAAGCCATGGCAAAGTGTGTCGGTTACTCAAGGGTCTTATTTCGAAACAGAATGTGTTTCAGCTGTTTAATTGGTGATATTTTTTTTAAATTATAGACACAATCCGAACTTTTGAATCCTACTACGTATTGAGAAAACAATACGTTTTCAAGTAAAATCCATATTTCCTTTTTTAAACTATAAATAAGAAAAAAATTTAAAAAGGCTTCAAATATTGAAAAATTTTGACATATTTTCAAAAGGATAATATATAATGGAAATTGTTGTTGCTTTTGTGAAAAAAATAATCCAAGTACTAAGAGTAGACAAAAAATAAACAATTCAAACTTCTAAAATTATAAACAAAATAGGCCTTACAGATCTTAATCTTATCTTGATTATTTGGTGTGTTGAGTGGCAAAGTAAAATAGCAATTATTTATCAAAAATATACTTTATTTCCTCAATAACAACTAACCACTAAAAACTAAGTTCGAATACATATATTCCCTTCGTCAGAGTGGAATTCTGGGTAGACAGAAGAAATGCCAGGTGACATTTCTTCCGACCAATGAAATTCAGTAGGAAGTACTAACAGCCAATGAGACGTAAGGATCAAGAATCTTTTATTATAAGTAAGGTTGCTCCGAAATATGAATGATCATCCGGTACTATGAAAGTACACCACAATTGTACTATAGTCTATGTAAGTTCTAAAATACTTTTTATAAAATCTTCGCAGAAAAACTGAAAATCCTAAGATTTGAAATGGTCTTAATCTTAAAATAAAAGATGCGTTTTCATCATTTCCCAAGTACGATTTAAAAAAAAAAAATTTAGGAAAAATTACTTTTGGGGGTAAAGAAATAAACAAAAAAAGATTCAAATTTTCCAAGAAAAGGAAATGAAATAAGAGAAATATTAATAGCACTAAAAAACATATCTTTTCCATCTGGTAAGCAAAAAGTAAGAAAAAAAAAATAATAATAATTACAACAGTTGTATTAAGAAAAAATGATTTCTGAAGAAAGAAGAAACGAAATATAAAGGGGAAATCCCCAGTATTAAAGCTAAAAACTTCCCAGAAATGAAAAAAAAAAAAAAACGCAATATTATTTTTTATTTTGTTGTAAAATATTTCTTTTTCCCTTTTTTCCCCAGGATGAAATCATTTTTCCTCACCAACTAACAAAGGGGAGGGTGACAAAAGAATTGAAAAGATTACAAAAAATCCTGACCAAGAAAAGGAAATAGAAAATCCCAAGAAGAATACAACAGAAATGTCGACTTTAATTTATAAAAAACAAGATTTTCACTGACTTTAAGGACAGAAATATACGTGTTAGGTTGGTACGTATGAAATGTCAGATTTTTAAGGGAAAATATAAAACTGCATATCTTTTTCAATTCCTAACTATTAGCTCACACTCTCTATATATTTATTTATTTATCTTGGTGGAATTTTCAATCGTTCATAAAATACATTTTAAAGCGCTCCATTGAGCTGAAATTTTATACACAGGATTATTTTGGATGACAAAACAATAACTATAATTAATAAAAATTAATTGATTCTCAAATTAATTATTCAAAGAATTACAAATACAACCACGCTGGCATCATTTTTGACGACTTAGCAACCCTTTTGGCGACTTGTGTCCAAACTTGGAAAAGATTTTTTTCTCACATTTCAAAGTGCTCATTTGAGCTGGAAATTTTCTATACACTATTGTTTTTGATAAAAAAAAATACGATCATTTAATTATAATTAATTAAAATTAATTGACCGAAACTAATTATTTAAAGAATTACAGATACAGCCCCGTTGGTTTCATTTTGAGGGAGGAGGGTCAAAACTTGAAAAGATTTTTTTCTCTCACGTTTTAAAGCATTCAGTTGAACTGAAATTTTATATGCACGATTGTTTTGGATGACAATACGATGATAATTAATAAAAATGAATTACCATTTAATGTTGTGATTTTGTCCTATGTATATACAAATTTATATTAATCGTAACTATTTAATAAAAAGTAGCTAAAATAAAATTTTTCTTTGTTGATCTAAGTAGAAATTGACTTAATTTTTTTTTATATATTACTTGTTTCAAAAGATGTTTATTTAATCAAAATAGGCTTACATTTGTTTCAATGCACCTTTCCAAAGGAGATTGTAATGCATAGATACTGCCTGTCTTAAAGAAATTGATACTTACTTATCAATTTCTGATACGGAATATTCCAGACTGCCCAAATTTTCACTGTTTAGCCCGTGAAAACTGTTCTAAATGTTTAAAAAATTAATGTTGGTTGGCGAAAGTTCCAGTGAATAAGCTGGGTGTTGCAAAATTTACTATTTTAATTCATTTAATTTAATTTGGCAACAGGCTCAATTCATGATGTCACATGATAAAGACAAACACGTGTTCTCCATTGGATTCAAAACAGACATTAAACTAATTGTACTTGTTGTTCCTTTAGCAAAAACTTGGATAAAATTTCAACTTTTATAATTGGGTAAAAAATGTTCAAAAATTATAAAAAATAAATTTCTTTAAAAGATTTTAAAATTTAAAAAAAATCTTATTTTTAAACTTTTATATATACTTTTATCTTTATTATATACTTTTAAATAAAATGCATTTTATCTATCTATGAGTATTATTATTTTTGAAAAAAGTTTTAAGAGAAAGTATCTGAAAATATCAAAAGTTGGCAACAACGAAGAGCATGAACTGATTAGCTGGAAACACATGATTGCTTTTATCGTGCGACTATGACGTCACATGAGTTTTTGAACTGATATGCTAAAAACATGTGGATCGTTATCATGTGACTAATGGCGTCACATGAATAAAGCCGATTGTTTCGTACCACATACGTCGAGGAGAAGTATTAGACCATGCCGGTTACCAAATGATGGGCCTTTGATTTCCAAATTCATCAATGTACAGGCAGTATAAGTACATTTGAATTCGTTCCCACGCAAGCTTTCACAGATGTTTTGATCTTCTACGGACGAGATATCGGTTAACACGGAATATACCAAGGTCCCGACAATGTATTTTCATGCATTTTTTCTTTTCTTAACCCGGCACTTCTCGCGCAGGGTATGTCATACCCACCGTCTAACTTTTTTCAACGCTCCCTCCTTAACTTTTTGGAAAATGGCTAGTTTCTCATGTAGCTAACCTTATGTTCATATCCTTTGAGGAGCCTTAACTTGTAGGTGAATTCTAATTATACATTTTTGGATACCGCCTTTTCCGGGTATGTCATACCCTGCGCGTGAATCGCCGTTACAGTTCTGAATGCCTGAGAACGCTTTAAATCTTTCTCATGCTATGGCGCATTATTATAGTTATGATGCAGAAATGTGATAATTAAGTAATGTAACAGATATAGTATTCAATAAATATAGTATAGCAGTATTTTCGGTTGAAGAAAATCTCTTTGCGAGATGATGAGGAAGAATCAAATCATGAAGAGTCTAATAGCATGTATTATTTCTACTGAAATCGATCCAGATAATTTAATTGAGGGAGAAATAACCTTGATAAAATGACCATATCATATTCAATGGCTAGAAAATGTAATCGTTAGTCTATGACAATCTTTTTTTGTGTAGTTGAAAGTTGCGACAATAAATGCGCAAATTATTTCGTTAAGTACTCAGAATCCACATACTAAACATGGAACTAGACTCTGATTTCTGAAGTGTTTTGGATTTCAATTTACAGAAGAATGTAGAAACCAAAAAGCAATGCTTCTTCGAAATTTTTTTTAAAAAAAAATAAATAAATAAGATCTATTGAAAAACATCGCACTCACTCGTGACAAATACAAAAGGAGTGAGTAAACAAAGTATTGAATGCCTTAATAAAAAGAACAGGAAGATCAAATTTAAGAGTGAAAATTGTAATAAACATATGTATTTCCTACTTTCTTCCCGTTTCACCGTTGTTTACAAATTGAAAAACAGAATGTAACACTTTTCGAGTGTGAGATACCCTGCGCGAAAACTTTCGGTCGTTTTTTTTCGCGCAAGTGATGCCGAGTAAACACGATACGAAAATCGCTTAACACGAAAAAATTAATCTTCTGGAAATGAACAAAGTAAGGGAAACATCAGAGGATTTTGAAACAAGACGACACTTAATGAAATGTCTGAGAAGTTTCTGTATTATAGGACTGTCCTACCATATCATTGGGAGAATTAAATCATTGATGCAGAGTGAGTGAGTAAATATTAACGTCGCACTGTTCAGCTACAAGAGGGCTTTTGGCGATGAGCTACATAATTTTGAACCATGGTCAAGTGACGTGGACGACACCTGAGCACCTCTCCGAACTACCACAACCAACGGGAGGACGTTTCAGCTCTCGACAGATTTAACGTGTATCACTGCCCTACACGGCGGGTCTTTAGTGGTACTGGGCTCGAACTCATGACATGCCTGCCATGATCCGATACCCTGACCACTGAGCAGCCCTATCATTGACGCAGATTCTAGTAGAAAAATGAAATGACTGATGCAGCCCAAGTGAGAAACATCATGAAAAGTATGAGTAAATGTTTAGATGCATATTCCAATGGTGAAATGAATAACAAAATGGAAGACATCAAACGGTTTGTTGACAATGTGATGCTACAGAAGACAATGCAATGAGAAATATTAGATTATTTTCCAAAATAAATGTTTCATTTTTCAAAAAAAAATCTTATATATATATATATATATATATATATATATATATATATATATATATATATATATATATATATATATATATATATATATATATATATATATATATATATATATATATATATAGGTAGTGTGCGTTAGCACGGAAAAATATTTCATACCCCTCAATTCCAAGAGTTTAACCATTTTCACTTTATATTATTGATCAAATCAAATAATTTTTATTTAATGAAATGTAACAAAAAAACAATAACAGCAACAAACTGTTAAAAACATGAAACTAAACTGCTACAATTTTTTTAACACCACAAAGCCCTTATCTAACTATTTTTGTTACAGTATTTTGAGGGGATATAAAAACATACCAAAAATTTATGCAAAAAAATTTCCAAAAATTCAAATAAAAAAAAAGAACAAAAAGATATTTTTCGTCCCTGCAATGGTAACCCCCTCCTCCCCCTAGAGTTACACTATAACTCCTACAAACGTATATATCCGAAAAAGTAAAAACTTCACCAAGTCTCCGCCCCAATTTCTGTGCCTAAGTGTCCCTAAACGGGAGGGAAAAAGAAGGAAAAAGGAAAAAAGTTCGCAAACATTTCCTCCTTTAGCACGCTATGCCTCCATTATCTTGAAATGCAACCAACTACGTCTTTACTCTGGACTTTTTCACCATTTTCTCCGTTATTTTTTTATCCCTTCTTTTTCCCTCCCTATTTATTTTCCCTCATTTCTTGCCACGCGACCATCTAAATAGGGAATAAAAAATACATTTGGGTTAAATTCAAATATCACGCATTCAAAGGTTGGCAGACAAAAGTGATGAACAAATGGCACGACATTCAAAAAAGGGAAGGAGAAGAAAAAAAAAATCAAATGACTAACCCCCCTCAATTTATCCCTAGACATTTATTAAACATTATTACATCATACCTTTTTACTACATTTTTTTGGCAACCATATGGAAAAACTCGTGAAAGTTAATGGTAGAGAGCATTAATTTACGATAATGAAAGGTTGCCAAGTGTACATCAGCACATGGCGTGTAAATTTATGCGCCAAATTATCATGCTAATGAAGAACTGGCGCAGTTTGGCTAATGAACGTGGCAACGCCTCTGAACAAGGATAATTTTTCCAAAAGCGGCGACAAAAACGATTATCTATCATAACGAAAGTGAGGTTCAAATACAGGTAAGAATTAATGAAAATTAATTACAAGTTATACACGGTGAAACATAAGTAAATATGTTAAAAAGTTTTTATACAGCATAAATCTTATGGTTGGTTACATCTTAAAGCACTACCTTGGGAAAAAATTTATTACCTAACGTTTTCTCTCAATATTTGCCTAGAAGTTTTTATACCCTTGTGTACATAAAACGTGAATAATTATTCATTTAAGAGTCCATTAATGTGTTTTTAGATAACAGAGTGAGAAACGGAACAAAAAAAATTATAGATTTTATATTAATGGTATTCTTTGGAAAGGGTAAAATGATATAAATTATTCGTTGACTCATTTGTGTTACATAACGTAGAAATTTTGGGAATAATTGTAAAAGAACTCAACAATTATTCTTATGTAATACTTGCATTCCAAAGAAAAGGATTTTATGGCAGGAATACAAATTCAAGTGAACTTTTTAAATGATTAAATTAGTGAAGTTTAGCTATTGTATAATAATTCTTAATACAATAATTCTTAATAAGTACACTAAATACAACTCAAACAGTAATTATATAGTTTTACTTATTTTTAACATGATATATACAGTTATACTATTATTTCTATATCATAAATTAGCTGCACGGTAAAATCCTAGCTGGGCACACTGTTGTTTTTGGCACCATTTTTTTCACCGAATGGCGCCAAAAACCCGTTTTACAAAAATTGACGTCATGGACGAAAACGAAGAAAATCGGGGGGGTTGACGGTCTTAGGTGCCAAAAATTTTGTCGCCAAGCAGTGTGCCCAGCTAGGATCCAGCTAAGTTGGGTAAGATTTGAAAATGAATTCAAGCATACAAAAATAGCAAATAGTTACATAAATTAAAGCGGTAATTACGAGTTTTACTATCTACCAATTTCTCCAAATTAAAAGACGTTGCTAACTCCATCATTATTTGAACATGGATGGAAAGCTTTTGCACTATTAGATACATTTTCGCTGCCTTTGGCGACGTCTTTTGATTTGATGAAATTAGTCAACGGTAAAATACCAATAAAACATTCACATCATTTGATTATATTATAAGAAAATAGGTGTGCTTTTACAGCTAGAATCGAAAAATCAGCCGAAGACTCCAGTTATAACTGATTTATAAAAGGAAAAGGACGAACAAATGACTACAAGACAAATTGATGTAAATACACAAAGAAAGATTATGACATATTACTCACTGTTGTTATAAAAGCACTCTTTATAACAACGCACAAGCTGGTTCTAATATCGACTGACTCAATCTTAGTCTCAAACGTCCCTCATAAAGCCTCATCGAAATTTTCAGAAGGACTGATTCCCAGGGACTTCTCAAGGGTTCCTTTGTGATAGAATTTGTCACCAATCTGCAAACCCTAGTCACATTTTCTGGGGCTGCTGATTTCTTATTTTTCAAGTCCATGCTGGGAAGCGAACTTTCCTTGTAAAACTCAATTCCGTAAGCAGTGTAACACTACACGGAAAAGAACGTACGCCATGTGTTTCAATACTGATGACGACTAAAATTTAAAAAGCATTATGACATCCAAGAACGATTTTTCTCAATTAATACAAACAATAATTTTGTACTAGTAGGGGATGTGGCGAAAATTAAAATAGATTCGGCAAAAATTAAACGACTTTGGTGGAATCGCTTTGATAACGAATAAGAATAATTTTATATACTACATACTTATTTCTCTGAAATAATGAAAAAGGAAACAAAATAAAAGAACAAGTATAAACTTTAATTTGAATAGAAAGGCTTCTTAAAGAAAGAAAAAATAAATATAAATTTCACAGAACAGATTCAAAACTCAATTTTGATAACAATAAAAAAAAATCTTGCAGCAGTTAAAAAGATTGAATTTCGAACCACAAAGAGACATTTAATTTTGCTAATTAAATTTGTAATTAAATGTTATTTGATTTACAAAACACATTCCAACAATTTTTTTTAAAAAATAACAAGATTTCCGAAAGAAAAAAAAAATGGAGGAACTTGATTTTAAAAAGGAATTACCTTGTATTCCTGTTCGTTAAGTAAATATATCGAAAAAAAATAATAAATTTCTTACATAGAAATGTGGTAATGAATAAAATAAAGAATAAGATAACGATTAGCTTAAATGAAAAATAAATGTTTCAACATTTTAATTACGAAATAATTCGACGGATTCACAAGGGGAAAAAAACTGCACAAAATAGAGAAAAAAAAAGAAAGAAAGAAAAATTGTAGAAACGTCTGAAAAAAAAATATTTTAGATAATGATTATTTCATTTAGTTAATCTTTCTGAAAATTCGAACGTTAAAAATAAAACAAAAGAATTTTTCATCTACCAAACGATTGCATTTGTGACGGTGCTTCTAAAATATCACTCCACTACCACAAACTTGAGCCGGATGAAGGTATTTTTCCATTACGAAAAGCCTTTGGCGACGGGTAAAGATATTCCCTTCCCCCGCCCTCCTTCCCCGAAATTAAACAACAAATACAAAATAAGATAATCTCAATTCCAGATTCAATATTCTTAAAGTATTATTTTATGCATTTTTAGATAAATTGATTGGCTTTTTTTTTTTTTGCATTTTTATGCCTTTCCCCCTCCAAAAAAGTACCCAGCTGAATGTGAAGTATCGAATATAAAACTGATTGCAACATTATGCAGCAACTCAACTCAAATCGACTGTTTATTTGTAACTTTTAAATTAATGAATATGAAATAGCAAATAAAGTTATTATTGGAAATATCGTCGCTGATCCCTCCCTGACATTGGCGAGTTCTTCAGGTTGAAGTGAAGTATAGGGGGTCGATTTCTTTTGGCGACCAAAATCGGTCGCTAAGCTAATTTATTTAGCAAGAGGTGTCCGGAAGACAGAAAGAATTCGTTTTTTTTAACATTAATTTAGATAGAAATCGCCAAATCTAAAGAAAAATCGCTAAATCCAAAAGCTTCCCCTATACTACACTTGATCCAGTTCTTCCTACAATTTTTACATAAAAAAACCTAGGATTACTATTAGGAGGAACCTAGGATATTTATTAGGTTCTGATTATATATTTCCGGACTGGCTACGCTAAGCCTCGCTCAACACACTAACTTCAAAATTCAGCATCATTCAATAGATTTTTATTAGTTCTTCACAAAAAATCTTAACAGTCACAGAGTATATAATTTGTGTAAAATTTTTGGGACTTACGTATTAGCGACACCGCAGCCATTTTTCACCAAAATCTGACTGATTGGTATTTTTCAATTCCTACTATTAGCTCGCACTGTCTCTCTATATATTTATTTATTTATATATTTGTATATTTATTTATTTATCTTGGAGAAATTTTCAATCGTTCATAAAATACATTTTAAAGCGCTCCATGGAGCTGAAATTTTATACACAGGATCATCTTGGATGACAATGCAATAAGTTAATTATTAATAATAATTAATTGAGTAAAACTAATTTTTTAAAAAATTACAAATACAGCCACGTTGGCGACAGCGACCTTTTGGCGACTTTTTTAAAACTTAAAAAATTTTTTTCTCAGGTTTTTAAAAGCTGGACTAAAATTTAAAAAGGACAATACATACTTTAATTAAAAAAATTAATTACCACTTAGTGTTGTGATTCTTCCTGTGTATATACATATTTATATTAATTTAAATTTTTAAATAAAAAGTAGCTAAGTAAAATTTTTCTTTGTTGATCTAAAATAGTAATTGACTCTTAAAATTTTTTTTTTATTATATAGAATTTAAACTTTATTTGGAGCTGTGGCCCAAACGACTTACCGAAAAAAAAGATTGATTAAATTTTCGTAAGAAATCCAGGAAAGTTGATTCGCCAAACAAGATTTTATTTAATTTGGGTTTAAATTTTAATTCATCTTAATCCTACAGACCATTTGTGTTTTTTTAGTAGCGGTTTTGATGAATAACTTCGAGTTTTTAAACATATTTAATATTGTAAACTGATCTAAAATCTACATGAAATTGCGAACAAAAGTACTTAAAAAATTTTCTTTATTTAGTTATTAGTTAAAAAAAAATTTAAGAAAACGAAGAAAATTTTCATTTTTGTTAATAAAACATTTTTTAATAGTATAATAGGTATGTTTAAGACAGAACTTGAGATAGGGAAAATATCTTTGAATTTATTAATTCCTACTATTAGCTCGATCTCTATATTTTTTTTACTTATCTTGGTGGAATTTTCAGTCATTAATAAAATACTTTTTAAAGCACTCCATTGCTTAAATTTTTGGCCATGATTTTTTGGATGAAAACAGAAATTTTTAATTCCAATTAAAAAAAATTTAAAATTGATTAAATCTAATTTTTTAAAAAAATTACCAATACAACCATCTTGGCATCTTTTTTTGGGACTTAGCGAACATTTTGGCAACTTGTGTCAAAACTTAAAAAGATTTTTTTCCTTGCGGGTTTTATTTTATACATTTTTTGTACAAATTGGTTTATTCTCTTCCCTTTTTCCCAACCATCGACTGTATTTAGCTTTTTGATGGCAACATGTTGTTTGTTTTGAGTTTTTTGTGTAACATAATTGTTACGTCAAGTTTAAAAATGAAATTTAAAAACCATTATCTTTTGGCGAAGTAAGTTCATTTTACTACTCAACAAGGTAAAATGTAAAATAATGTTCTTAATTGCTATTTCTGTGAATAAATGTTTTGATTGGAATAAAATGACGGCTTAGTGTTTTTTTGGGTTTGCCGAAAATTAATTTAAAAGAAAAACCTTTAAATACGAAAAAAATAATTTTTTGGGAACATTCAGCTGCTTTTTAATCAAATTTTTTAATTTTGGTTTATTCTTCAATTCCTGCTATTAGCTCACAATCTATATATTTATTTATTTATCTTGGGGGAAATTTTTCAATCGTTCATAAAATACATTTTAAAGCCCCTCATTTGAGCGGGAAATTTTATATAAAACAGGATTTTTTTTAATGACAATTCACAAAAATTTATAATAATTAAAAAAAATTAATTGATTAAAACTAATTATTTAAAAAATTACAAATACACAAAACCCAACCCGTTGGCATCTTTTGGGAATTTAGCGACCCTTTTTGGCGACGTGTCAAAACTTAAAAAGGTTTTTTTTTCTCACTTTTCAAAGCATTCAGTTGAACTGAAATTTATAAAACGATTGTTTTTGGTTTACTAAAATTTTAAGGGAAAAATGAAAAAAAATTAATTACCATTTAGTATTTTTTTTTTAAAATTACTTTTTCCCCTAAAAAAACACGTTAGAATCTTTTTTTTTTTTCGATAAAAAAAAAGGGGGATTGGGTGGGAAATTTTTTTCTGGGTGAGGTTTTTAAAAATGAAAATCCCCAAAATTTTTTTCTTCAATATTAAATACCTTTTTTAGGTACTTACGTATTATCTTAACCTATTGGCGACATTATATGAAACGAAAAACATGGTTGCCAGTTCATGGCGTACGACACATAGGAAATTCGGGTTGCCAACTTGGCGAGTTATTGGTGGAGTTAGCGATGGTTGCGATAATACGTAAGTATTAGATATCCTTTTAAATGTTAAAATGAATAATTAAGTATTTATGAAATATTTTGAAATTTTAAAAACGCTATATTATAAAGAGATCCATGAAGATCAAGATGATTTTTTAAAAAATTAGATGTTTTTCTATCTAAAAATGTACTTAGCGTTTTTAGTTCAGGCTCTCATATATTGGGCGAAAACAGCCTTAAGCCTTCCACATAATCTCTCTAACGGGTGGTTTTATGAGGAAACCTAATAAATGTATACTAGCGGTTATTGAATTAACGACTTCAAATCTTTCTAGTTGCCGAATCAGGTTAAACTTGTTAAGTACAAAAATTTGTGCATTAAATAGCATTCATTAAGGTAAGGATGCTTGGAGAGCATGATGCATTGTTAAAGAATTCGTAGATAAATTTTTAAGTCCTTTTTTATATTAAAAAAAAATCTCATGAAAACTTTCAAACTAACATAATCACATGATCGAGTTTGTGGAGGAGCTGAACTTCAAAAATCCTTCTTAGTCAGCACTTGTGATTAGCCCATATGAAAAAACAATACAAAAGAAAGCTCATATAATGTAATGTTTCTGATTGGCGATTTTTGTTCTCCAAATTTGGTGACTTTTCACTTGAAATTCCGCAAATGGGCCCATTTTCACTTATCGAAATATAAAAAAAACGGTGGTTTTTTACGAAACATCCCATGTTTTTGTTGTCGTCTAAAGTTGCCAGAGCTCCAAGGGGGAAACCCGGGTTGGGCTTTCCCTGTACGCCTGTCGTTTGGGCCAACAACCATACAGGTAACAAATTTCTTTAGCCGGTTTTCCCCCCCAATGTAGAGCGAAAGGGAAAACCCCCCGGGGGGGCCCTTCCCCCCACTCTCCCCCCTTTCCCCCAACCTAACGGGGGACTTGTGACTGAGGGATTTAAAAATACCCCTTTGCCGTGAAGGCATTTACTTACAAAAAATCCATGCCTTCCCCGGGGTTCCCAAAGCCCTGGGGACCCGGGAGTCAGCGTCGGGAACCACTATACCCATATAGGCGACGAATCATGCTATCCGAAAAAAAAATTTCTGTTATAAAACTGGTACATAAGGGACACTAACATTTTTTAAAACAATAATTTTTTACTTGAATCCCAAAATATACAATGAAAAATGAATCACCGTATTTTTTTCCCCAATCTGGGAGCGTAAATTCTCCAAAAAAGTTTTTTTGAAAAAAAGTTTTGTCGGGGACCAGGATTCAAAAGGTGCCAGCCACGAGTTCCGGGCCATAACCCACTAGACTACCCGGGCCAAAAGCTGCAAAAAAACGTGTAACAAGCGTTTTTTAAAATAATGAGAAAGATGCTGCGTAAAATATAAAAAAATTTTATAACATGAATATTTCGGGATGTAAAAGATCCCAAAACTTGGATGCCCCTTTTGGCAAAAAATTTAAAAAACCCGGGACAGGTTCGCATCGTCAGAGTTCAGGTGCCTCCCTCTAAAAGGAAACCGGGCGTCAAAAACCCCCGCGAATGGTATTTTGCCTATAGGGACCGGGACTAAAAAAGGGTACCCAGCTTCCCGGGGTAAATTTGGTCTGCAAAAGGTTTAAAGGGTCAAATTTGCAGCCCATTAGAAATAAATAAATTATCTATCTATCTATCTATATCTATATATATAACATATTTCAGAATAAAAAAAATTAAACAATCCGAAATTCTAAAATTGATACAGTAAATAGAAAGTAAGTTTTTATTTTGAGTAGTTTAATATTTAAAATATTTCTAATTGAGAAAGCGGGATATCTAATTCCTATTTTGGCAGTCAAGATGTATACAGCAACATAAGAAAAATAAAAAAATAGTCTTATTTTGAATGATAAAACCATTATATCTTATAAAGTTCAGATTTCTATCAATTTTTACAGACAAAAAATTCAAAACCTTAAAAGAAATCGATTTTTTTCCCTTTTTACACACACACAAAGAATAGTAGCAACTCAAATGTGTAAAATTTGCTATTATGTAAATGGCAATATTTTTCAGAACATTAAAAACGTAAAAAGGTAAAATTTAAATTTCAGAATTGCAGGTCATAAATTAAATCAAAGGAGAAAAAACAAACGATTTTAGACGAAAAGCCATCACTTGCCATTCTGATGCAAAAGATTATTTATTTTAAAAATGTATTGATAATTTTTTTTAAATAAAATCGAAATGGAAATTCTTTATTAGAATAACGGATCAAAATCTCATTAAGAAAAATTTTCCTTTATACTAAATAAAAACCATATTCAGATTCTTTCTATTCAAAGATGATTCTAAAAAACACTTATAACCTATTTGGAAAAATAAATCAACCAAAAAAAAATATATCATTTTTCTTTATTCCATATTAAATAATTCAAAAAGAAATACTTTATAAAACTCGAGAATTTAAATATTAAAAATATTTCCCTCAGCCAAAAACCAGCACTCGAAAACAAAGTTCTAAGAATATCTTCTGACCGGAGAGATAACTATAAAAAAAAAAAAAGAAACACTGTAGCGAAAAAATAAAATGGAAGAAAATCTCTTCAAAGACTAGAGGGAAATATGCTAAATGCACCGCAGGGAGTGAAAAAAAAATCAAATGAAAATGGGAATTTAAAAATAAAGAAACAGATAAAAGTTTTTTTAAAAAAAATACTAAAAAAAAAATTATATTGACTTTGATTTTGATGAGTATTGACTTAAAAGAATATAAAAGAAAACAAAGGGAATAAAGAATGGGAAAAGAAGGGGGGAGGAAAAAACCAAACGATTTCTCTAAAAGCTTTCCAAACGATAAAAAAAAAATAATAGTAAAAGACAGGAAGAGAAAAAAAATGAATTCTTATCTGTAATCGATTGAGAAGAAAAACAGATTTGTTTCATCGATTTTATCTTAGTTTCCCGCAATTCTACGACGAAATTTTCTTTTGTGCCTACCTCACAATTTCACAATATGTTTAACAGGGGGAAAAAAGGGGAAAAAACACGCACAGGTAATAAACTTTATTCTTTCGGTGCGCATAATTTGTAGAAATAATCTTTGATTTGAAACAGGAAAATGGGGAATAGGTACTTTTTAATAAAGCGAATCAAAGGAACGTTCGAAATGGAAAATGATGGACGATTACATGCTTTTAGTGCGTAATGGAACAAAAAAAAACCAAAAGATTTTTTTAAAAAAGGAACAGTAATTGGGAAGGAAAATTGCCACGAAGAATAAACACAGCATTTTAATCATTAACTTTAATTATGAACAAGCATTCGAAATGGAAAAACTCATGAATTTCAAATAAAATGTTTTAACAAAAAATAATACAGAATTTCTACATTACTGAAAAGTGTTTTAATATTGAATAAAAATCAATACTATGCTAAACTGTGAAGCAAAAATATAACAAAGACTTAATTCGGAACTATTTATTAAACAGCTATTAATGTAGTTTTCCTGACTGATTGTTTGATTGATTGTTTATCAACGTCATAATTCATAGCAACACGAGAGCTATAAACGACAGAGGTTTCGAAATTTAAAGCCACGGCAAAGTGAATATGAACGTCACACTGTTCAGCTACACAAGAGTTTTTGACGACGGACCTCGTCATTTTGAACCATGGTGAAGTGACGAGGACGACACCTGAGCTGGCACTCCCCCTCCTAACTACCACACCACACCAACCAGGAACGTTTGAGCTCTCAACAGATTTAACGTACATCGCTCCCCTACACGGCGGGTCTTTAGTGGTACTGGGCTCGAGCTCGTGAGATGCCAGCCACGATCCGATACTTCGACCACTAGGCTCTACTACGGCCGTAAAGTGACGAGAACAACACCTGAGCGGGCGTGAGTGAGTGAGCGAATATTAACGTCGCACTATTCAGCTACACGAAGGCTTTTGGTGACGGATCTCATCATTTTGAACCATGGTCAAATGACGTGGACGACACCTGAGCTGGCACCCCCCTCTCCTAACTACTAGACTCCTACACCAACGGTGAGGACGTTTGAGCTCTCGACAGATTTAACGTGCATCGCTCCCTTACACGGCGGGTCTTTAGTGGTACTGGACTCGAACTCATGACATGCTTGCCATGATCCGATACCTTGACCACTGGGCTACCGCAGCCCCCCACACGAGCGGGCATTCTCTTTTCCAAAATTCCATACTGCGCTACCTTGAGGAATTTTTCAACCTCGACCGATTTAACGTTCAACAGCCCTACTGGTGGATATCTCAAGAAACCAGGACTCAAACCTTAGACTCGGCTCTATCCGCGAGTCTATGAGCACTGGTCAAACAATCCCCCTAAATAATATAATTATTAAAACACCAAACGAGAATGAATGAGTGCTTTACGGTCGCAATATAAAGCAGAACGTGAACAATTAGCGAATGTAACTCTTAATTTTGAAACCTGGTCACCTGAAAGAGGACGCCAAGTGAGTTTAACACCCTTCTCTCCAAACTACCACACCATGCCCTCGGTATGACTTCGAGCCACGACAATTTGACGTGCATCAGCCATGGCGAATCTTCAGCGATATTAGGGCTCGAACTCATGACACGCTGCCCACGAGCTCGAACCATAACCATCAGGCTACCGCACTTTACAGCAACATTAGAGATATTGCCGACGGACCTTGTAATTTAGAGCCATAGAAAATGACGAGGACAACATCTGAGCTGACATTCCCTTTATAAAATTCCAAACTACGTCAACGTGAGAAATATTACCATCGAGAGATTTAACGTACAACAGTGACACACACACACCAGCAATCAAACCGACGATTCTGACCACGAGATTAGGACCATAACCCCTGGCCTCACAGTTTTACATAAATAATAAAAAAAAGCTACGAAATAATTACTGATCTTAATTTTGACTATGGGAAACCTCAGGATTATCTTTTTGTAAACTTATGCGTTTATTAACACTAATCATACCAACACTTAATTGATACCTATTTCTACCATAGCGGGTCAAATGACCCGACTTTATGTTTTATGCTTGAATGTATGAAACATGAATATTAGAAAGGAAATAAAAATTAAATTTATTATAATAAAACAAAATAGTAAATTGACCATTTCTATTACAAAAGCAAAAAATTAGAATTTTTAATTCATTGCTCATCGCATTTTTTACATATAAGTGTATCCATTGTACATTTTCCTCAAACATATTTTTTTACATTTAGAGCAAATTTTGTTGGTTTTATTTTCTTTATAGTATCCTATTTGACATCTCTTACTTTGATAAGCATCTGTAGTAGACTTAGGCAACGATTCTTTCGTATTTTTTCTTTGTTTTGGTTGTTCACGGGCTTCTCGCAAATCGGCGCCAAGTTCTACTGCTAGCTTGAGTAAACAATCTTGTCTTGAAATTTTTTCTCCTGTTGTTTTTTTTGTAAAAAAACCCGGGCATTTATCCGGCTAAATCAAGAATTTAAAAAAAATTTTGGAAAGGCCATCCAAGCTTGAACTTAACTTTTCTTGAAATTTTTTCCAGTTTTTTTTGGAATGAACTACTTTACGCAACAGTCTTTGCAGAAAAAAAACCCTTATCGATTTACAATACGTTAAGCAATATGATTCGAAAACAAAAAAGGGAAAAAAAATGTCTCGGGTAAAAATGGCCTGTTGTGGTAGAAACGGTACCCAAGTATTCCTCAAAATAAACAAAACAAAATAGTATTTTCACAATTAATTTTTTAAAAAAAGTCATTAAGTCAAATTTCCCAAAAGCAATAGATAGGTTTTTTCTAAAAAAGTTAAAAAATAGATCATTTCCCCCGTTATGGTATTTTTTAGTTTTAAAAAAAACACTAATAATGAAAATTAAACCCCTATAAAATTTTTAACTGGGATTTTTTTTTAAATTTTTGAAAAAAAAAAAAAAACTTTTTTTTAATCACTATTTTATTAAAACATTGCATTTTTTTTGAAAAACCCAATGAAACATTTTCCTGACCCGAAACAACGACTTCGCGAAAGAGAAAAAATGAAAACGGGAGTAAAAAAACAAAAGAATTAAACTATAATTAACGAAAATAATGAGCACAAAAACACTCAAACAACAAAGCTAATCTCGGGGAAAAAAAGAAATTCAAATAAAAAGGAAATAGTGTATTCCTCTCTGAAAAAAAAGGGTCTTTTCTCATTTTGCCGATTTTTTGCCAATTTAATGCAACTTCCCCAAAAATGTCGACCCCAAAAATTCCTCAGCAATCATTTTTTTTCCCGAAACCAAACACGTTAAGCTTTAGAAAATTTTGGGAAACAAATGAAAAAAGGGTTCCCAAAATTGGCATTAATGATTTTTTACTAAATTTTAAATATTAATATTTTGGTAGTTCCCTTTAAAAAATGATAAAAAAAATTAAAAAAATTATCAGATGTTATCCATTGGGAAAATATTATACCGTCGCCCAATTTCGCCAATTCGAAATTGTCACCAAATTGGTAGTGGTGCTTACAAACCCGTCACCCCAAAAACACGGGTCTATTCCCCGATAGATCTCGTTTTTTTTTAAAACCCCGGTCAGGTGCCCCACCGTTTAAAAATTTCAAATTTCCCCACACCTCGAAAACGTGGGAATTTAAACCTCGACAAATTTATCGTTTTCAGCCCCTCTGCATGGAGGATTGAAAGGATAAAGAGGTTAGAAAAAAAGCCGCCATAGGGGTGTTGGGGCAAATTTAAATTGCTATAAAAAAATTTTTAAACACGTCTTTTCTGTGGGGTCGGTTCCTTTTTTATAAATCTACTGTTCAGACAGTGGCGTAACGGTACCCGGGGCTCTAGCGGGTAAGGCCCTTTCCAAAAGTACGTATTAAACCCAAATTTTTTAAAAAATTAAAATTAAAAAATGACTTTTCAGGGGGTGGCTAACATTCTCCCTTACGCCACTGTGTTCAAGATAAAAAGTTAAAAAATATTTTTTATTTGTTAAAATGGGGAAAACGCTCCACATATTTTTTATTTTTGTTTGTTAAACCCAAAAAACTGAATAATTTGGCCCAAAGGGGAATTTGTCCTTTAAATTTTTTTTTCCTAATAGATTGCATATTGGCAAAAGGGAAGGAAAAAGCTTTTGCCCGACGACAAGTCCCCCCAAATTTTGAGAGCCACTTTGGTGACCCA
Source organism: Trichonephila inaurata madagascariensis (assembly GCA_019973955.1). Lineage (NCBI taxonomy): Eukaryota > Metazoa > Arthropoda > Arachnida > Araneae > Nephilidae > Trichonephila > Trichonephila inaurata. The sequence goes on along the minus strand of BMAV01027807.1, from coordinate 39,081 downwards.
CCCCTAGTGGGGGGCTCTCGCTTACCAAAATGAAAACCTTGAATTAAAATTTTTTTAAGCCCCGTCTATCCCAAAAAAATTCCCGGGGCAGGGGGCCAAAATTTTCAGCCAGTACCAAAAACCCCCTTTAAACGCATGGCAATTTCGTGCCTACAATTTTCCCTCCCCGAAAATCTATTTCCTCCCGAAAATCAAAAAATCCCTTATCTTATGTTCCCTTTTCCCTGGGATCATGCCTACAATTTTTCCCTCCAAAAACTATTTCACATCCCAAAATTTTTCCCTCCAGAAAATCTGGGGGCCCCATCTTTTGTCATTTAAATGCATGGCATGCGTGCCTAAAATTTTTCCCTCCGAAAATCCCCCAAAAACCCTTTTCATGTCCCTTTTAATCCCCTTTGGGATTTCCCTGCTAAAATTTTTCCCTCCCGAAAATCATTTCCCTAAACAAAATTTTCCCTCAGAAAGGGCTAAAAAATCCCATAACTTTTGTAAACGCTGGCTGCGTGCCCCTTTTCCTCCGAGAAAAAAAAAAGGGTTTCCCCTTAAAACATGTTTATTTAATCCCCATGGCATCGTGACTTCCCAATTTTTCATGAAAAACCAAAAATCCCCTTTTCTTTTGTCATTTAAAAAACCGGGGATGCGTGCCTAAAATTTTTACATCCCGAAAGTCTAAAAAACCCTTATCTTTTCCCTTTTCGTGGGTTTCTTTTTCAGAAAATCAAAAAAACATTCTTTGCATTTTAACCGGTCTGCCAAATTTTCCCATCCCGAAAATTTAAAAATCCCTTATCAACATTTAATCGCATGGCATGCGTGCCTAAAATTTTTCACACCCAGAAAATCTTTTCACTAAACCACCCCAAAAAGTCTAAGATCCCTTATCATGTCATTTAATCCCCCGGGCGTACATACAATTTTCACATCCAGAAAATCTAAAGATCCCCTTATCTTATGTCATTTAATCGCATGGCATGCGTGCCTACAATTTTCACATCCAGAAAATCTAAAGATCCCTTATCTTATGTCATTTAATCGCATGGCTCTTACAATTTTCAATAAAAAATTTTTTCCACCCAAAAATTTTCACACCCAAAAAAGTCAAAAGTCCCATCTTATGTCTTTTTAACCCGGCTGCGTGCCCAATTTTCACACCCGAAAATCTATTTCACACCCAGAAAATCTTTTACACCCAGAAAATCAAATGATCCCTTATCTTATGCCCTTTTTTAATCGCATGGCATGCGTGCATAAAATTTTTCACAAAAATTCTATTTCACATCAGAAAATCTAAAAGATTCCTTATCTTATGTCATTTAATCGCATGGATGCGTCCTACAATTTTCACATCCAGAAAATCTATTTAAATCCAATTTTCACATCCAGAAAGTCAAAGACCCCTTTATCTTATGTCTTTTTAATCGCATGGCATGCGTGCTTTACAATTCACACCCAGAAAATCTTTTCCCCCTCCAGCCGGGATCGAACCCGCGACCCAGGCTTCAGAAATGGGTAGGCTCCTGCCACCGAGTCGGCCCCTGACCTTTATTGAAAATATTTTCTTAGTATAAAGAATAGAATTCTTCACAATTTTAATACATAACAAGTTGTACTGAAAAACAGGATAAAATAACATATGGTTATATGGATCGTTAGAAGAGCAAAAGAAGGGTGTGTTCCATACGGGAATTTATACTTCCATTATAAATCAAATTCTAAGTTAAGGAAGGCAAAAGTGTATCAGCAACAAAAACATCCTATCCTACCTGAAAAAGAACATCCCCTTTTCCCAACAGCATCAAAACGCAGACGACTTTTCAACATGGTGCTCGTCCACCTTTTTGACAAGATTTAGGGAGACAATCAGAAAGATATCATCCTAACGACCATTTTGGGCTGAAACACCAGACCTAAGTGCTGATGGGAAGGCATATGTTACGGGGCTTCCTCCCCCAAAAGATTTATTCAGAAGGTTTGGCAGGCAAACGGAAGGATGTGTTCTGGGGTCTTTCTCGATTCTTTTGGGGGAACATTCGGTTTAATGGTAGAAGAAGAATGTCATAGCAGAGTCATCAGAATGATCGTGCTCCAAATTTTCGGTGGTATGCATCAATTTTGGATGTACAGTACAGTATCTGTCAATTTTACATTACATTTTATGTAATACAGTATCACTCTTAATATATAAACAAGTAATATAAAAAAAAAATTAAGTCAATTCCTACTCCCGATCAACAAAGAAAAATTATATTTTAGCTACTTTTATTAAATAGTTACATTAATAAATTAATAAAAAATTTAAAAAATTACAATTAATATTAATATAATACAATTAATATAAAATTAAATATAGTTACAATTAATATGACAAAATCGCAACATTAAGTGGTAATTAATTTTTATTCATTATCATTAAAGTATATAGTCATCCAAAACAATCGTGTGTATAAAATTTCAGTTCAACTGAATGTTTTAAAACGTGAGAAAAAAACCTTTTCAAATTTTGACACAAGTCGCCAAAAGGATCGTTAAGTCGCTAATGTGGCTGTATTTCTAATTCTTTAAATAATTAGTTTTAATCAATTGATTTTTATTAATTATATATATAATTATTTATTATTAATTTTTATAATTGTTTATAATTTGTTAATTACTGTATTGTCATCCAAAATAATCATGTATATAAAATTTCAGCTCAATGGAGCGCTTTAAAATGTACTTTATTAACAATTGTAAATTCCACCAAGATAAATAAAAAAATAAAAAGGGAAGTAGCTAATAGTAGGAATAGAAGAAATGTTAAAAAATGAAATTGAGTACAAGTTGGCGATTTATTTGCCAATTTTTTAAAAAAGTCCCTAATTTTTATGGATTTGCTAAGGAAAATATAGTAATAAAAAAAAAATTAATTGTTATCAAATTTAAAAAAATCCCAAATTTGGCTTAATCTAAACCCCAAAAAATTTATTAAAATATCCATTAAAATTACAAAAATATTAATGTTTTTCACGGTACTCAGAAGAAAAAAAATAAAAAACCCTTTTTGTAACTAATGTAATAACAAAAAAACTTAGAAAATTTTTGGTACTTTTATTATCACTGCCTATTGGGGATATCATATGAAACAAGCACCTGCTTGCCAATTCAGCGCGTCGGCAAATGAAATCGGGGTTACCAACGGGAGTTATTAAAAAAAATTGGCGATTGTTGCAATAATATGTAAATATCGAATTTGTATATTGTTAATAATTATTTAAACTCAAAAACAAGTATTTTTTGGGTTTTTTCTCAATAACAATAACTGTTCATTACCGATATATATAACCAATATATATAACCATTATTCTTGATAAATATAAACTTTTTTAATACACAAAAAAATACGAATGCGTCTTTTAGACCTATCAAAAGTAAAACTAAATCTTGAGACTGTCGTCGGGGTAAATGCAATCCTACGTTTCCCGGCCAATATGTTCATCCCGCTTTGCCGTTCCCAAAAAGGGCTGCAGGTACCCCAATTGGTTGGGGTATCGGACCCCTTAAAAGGCATGTCACGCGAGTTCAGGCCCAGCACCACAAAAGACCCGCCGTGTAGGGGGCAATCCCATTAATCTGTCGAGCCTTAAAAAACGATTTGACTATTTTTTTTTTTAAAATTAGACAGTGCGTATGATTAATTTTACAGTTGAATATCTTTGATTAATTAACTAGCCTAACGGTTTAATTTCCCGAAGTTGAGCATTCTTTTTTATGTTTTCCCTTTTAATTTTTTAAATGTAGGGTTTAAAAAAAATATTGCATGAAAAAACTGCAGTAAATCTTTGGCGGTAAAATAAAGCGTTAATGTCAGTTTTGAATGCAATGGAGAACATATCGTATAACCCTTAATCGTGTAACTATCATGAATTTATCCATTGAATCCATGAAAAAAGTTTTTAAATTTTTCAGCCATAGATCAGAAAAATAACTTATAGTACTTTTCCTTTATAGCCGTTCCTCATATTTTCGATGTTAAATAAAGTAGAACGTCGTTTATCCGAATCAATTGGGACCGGACACCGTTCGAATACGCGATTGTTCGGATAATCGAAAACCGAATGCGATCCATGCAGTATATGAAATCGGACACCATACGAATATTGAAAATCATCACATGCCCCTAGTTTGCATCCTACTGTCATAAAAAAAAATATGCTATGTGGCGCACACAAGGGGAGGGTCCTGGTGTCGGCCCCCCCCGCCCAAACCCCGATTTTTTTTAAATTTATTTTTAATTCTAAGTTTTAGGTCGTAAAATTTAATTAAATATTTGTTATTAATGATTAATTTTACTAATTAATGCTTATTTATTCAATAATTAGTTTTTTACTGTGTTTTGTTCCTGAAAATCGACAAAATCAAAAAAAGCATGATACAAGAATGATGAACTTTCAACCCCGGGAACCCCCCTTTAAAAATTCCTGTGTGGGGTTTTCGCTACTGTCTCCCAGTAGTCGTCATTGACCAATTGATTACCAAATCACACAACAGAAATTCCCCAAATAATTCCCCCACCTTGGGTTTTCCCCTCACTTTTGGCCTCACCCGAAAAAGTTGAGGGATTCCACTTTTTTGAAAAACGTATTCTTTTACAGTAAAATGTAGTTGACAAAAAAAAATGGTCCGGATACTTGACGCTCCGGATAACAAACGTTCGGATAAACGACGTTCTACTGTAGGTACATTTTTTGTTTATTTCTTACGGCTTCATGTAACTGCTTCCTTCAGGCGTTAAACACTTTTTTTTTCCCTAAAAAGATTTTTCCTTCTTTTCTGACGCTTCCTGTAAATCTGGTATGGCTTTAAGGGAAAAGTACTTAAAAAACTTTAAAAATATAATACTTTTCAAAACTTTACAACATTTTATAATAAATTACACCGGTCCACAGAAATTTTGCGCTTTTAAATGGATTTGTGTTTGGTACACTTGAGGTTAAAACTCAATTCACTTTCCTACGTTTCCTGTAGTACGTTCCATACGCTGGGAGGTTATAATTTTCCAAACAATTCTGTTTTAAAATCCTTTTTAAACCAGAACTTATAACAGCGTAAAAATAACTCAATGAGATTTAATTCAGCAAACGTCAGTCAAGTGTAAAATCGTCGTTTAATTCAAGCGCAAGTGTCTTAACCAGATCAAAATGCCAAGACAGAAAATCGCATTTTCCTTTATATATTTTGCCAAAAATAAAAAAAAAAAGAAGGAAAAAAAAATTAAGTTCGAGGAAGAAAAGGAAAAGGGAAAAGGAAGAAAACCGCCTAAAGCTCAGCTCCCAAATCTTTTTACATCTTTAAAAGCGAAGAGAAAAACTAAGGGGCGTGGGGGAGGAAGAGGCTCACTTTTAAGAATGAGAGAACCAAAAATATCTTCCTTATCAAACACAAGAAAAGTAAAAAGCATAAGAAAGAAATTTTTACAGGAGAAAATGTAAAAAAAAAAAAAAAAGGAAAAGCGTTTAGAGATCAAAATTACCTTCAGGGTTCTATCTTCCTTTAAAAGATTATTCCATCCTTGCTCAAATTGAACTTTCCCGAGATTTCTCCAGATTTTTAAAAGCTCCAACCCTTTACATTTTTATTCTATATCTGTTTCAAGTCCTTTACAGAATTACGCCTCTCTAGATCGTATCTTAAAAGAAGAATACTGAATCGGGCATATCTGGAAACCGCATTAAAAGTGATTGCGTTTTCATATGCAAATACTGTGACGTTATCGCATAAATGAATTACCATATTGAGTTGCAGGGCTGTCGCTCTATGCGACAAAACGTTTTTTGAATAAGATCAGAGAAATCCAATATTTGCCGCGAACCTCTTAAGAATGGTGAATTAACAGTGTGTTAGGACATAAGAGCCATATGTTCTCTTGGCTTCAAAGTGATGGTATTCGTAGTAACATTACCGACAAAAGATTGTTAATTTCGAGGAAATATATGCATGAGGGATATTTGAATTCAAAAGTGGTAATGTTTCGACGACAAGTTTTAAAATAGGGAGAAAGGAGTTAAGTAGTTTTGAGGTTCTGCGGGAACATAAACAAGCTTTTTGATGAATATTTATACAAGATTTCAAGCGATATTTGCGTGACTTGTCGAGAAATTTAATTAGTTTGAGCAAATAACATTTATCTAAAAGAGGTTCATTGGGTCGAAATGGAATAAATAGACGACACATCGGATTTTAAAATTTCCTAAACTACTTTTCTTCTAATAACATATGTTTAAAATTACTTATTTGGAGTAAAAATAAAAAATAATTTGAGTGAAATGTTAAGAGAGTACATTGTAAATATAAAAGGTAATTACGTATTATACCGTCGTCCAATATTGTCAAACGAAAAGACATTGCGAATTCGAAAAATGTCGCCAAATGTTGCCATCGTTATTAAAACTGCTCAAATGTGTATGAGAACGGTTTCTACTATTTCCTGTACAAGTACATTGCGGCATTTGGTGACGTCTTTCGATTTGAGAAAATATGTCGACGTTATAATACGTATTTACCAAAAGAACATAGTAATGAAAACAATGATCTATTGTTTGTTATGACAAGTTATTTTTGACGAAGTAAAAACATACTAAAATGGGGAAAAGCTTTAAATAACAAACCGAAAATAACCATCAAAATTCAAAAACTTATCCCAAAGAAAAATATTTATTTTCATTCGCACAATCGTTTTCGGAACATAACTTTTTCCATGTCATTAACATAAGAAAAGTTAAACAATGTATTTTGGAAGTAATGGCAGTATTGCGAATTATTCTGAAAATATAAATTTTACAGAATGTAAGACGTTTTTTTTAACGAGACACGCGATTGATATAAAATAATTATTTTCATTGAAATGAAAATACACAACTCAACACTATGAAAATTTTTGCTAAAAATAAACGACAATAAAAAGAAAAAAAGATTTTAAGTTTTAGAAATAAAAATGTTTAAAAAACATAATTCAATAGAATATAACTTTAACTTACAACTTTATGGAATTAAAAATATTCCAATTTCAAATTTATTCGTTATCGTTTAAGGTATCCGACTACATCTGGAACCATGATTATGCAAAAGGGTATAAATGGTTAATATTTATAATATTTAGTGTCACTTAGATTAGAAAATGTATAAAAAAATTGTTTTAAGAATTTTAAACAAAAAAAAAATTTTTAAAAATCAATATTTTGACAAAAATAACATAAATAATTTTAAAATAAACTCCTTTTGTGAAAAATGCTTCTATTATAATAATATTTTGCCTGTATATCGTTCACACCTCTGTACAGAGGCTCAACTAGAATTTTTAAAATATATAACTTAGAAGTGGGTTTATCCATGTTTTACGACAACAGAGGGGAGAAATTTTAAGAAAAAAACTCCGATAATTATTTCAACTGGTGGTAACTCTGAAAATAATGAGAATTTTTCAAAAATCATAGTTGAGCCTCTGTACAGAGGTCTGAGCTATATACAGGCAAAATATTATAATTGAAGCTTTTTCAAAAAAGGAGAATTTTTTGAAAAAGGTTATTCAAAGTTTTTTTTTGCCGAAATATTGTATTTCAATATTTTTGTCAAAATGCCCTTTAAAAACCCGTTTTTATACATCAAATCTAAGTGACACAAATATGAAAATTATCCATTTATGCGCTTTCAAATGATTCCGAACGTAGTCGGTCCCTTAACTACACTGAAAATCATGATTCGCATGCTACATATTCAGAGTGAGCGAATGTTCATTATCGTTGCACGCATGGGAAGGGGCGTCTGGCCCCTCCCCACAGCCGTTGATTTTTTTTTCCTTTCGATTGATTATAATCTTATGTACACAATAGGTAAAGTTTCATTATATATTTTTTATTAATAATTAATTAATGCTTATTAGTTATTCAAAAATTAATTTTTTACTGTTTTTAGTTTCCGAAAATCGTCAAAATCAAACGAATATGTTGGGCGGCCTATTGGAGCCTGGTACGAGAAAAGTGGACTTTCGACTCTGGACCCCTTCTCTTGAAAAATTCCTGTTGGCGCCACTGTTGCACACTAAAACAACATGCGGCCTGAAAATAGGGGGCGGTAGGCCTTAAATGCGGCGGGATGCCGACAGTAAAATTAACGTCGATAATACTCACGAGAAAGAAATAAAACCTTAATCTATAAGAATCAAATATTTATTATAATAAACATAGGTAAACAACAATAACAAATTAACAATGCATTTAAAGGTAAGTAATATTAGGCAAAGAAGCACTTTCTACGACGAAGACTGGGAGAGTAAGTCCGCTCGGAATGAGAAAACTCGTAGAACAGTGGGACACGGGAGGGGCCTGGTGTCGGACCCCAACCATTGATTTTTTTCTGATTGATTAAAATTCTAAGTATATAGTACGTAAAATTTAATTAAGTATTTGCTATCAATGATTAATTTTATTAATTAATGCTAATTATTTATTCAATAATTAGTTTTTTACTGTGTTTTGTGCCCAAAAATCGACAAAATCAAAAGAACCATAGTACAAGAATGGAGAACTTTCAGACGAACTTGAAAAATTCCTGTGTGCGCTACTGCGTAGAAGTGATGAGTTGTAGGGGGCGCGACAAGCAACAATAGCGGGGGTGTAGAAGGTACAAACACGGCCTATTGGCGACGAACCTTATAATTTTGAACTATGGACAAGAGATGAGGACGACACCTGAGCTAGCATCTCCCTCTTCGAGCTTCCACTTCCCGGCGAAAGAAGGATTTTGAACAACGACAGATTAAGCATGCATGAACCCCTCTTCACGGTAGGTCTTCAAACTCATGACACACTGGCGATGAGTCCCTGACCTAAGCCAATAGGCTACCGCGACCACACAACATATTCAGAACAACTAGGTCTGGAAACTACAATTCGATTTGAAAATCATCGATCACCATAGAAACGCATCGGTTAATAAAGAACGATACAAGTTGGAGACGACCCCCGTGTGGTCAGACAGCAGAAAGGTGATTGGTGCGTTTAATGGGACCACTTAATGGCCCCTGCGTTATCGAATGTCGATAGTTTTGTGCCTTTTGTCGCAGGTAAAACGTTCGCATGCACGGCAGAAATCGATACCGCAGAAAAGAACCACTCCCCCGGGAATCTTCCCGTCTATGATTTTCACATAAGACTCTCTCTCTCTGTGGGTCACTCGATTATCAGGCCCTTCGAAAAAGTTCTAGATCGCAAAAGGAAGCAAAAATGTTGAAAAACACGATCTTCATTCGATGGACTCTTCCGAGTTATTGCAAGCATCCACACCTTCAACGGAAAGGGCATTTGCCACTGCAAATTTTTTTAGTAAAATGTAAATTTTGAAACATTTCATTTTAATGTTGAATGGCTAGTCAGGATTAAGGTATCCGACTGGGCTGAAAAGTGCTTTTTAGTTGTTTGATGCTTGGTGTTGTTTAGGTCATTAGGGAAAAAAGAAATTAATTATTGAGGAAGGACTAATACATAAAACTAGAGAGTTTTTTAAGCTCTTTTTACAGCATTTACTTTATCTAAATAATAAAATTTTTTTTTTAATTCGTTTTTTGAGGAATGAACTTTTCATGATAATTCGTGCATGAAAAACGAGATATCTTCTAAATAATCCAATCAAATGCAATGAAATTTATAACATATATGCTATGGGCTCTGCAGAGTGTAACAAACCGCAGGTTTTAAGACAGCTACATTTAATCACATTTTACAGCCATTTTTAGCTTAGAACATGCAGTAATTTTGACGAAAAATGACCATCAAATTTAAATGCTAATAAAATATTTATTTCTTAAACAATTTTTTTTATCCTGCGGTTTGTGACACTTCAGAGGGATCAAGTATATCAATGACGTTAAAATTACATAATATGTAATTTATTTTTATTTATCACGTTTTAATTTAAAAAAATTTTTGCTAAATTTTCCTAAAAATAACTTTTTCAAAAAGGACGATACATGTCAGTAATTTAATAGTTATGACTTTTTAAACCTATTTATGTTCTTTAAAGCAATAAAATTATTCAGAAAATCAATTTTTGAAAAATTTATCTCCGAACTTAGTCGGATACCTTAACGTCATCCTAATGAATGAAACAATAGTTGTATTACTATCCCACTATAAAAAGCCTTAACAGTCACCCCTCTCTCGTCAACGGAAGGGTATCGAGTCTCAACAGATTTAACGTGCATCGGCCTCCACGATACGGCGGGTCTTGAGTGGCATCAGGATTCGAACGCGAGACATTCCAGACCGTGTTCGAGTTATTTGTGACATGCATTTTCACGTTCAAGGAAAAATATTTGAGTGTAAAAAAAAAGCAAAAAATAATTGTTGAGCTTAAGGTCATTTTGAATTCAAAACACACCTATAAATAATTCTACGGAAATTCTTCCAAAAGAATAATAAAAAAAGGAAAAAAAAGTTTATCTTGAGAATTGCATCCCCACCTACAAATTCTGAAAATATTTTAATGTCTGTTTTAATAATTTAGTTGCGGATTTTCTGATCTTTCAGTGGCCGCGGTAACCGATAATTATGTTCGATTTTACACCCTCAGGTTCGATTTTTCTAAAACCTGCTCTCTGCAAGTCTCTGCTCAACAAAAGAAACACGACAGTCAAATTTTAAGTTCGTAGGTCTAATATAGTTTCGGATATCTCGTGATGAGCGACTCTCTTTTCTATTTAACCCTATATCCACCGACGGTACTTATAAGTACCACTCACTTTAAAATTACATAGAATAAACATTTTCACGAATATTCCGACGATACTCAGTAGGAATATTCTTTGAAATCCACTCTTTCAAGATATATGGCAGCACAGGTTCTATGATGAGTATTTTAGCGGGGAAGGCGAATAGTTTTATAGAAGAAATTGCGTTTTCAGCGGATTGCGAAGATTATCATTTTTGTCCCGAAAAAAAAAAGGAAACGTATTTAAGTGTCTTATTTTTTTCGTATGTTAATGAAGACTTTAGAAAACGATTTTACTTCTTATTTTAAGTGAACAGTGTATATAATTAATATTTTACAGTTGAATATCTTTAATTAATTAGCTGTAACGGATTAAATTTCCCTAATGTTGAGAATTTTGTTTATGTATATCCCTTAATTTTCAATGTAGTGATCCAAAAAATATATATTGCAAGAAAAAAACTGCAGTAAATCATAATGCGGTAGATAAAGGGTTAACGAAAAGAAATATAAACAAAAAACTCCAAAACTAAACGCACTTAGAAATAAGAAATTGTAATTCAAAACTGTAAACGTTTATATTTTAACGACTTTTGCAACGATATTAAAAAAATAAAATAAATAACATTCAATTTAATGTATAATGTCAAATAAATATATTCACACATAATGATCAATACATCTATAAGCTTTTTAAACCTTTTTATATCTAAAAAATATACATTATCTCATTTCTATTACTTTAATATAAACAAAAAAATATATGAATCACCGATTTAAGTTGTTAAACAAAATCAGATTAAACTTTAAAAGAGAAAACGTAAAAAATTAAGCCGAAAATAGTTTCCCTTTTAAATAAATCTATTTAACCGAAAGTGCCTAGAAGCTAAAAATAAAAATATTTCTGCATTTTTCATACGCTAACTTTATTCTTCTAAACATCAGTTTGGCCGCAAGGGGTAACAATACACTGAGTTAGTTTAAATAGAAAAAGAACGGATACTTGATTAAAAGTCATTGTTTGCAAGAATAATCGATAGGATGCAGAAAATAACTATTAAAGAAAATTTCCGCAACTTCCTGCTTTTGAATTTCCGAAAATAAACATTTATTAGCGGCGATGGAAAAATTTAAAAGCCACGGCTTCAATTACAACATTGGCGAAGGAACTGAGGGAAAAAGAAGAGAAAAAAACCCGGATACGACGAAGAAAATATATATGCGTAGGTGCTTGATGTTTATATTCTCAAAATTAAATATTGTAATTTATTATGCACTAGGTGGAGTACACTCGTTCACGGGTGAATTTTTAAAATTAAATTCAACACACTAGCTAAAGTAGGCATATAATTTTAAAATTAACTATTCAGATCATGAAAGCAAAGGTAAACTGTGACGTCATATGACGTAATACGCACAGCAGAGATATGCAGTGTGAAATAAAGAGAAAAGAGTGGAAATTTACCCTTTGATTGCTCATTAAAAATTCGTATGCATTTCCCAATTGGGAGAATCACTCTCATTGGTTCTAGATATTCTCTGTCAGGACATAACGACTAACACATTGACGTTCGTTAGTTTATGTAAATTTTGAGTGAAAACAGTATAAAATCTACAAGTCATTGCTCCGCAACCTTTTTTATCGCCGCGGACCGGTCAAAGTTTGTTAATTTTAGCGCGGCCCACTGAGGGGGAGGATGTTGATTGTTTATATTTCAGACTGTTTTGATTTAATGATTTTAATTTAATTGTATTTAATCGTGACTTCTGAATAAAATATAGCTACACCAAAAAATGAATATTAAGTGATTTTCATAAAAAGTAGCCCAAACCTAAAGAAAGAAAAAACCACAGCAAATAAAAGAGAAATAATTTATCTTGGGCGGACCGGTAGTATTTGATCCACGGACCGGGGTTGCCGGGTGAGTGAATATTAACGTCGCACTGTTCAGCTACACGAGGGGCTTTTGGCAACGGGCCCGTAATTTTGAACCCTGGTCAATTTACGTGGACGACCCTGAGCTTCACCCCTCTCTAACTACCACACCACCACCAACGGGAGGACGTTTCAGCTCTCGACAGATTTAAGTATCGCTGCCTTTCACGGTGGGTCTTAGGTACTGGGTCGAACTCGTGACCAGCAAGAAAGGTCCGATACTTATCCCTCCGTACCGCGGCCGCCCGGGGTTTTCGGAACCTGCAAAGTGATATATTCTCCCATTCTTTATTGGAAGAAAAAGAAGTGGGTAAAAAAAGGTCAAACGGTCGTTCCGTGTACCATATTATTTCGATTGGTCAGATTTTCGGTTGATTGTTTAATATCGATTGTTCTCGCAACTTTAAACCTCGGTCAAGTAACGAGGACAACATCTGAGCTGGCACCCGAATCTCCAAAGTTCCACATCATTCCAACGTGAGGAAAATTAAATCTAATTTCAGGGTTCGTGTACATCTGTAGGAAGTCAGCAAAAGGCTTGAAATAAAATATTTGGGATCCATTTCAAGGAACTAAATTCATGTGACGTCATAGTCACATGATAACTACAAAACACGTGATTTCAGCCTATCAGTTCATGCACTTCACTGTTGCCAACTTTTGCTTTTTGCCAATTCTCTTAAAAAGTTTAATAATAATGCACATAGGTAAATAAAATGCAATTGATTTAAAAGTACACACGTACAGTAATTTTTCTTTTTTTTTTACAAATTTTAAAAAAAAAAAATTGAACAATCTTAATAATTGAACATTTTTATTGAATTATGAAATCTGAAATTTTATTTAAATAGTACAAGTAGCACATCAAATACAAGTCTAATGTTAGTTTTTGTTTCAATGCAGAACACGTGATCGCAATTATCTTAACCGTCTAAACTTAGCCCGAAAGCAAAAGATAAATTAGTCAAATTTTTATTTTACAAAATTTGAGTAAAATATTATACAATGATACATAAAATAGAAGCAAATGCAAGCATCGCCGATCGTAGGCCGTTGTGGAAAACGTTGACAAAAGGAATCTCCCCTTTACTCATCTTGCTTGAAATATGGCAGTATAAAAGTCTCAAGAGATAAGAAGTAAATGCAACAAATATTCCCTAGTTTTGAACCGAAAACCGTATCATTGTATTGTTACTTTTAAAAATACCCGACTACGTTCAAATCGTGATTTTCAAAAGCGTTAAATGGATAAATTTTAGGATATTTGATTTTTAGATTGGAAAATGTATATAAAATTGGGAGAATAGCATTACAAAAAAAAATTAGAATACACTATTTTGAAAAAAAACATAGAATACCCTTTTTTCAAAATATTCCCCTTTTTGCAAAAAAATGCCTTTTAAAATAATTTTTTCCCTGTCAAAAACCAGACCCTGTAAGAGGCTCCTAAATTTTTCAAAATAATAATTAAAAGTGGGTTTACCCATGTTTTACGACAACAGGGGGGAAATTTTAAGAAAAAACCCAAATTTATTTCAAGGGGGGACTCTGAAAATAATTGTTTTTCAAAAAATCGTTGTTGGGTACTCTGTACAGGGCCCGGCTATAGACAGGCAAATAATATAATAGAAGCATTTTCAAAGAAGAACATTTTTTAAAAAAGGTTATTCAAAATTTTTTCAAAATAGCATTTTAAAAACCTTTTTTTTTAAAATTCCAAAAAAATCATGCATTCTAATCAAGTGACACTAAAAATCATGAAAATTTTCCCTTTATGCCTTTTTAAAAAACCGGTTAGGAGTCGGTCTTAAATACCTCAAATATTTTTGAATACAATTAATATCTTGTCATGGCGCAGGGGGGAAACCGGGTTTGATCCCCAAAAAAAACCCCTTTATTTTTTTTTTTTTGATTGATTATAATTCTAATACCGTAAAAACCGGCGTTTTAAAGTGCACTTTTAACACGAAAAATTTAAAATCAGAAATGAACGGGGGGCGCGGGATATAAAAAAAAATAATGAGTAAAAAATTAAAAATTTATGCCCCGGGAATTAAAGCAATAATAATCCACATCAGGAATATATAAACCTAAAAAGAAAAAAAAATACGTTAAGAATGTTATATAATATAAAATCAAACAAAAAATCGCATTTTTTTTTGAAAAACTAAAAAAATCTTTTAAGTACGTAAAATTACGTATGAAATATATTCAAAAATATATCTTGGAAACACAATATAAAAGAAATCCCGTATAACGCGCACTTTTAATACAAAAAAAGAGATCGAAATATTCGGGTGCTTGTTGTACGCCGGGTATAAAAACGATAGTTTTAAAAAAAAATTTTAAAAAAAATGCAAAAAAAAAATTAGTCTTCTCTCTTGTTGTTTTAAAAAGAAATGACTTTTTTTATGAATTTGGGGGGTTGTAGTTCAGAAGTATACTATTTTTTTTCGCGGAAAAATCCCTCAAAAAAATTTTTCAAAACAATACGGGTGCGCATATACATTTCGGTTTCATCGTAAAAGGGAGTGCGCGTTATACGACGATTATACTTAAAAAATTAAAAATTTCACTTGAAGAAAATGCGCGTTATACGGCGGTGCGCGCCGGTTTGGGGTTTTAGTCGTTTTTAATTAAGTATTGGTTATTAATGATTATTTTTATTAATTAATGCTAATTATTTATTCAATCATTAATTTTTCACTGTTTTTTGTCCCGAAAATTGACAAAATTAAACGGAGCAAGATAAAAGAATGTTGGATTTTCGAGCCAAAATCCTTTCCTTGAAAAAGTCCTGTGCGCGATACTGTATCTTGTACATAAATTTATTATCCTGAGTTATACTTTTTTTAAGGTAAATTTATAACAAAAATATCAATATCATTTTCCATTACCATTTTCAGGTCATATCAAAGTTAAATTTGTAATTTTTCTATTATGAATTAAAATAATCGGTAAAATTTTGGTGCGAAAAGGGGTTCAAGGCACAATAAATTTGGGAACAACTGATTTAGACCCTACACCAGCGATACTCAACTTGCTGCCCACCAAGCCCTTTTAAGCAACCCAGTCATGGCCCATTGCTCTGAGAAATTCATTTATTTAAGAACACAGTATTAAAAATTTAGTGGGAAATTCTTTGTCAAAGAAATCAAATGTGATGGGCAATTTTGCTTTTGGCTGTCGGTGTCAAGCGCGAACACGAATTGATATTCTTTTTCTATTTGGGACGGTTACGGTTAGTGATAACAGACAACAGATGAGTAGCGATCATTTTATGGGTGGAACAAATTTTAGCTATCTTTCATATCTTGCAAGCGAAAACCATTCAAAGAAAATATAGTTCTATGGACAAGACGATTGGGGTAGTCTATTTAGTAGTGAAAAACAAACAATGATCAGTGATCGTTTGATTTGTCACGAAAGTGCTTTATTTAAAAAATACCAATAAACAGGGTCATTCAATGACACTTTTCTTCGAAGATCTCTTGCACGAGAGGACAAAAATAGGCTTCCTTGAATATTCTTCGCAACAGCAACAATGCGTTTTGAAAGTGATAATATCACATCGGTAACAAAGACATTCTGTGAAATTTGTTATATTATTGGTAATCATATGAAACCGTTTACTGATGCAGAAATTGTGAAGAGGGGTGTTTCTTAAATCCTTCTAATTTAGTGCTAGTGGCAAAAATAAATAAAAAATAATAATTTTAAAAAATCAAAACAGGAGTTATGACATTTGGATCAATTTTCCACATTTTAAATTTAATGTTATTTTGGTCTTAAAGCATTTCTGCTCCCCCCCCCTCCACTATTTATTCTCATGTTGCGGCCCGCGTGAAATAACTAACATATATGTATGCGGCCCGCGTGAATTAGCTGACATATATATGCGGCCTAAAAGAAAAAAAGGTTGAGTACTCCTGACCTAGACAGATTCAGTGTGTGCATCAACTCTTCCACATAAGGTGTTTATAAAATTTCAAGATAGAACGATTCAATTTTTAAAAAAAAAAGAATGGGAAATTGATGCATTTTAGTGTTATAATCAAAACTCTAATAAGTTTACGAAGTCTACTGTCTTTGTAAACTTATTAGCCGAGAAATAATTTTTCTTGTGGTAAAAAAATATAAATAAATAACTAGTTAACTTGCAACGTTTCGCTAGGCTGCAAAGTTTATCAAAAATCGCTTCAGCACTGATTTTTTATAAAAACCAAAGTAATTCCAATTCATACTATTAACTCACACAATCTCTATATATTTATTTATTTATCTATCTATCTTGGTGGAATTTTCAATCGTTAATAAAATACATTTTAAAGCGCTCAAGTGAGCTGAAATTGTATATACAGGTTTATTTTGGATGATAATACAATAATATAAAAATAATTAATAAAATATAATTGATTAAAACTAATTATTTAAAGAATTACAAATACAACCACGTTGGCATCCTTTTTGGCGACTTAGCGACCCTTTTGGCGACTTGTGTCAAAACTTGAAACGGTTTTTTTTCTAACGTTTTAAAGCATTCAGTTGAACTGAAATGTATATACACGATTGTTCGGGATGACAATACGAAACTTTAATGATAATTAATAAAAATTAATTATACCACTTAATGTTGTGATTCTGTCCTATGTATATACATATTTATATTAATTGTAACTATTTAATAAAAAGTAGCTAAAATAAAAAATTTCTTAGTGGGTCTAAGTAGGAATTGACTTAAAAAAATTTTTATATTACTTGTTTTTAAAAAAATCACTTCGAGAGGACCATTATTTATCGCATAATATTTCAGTGTGACAAATGATAAAGCCTTTCTGGTCTTTGCCGTCCATACACAGGAATTTATTTCTTTTATTAATATGGATTGAAAGTGGAGGATGAAAAAATTCATATGCGGTTTTCATTTATAAAAGATTTATAAGAATCTCTCTAGGAAAATACTGCGGCAATATTGATTTTAATCTTTTATGTCGTCGAGTTTATACTGAATAAACACCCATAAGCCAATTTAATAATAATTCTCCATTATAGCATGTAAATCAGTTTGGATAGGTTTATTCTAAGCGCGAAAACTTAAAAGTCTATTTTCACTTTTCAATTTTCTTTAATTCAGTTTTGATGATCTCGCAAGCATGTTTTAGATAGTTTTACACATTTTCAGGCAAAAATGAAAAAATAAAAATGGGAATTTTATAGGGGTGTTAAGTACACACACACACCAGTGGCGCACAAGGGGTGTCTAGGGGTCAGACCCCAAAAGCCCTTGATTTTTTTTCCGATTGATTATAATAATAAGTATATACTACGTAAAATTTAATTAAATATTTGTTTTTAATGAATAATTTTATTAATTAATACTAATTATTTATTCAATAATTAGTTTTTTACTGTTTCAAAAGGAGCACGATACAAGAATGGTGAACTTTCGACCCTGGACCCCCCCCTCATATATATATATATATATATATATATATATTAAGGTAGATTTTGAAAAAAAAATGCACACGAAAGAAAGGAAGGGCTTAAATGTGCGACATAGGGGAAAAAATCATGACATACGTATGTAATAGCCAAAAAAAAGTGACCTTTATTTTAAATCATCTTTACAGACAAACAAAACATTTCATCATGCATTGTTAAAAAATTAGCTTCAGAGTTGAAAACAATTTATAATCCCGAAAAAAAAAAAATTGAAATTAAATGAAAAGTGTTTAAAAACAAATAAAAAAAATTAAAAAAGCTTCAAACTTTATCTAAAATAAACTTACTTTTACTAATTATTTAACGAATCTGTAATTAGCACATACAAGTTTTATAATTTTTATTCAAAGACTCCACTAAAAAAATTCATTCAGGTAGCTCATATGCACAGAAATTAAATGTATAAACTTCATATATGAAAGGGAAAAAAAAGGAAACAAGGAAAAAATTTTAAAAATTAAAAATTTTTGCAAAATATTTTTTTAATATAATTCTATAAAATAACACTCAAATCCTATGAAAAATTGTAGAGAGAGAGAAAGGGAAGAAAAAAAATATCTAAAAAGAATTAAGCTTTTATTAGCGAATCCTTCCTAATCTATGATATAGATATTAAAAAAAAACTAGTGAAAAATTAATTACAGTTAATTCAAAAACACCATTTAAAGTTATGGGCACAAAATAAATGTAATATAAAGCCATATATACACAAAAAGATGTTTTTGTTTTCAATGGAAAAAGGACACTTAAACTAATTTAAAGTAAAAAGGCTGGTTTTTTTGATTACTGCAAAAATTATGAAAATAGCGAAATTTAATAAGTAAAAACTGGAACTAATACAACCCTTGCTTAGAATTGTTACGACGCTATTTTTGATTTAGTTGAATTCAACACATCTGAAGGCATCCAAAAAACTCCAGTGATTAAATCATAATATCACGGGCAAATATTTATCGATGTGTGTAGAATGTTCAAACTTGGAAACAAAAAATTTTTAAAAAAACCGTAGTGTCTAAAAGGAGATTTAAAAAAAAGATAATTTTCAAAACTGGAAATACAATTACCGAAATGCAGAAGTGAAACTGGATAATTCTTTTACGTAAACTTTTCCCTTTCAAAAATCGATTCCAAAAAAAGAAACTCCCCTTTAAAAAAAATATTACATTTTACCGATAGTGTTACGACGATTTAAGAAAAAGTTCGAACATAAGGTTTTGTTTTCTAAAGTTCCTAAACTATTTAAACGTTGATATTTTCCCTTAGGGAAAAAAAATAGTAATTTACACTGTGTTGGGGAGATTTTCCTTCTGAAAATCTAATCTCTTTTAAGTATCGGTAGAAAGAGAGAGTAAAATTTTAATAAAAATTAAGAGTAAAATATCAACGCTTAAAAGAGTAGGCAACGTTTGTATTATTTGTATTATGAATGTATAGGTCATGGATGGCGAACCAGTGGCACGCGTGCCATCAATGGCACGTGACACAATATTTTGTGCCCGCCAGTGATCAAAATGGTTTGCATTTTATTTTAAAATAACAAAATTCACTATGAAGTATTACGAGCAAACGCGAGGGATTGGTCTCAGGGCAGCGGCGTGAGTGTGAGTGAGTGAGTGAGTTTGGTGTTTTATGGCGCAAGAGCCAGTTTTGGCTATATTGCGCCAAATATTCATAGGTCTGTGGTCTGGACGGGAAAGGAAGAAAAGGAGAAGGATGACAACATGGAAGGTCGAAAATAGAGAAGGATCACTGGGGTACCCAGGGTCGAGTGACACCTGTGTTTACAAAAGATAGTAAACCCCTTGGGAAAAGAGGAAAAGATCGCTAGGGTACCTCGGGATTGTGACACCGGCCCACCCTAAAGAAGGTGAGCCCCTATGAAGGGTCAGGGGCGGCGAGCACCCTCGTCTGTTATTGTCTTGCTTACTTGCTTAGTTACGTCGTGAACTACAGTTTGCTTAAGATACAAATTTGTATACCCATAGCATAGTCAATTTCGTTGACTGCTTGTATTTTTTTGCTATATTTACGATTTTTAACGTATTTAAAATGGCTAGTTCAGCAAAAGAACAAAAATTGCAAGATAGTAAGTGTAACGGAGAATTTCAAACTTGGTGAATCTAGAAATATGACACTATTACTAAAGGCGAAAAAGCGGTGCGTGTTTGTTCTATGTTCTGGAACAGTGATACAGTAAGACCCCGCTTAACGCTGTTTTGTTTAACGCTCTTTTATTTGGATTCCTCGAAATTACACGCAGCGTTAGGCTTCCCGATATCCGAAGCAGTTTATCTCAGTTTCATCTCGCCTCTGGTGTTATACGAACGTACTTTTATCATTTCAAACATTTGTTGACGTTATTGTAAGTATAAATTTAGATAATACAACAATTTCTATAGTGACAAATATTAGTATTTTTAGTTTTTATCATGGGTGATAGTAAAAACCACGAAAATAAAGCAACAAGCTAACTAAAATGCAAGTGATTAAAAAATTAGATACTGGTGAGCGTCAATCTCACATTGGTGTTTCATTGAATTTGGCAAATTCAACAATAAGGACCATTCTTAAGAATAAAGAAAAAACACTGCCATCGGCAACTGTAACTACAAGCTCTGCAACTATAATTACCCGTTCTAGAAATATTACAATATATGAAATGGATAATAGACTTTCTATATGGATTGACAACGAAGTTGAACGCAATCTGCCTTTAAGTCAATCTACCTTCTTGTTAAAAAGACAGAAAATTGGAAATACAGAAGAGACTGAATGATCTGAAATGTAAACATACTGACTTTGGATTTTATTTATTTTTATATGTATATTCGTTTATTGTGTTTCTATGTTTGTAAGAAATATATTTTTGTTTTATTGTTATAAAAAACATACTTAATAAATTTAATGGTAAAATAACTGAACAATTTTCCACCCATCTTCCCCTAACCCCATTATTTACATGAGATGACCTCGTTTAACGCTGTTTCATATTACGTTCTACTCTGATGGAACGTATACCTCGCACTAAGCGGATCTTACGTATACAAGAACATGGGTCTTGAAAACGGCATTCTGGAAACAAATCACAAACTCTCTGTCAAAAGAGTTCCCAGAAAAAATAATTAATCGCTTAGAAACCATTCGGCAGATATCTCCAGTTCTGTATGAATTTTACTAAAAATAACATCTTAGAATCCTAATGTAAGTTATTTGTCATCCAATCTGCAACAACAGAAGTCACGCTAATGTTACCTTAATTCGAATTACACGTTTAACTAAAACATTTACAACTTCGTAAGTAGGGAAGGGTTTTGAGTTGTTTGTATTTAGTTTAATTATTTTCCACAATCACAAGTCAAAATTATTTGACGGATCGTCTATCCCTCAATATATTCTTTAAAAAAATGCCGTTGATCCATAAGGTTCCCCAATTCCCTGGTGAGGTTATAATTCCCGGAAGGAAAATTTTAAATGTTGTTTTACTAATGCCCCATGATGGGAAAAAGGTCCGATCCAAGGTCCCAGAAATTCATCGTGGCAAAGGAATAAGTGAGTCTGTCGTTAAGTAGCTTTGGAGAAACCAAAACAGGTGACAGGACGATTTAAGCCGGTTTCATCCCAATTTTGAGGGAGTACCCAGGGGTGGTCAGGGCCTCCCACCTCCCTTCCACCAACCTCAGAGATATTGCGGCTCGACGGCTTTAAAGTACCCCCGCCGAAAGGACATACATTTACAAACATCCATGTCTTCCGGATTTGGACCGGCCAACGGCACAACAGCCGCGCGCTAACCACTATACCGGATGGGAGACAAGCCCAAATGTTTTTTTGGTATCGAATCATCGCAATCATCTTACATCCTCGTTGGCGAAGTTTGGCGACATTTTTGTTAAAGAAATATAATTGCTTACAAACGTGAAGTGACGACTGACCAGGGTTATGAATTATTTTGAAGAAAATAACGTAAAAATTTCGCAACTTAAAAAAAAAATAAATATTTAGAAAAGCTTTTTTTGGGAAGAGGGAGACTTGCGAATAATCGCGAACATTTTGGCGAAGTTTGGCAACTTTTCTCGTAAAGGTCTGAGTAAGTGAGTGTTCATTAACGTTGCACTATAAAGCAACACGTGGTCTATTGGCGACGGTCCTCGTAATTCTGAACATCGGTCAAGCGACAAAGACTACATTTGAAAAAAACGACGTGTGACCAGAAAGGAAAAGTTTTGGCAGAAAAAAATAATTCTATAAAAAGAGAAAAAAAAAGCAATATAAAACAAAGAAATTTTTAAGTCAATTCCTATTTAGATCAACAAAGAAAATTTTTATTTTAGCTACTTTTTATTAAATAGTAACGATTAATATAAATATGCATATACATAGAACAGAATCACAACATTATAAATGGTCATTAATTTTATTATCATTAAAGTATCGTATTGTCATCCAAAACAATCGGGAATATACAATTTCAGTTCAACTGAATGCTTTAAAACGTGAGAAAAAAATATCTAATAAAAATGTTGACCCAAGTCGCTAAAATGAAAACAACGTGGCAAATTTCCAATTTTAAATAATTAGTTTCAGTCAATTTTAATTAATTATAATTAAATTATCCTATTGTCATTCAAAACAATAGTGTATAGAAAATCTCAGCTCAAATGAGCTCTTTAAAATGTGAGAAAAAACTTTTTCAAGTTTTGACACATGTCGCCAAAAGGGTCGCTAAGTCGCCAAAAATGATGCCATCGTGGCTGTTTTTGTAATTCTTTGAATAATTAGTTTTAATCAATTAATTTTTATTAATTATAATTAAATTATTGTATTGTCATCCGAAATAATCATGTATATAAAATTTCTGCTCAATTGAGCACTTTAAAATGTATTTTATTAACGATTGAAAGTTTGAACAAGATAAATACAAAGAGAGCGTGAGCTAGTAGTAGGAATTCAATAAGTCTATATCTCTTACAATTTCAGCCTTTTTCCTGACTTTTACGTAGTACAATCGCTATCTAATCTAAATATTTTCTGGGGGCGTATTCAATTTCTGATCATTATGTAGTCAAAAGGCAACATTATCCACTGTGATCAAAGGAAAACAATACACGAACCCTAAAAAGGAGTTACATTATCCGTACATACATATTTTAAGCTTTCTAGATTCTAGGAACAAATATTCTAATTAGAACTTTTTAAAGTGATTAAAGGAAACAAATATTCATCGTTCCCCTGATCCATTTGACTTTTCCCTCTCTTCCCCCATTTTTCTCAGGAAGAGGGATCGAAAAGAATCTGAACACGAAGATTTTAAATTGGATCAGAAAACTCGAGACAGGGAAAAAAAGGGGGAGAAAAATTATTGACTTCAGCATTTCTTCAACAAAAAAAAGGCATCGGCAAATCTAACAAAAGCACACTCAGAGAGGAATTGGTAGTTATTATCAATGAGAGAATTTTTTATCAAGGAAGTAAAATTACAGAAAAGGTACTTTTTCGAGTCGAGTGTGTCGAAAATAATTTACATAAACGGAGGAAATATTTTTAAAAGACGATATGCAGTAAAGACGAGAAAGTTCTAATCTCTTTTTTACTTCAGGAAAAATTGTGAATAAATTTATGCAGATTTTTAAGAAAAAAAGGAGCATGAACAGGGGTTGCCCCAGTTTTTAAGAAATTCCCTTCCAAATATTTGATTTCAAGCTAAATCCAAAAAATCTGACGCCAAAATTTTTAAAAAACCCAATTTTTATAATAGCTTTATTAAGGTCACACTAAAAAACAAGTAATGTAAAAAAAAATTTAAGTCTCAATTCCAATTTAATTAAAAAAAAAATTTTTTATTTTAGCTACTTTTTATTAAATATTTTTACAATGAATAAAAAATATGTATATACCAGTAGCGCACCAAAAAAAATTTTTAAAAGGGGGGGTTCGGGGTCGAAAGTCCACCATTTTGGTATCATGTTCCAATACCCCGCCCAAATTTTCCTTTTGATTTTGTCGTTTTTTGAGAACAAAAACAATACAAAAATTAATCATTGAATAAATAATTAGCATTAATTAAAAAAATTTCTTATTAGTAACACATCAAAATTTTTTAAATTTTACGAATATATACACAGGATTAAAACTCCCCTAAAAAAAAATCAAAGACTAGGGGGGGGTCCGACCCCAGAAAAACCCCTTTGTGCGCCCCCGTATATGACATATGACAGAATCAAAAACATCACAAGTGGTCTTTAAATTTTTTTATTAATTATCATTAAGGTATCGCATTATCCCAAAACAATAAATTGTATATGAATTTCTTTTAAAACTGAAAAATTTTAACACGTGAAAAAAAAAACCCTTTTCAAGTTTTTGACACAAAGCCACCAAAAATATGCTAACGGGGTTTTGTATTTGTAATTTTTTAAAATAAAGTTTTAATCCATTAATTTTTTAAATTTTTTTTTTTATTATTGTATTGTCATCCAAAAAAAAACCCTTTGTATTTTAAAATTTCAGCTAAATTTTAACCCGTTTTAAAAAATGTATTTTATTAAGATTAAAAACCCCACCCAGAATAAATAAATAAATATAAAAAAATAAATTTTGGGGGAGTTTTGGGAAACTAATGGGAAAATTTTGACCAATACGAGGGCCTTGACGACGTTTAACCTTTAATCTTAAAACCAGGTCAAATGACAAAAAGACGACACCTGAACAAACCCCCCTTTCCAAAAACTACCATACACGCAAACTGGAGGACTTCGGTTCAAAAATTTAACGTGCCTTAGCCTCCCCCACACGGGGGTCCCCAGGGGCATAACCCCGTTTCCCAAAGACGAAAGGTACGATTTAAAAATTTTTCCAAACCACGGGGTTACCGCGATGGTTTGAAAAAAATTAATAAAAGGGTTTGAAGGTTAGGAAATTAAATTAGTACTAGTTTGATATCACTAGTACTCATGACGCCAAGCAGCGCTTGTTGTCGCTGGAATAGAATCCAAGATGGCGGCCTAGCGGTATCAAATCGTCAGGATAATTTTAAAAAATTGTTTTGAAAGACATTGAAATATTTTTCCAAAGAATATAGGAAGAGATTGAGAATAATCATGATCAATGGATAAATAATGAATAACAATATAATAAAAATTTCCATGTACTAATAATATTATACACAGTATATAATAATAATCTTGTAATTTAATTTAATAGTAAATATATATAATGTTCATATAGTATGATTTAATAATAATCATATAATATAATTTGTTTAAGAATTAAAAAAAAGAATAAAATCATTGTATAGTAATAAAAAAAAATTTATTCATAAGAAAAATTCATGTAAGGGAAAAAAATTATAAAAAAACAAAATAAAATTAAAATAAAGAACATATTTAATAATTTTTTTGAAAATAAATATAAAAAAAAATAAAATTAAAAAATAACGAAATTTTTTTGATTTTTACATACAATAAAAATTGATTTTTATATTTTAATAAAATAATTATATAATATAAAATTTTAACATTAATAAAGAATATAAATTTAAAAAAAAGTCCCGGAAAAACTTGCAATTTTCCCAAAAAACTTCAAAAAAAAAGGAAAAGAGCCTTTTTGGAATCTTACCGATGCCCATCTTCCAAATAAAAACAACGCGGGGCCCCCGGATATTAAACAAATTCCCCTTGGTTTATTTACGTCGCAGCTATTAATTACAAATGCTTTGAAGTTAATGAAGTAATTAATATTATGAATAAAGTTCAGAATATGTTATTTCTGGGGGGGAGGAGGAAAACAAAACCGTTTCTTTTCGGACGTTTTAACGGAACCTCTTCCTTTCCATTGTCTTAGGAGGGAGGGCGGGTTTTTTTCCCGACCCCCTCAAATTACCCTCGGAGTTTCCGACTCGCAGGTGTCTAGCCTTTGAGTTTTCTCACGGTCATAGGTTGACTGGACGATGTCAGATGACAATACCCCGCAATATTTAGGGTGCAAGGGCATGGGGCCGGCAAATTTAACACAAAAAGGGGTCGTTTTTTCGGGCTGCGTGACGCTAAAACGCGTCAAGGCGGCCACATAAAAACACACAGAGAGTTGCACATAATCAAAATTTCCTTATTGACCACATATTAGTAAATTATAATATAAATATCGTTACTGCTTAAACAAACTCAAACTCAGTGGCGCAAAAAACCAGGGAAGGGCCGGGGCCCTACTGTGCCCATCCCAATAAAAGGGACCATTGGGAAAGGAGGTGGCTGAGCAGATTTTCCGACCGGGTGGGTCTAAAGTGAGTGAATATTAACGTCACACCGTTCAGCTACACGAAGGTTATTGGCGACGGACCACGAAATTTTTGGGAACCATGGTCAAGGATGGAAAAACCCCTTTGAGCGGGCCCCGTCCCCCTCCTCCCCCTTTTTCATACCAACAGGAGGACGTTTTACCTCGACAGTTTTTAACGTGCACGCTGCCCACACGGGGGGTTTCCTTAGGGGTACTGGGCTCGAACTCATGAAAATGCCTGTTTTATAAAAAGGGATACCCTGGCCACTGTGGGGGCGAACCCGTGGTCAGTCTGAAGCGAGACTTCCAGTTTTTCCCAGTTCCCAAACAAGCTTTGAAATTTTTATCAACCCACTGCAGTAGGGATAAAAAGGCTGAATCGACCTTGCCCACCCTTTGGGAATAAAGCGGGGGGACCTGTGGCGTGTGTGGGAGGGGGATACGCCTCAAAAGACCATTTTGGGCCTAACTGTTTAAATATAAGGCGAGTTATAAACAAAACCCCCGCCAAGGGAAAATAAAATTAAAAATAATCGCATTATCGATAAAATTAGCGTACATAAATGAAATAATTTGTTTAAATAATAATATTGCTTTATATGACGAACTTAAATAGGATAAATAACCAACTACCGCTTCTGAAATACTTAATAGTCACCATGAGTAAAATTCCCGGAATTAAAAACTAATAAAAGGGTTTAAGGGGGTTTTTATTTAATAATTCAAAAAGAATCTTTTAAAAAATGTAATTCTTGCAGTTCAATTCATCAATCAAATTAACACGCGTTATATATTATTAATAGAAAAAAATTTAATTCTTGAAAACCCGCAGGAATTAATACTAGTTAAGATGCATTAATATAATTAATGTTGCTTAGGAGCAATGAAAAGGATTATGTTTCAGAAACTTCATATTTTAACCCGGGCTTAGAAAAGGGATGGTGACAGTTGGGTGTAAAAAAGTTATTTCCTTCAAAATAATACATCATGAGATAGATAAAAGGGCCCCTTTTTTTAAAGCCGAGAAGAAATTAAAATGGACTTTTTTTTATTGACTGTTTTTTGTTTCTGTGTTCATTTACATGTTTGTACTTGATTTCTCTCTCTTTTCAGGACTCATTAATAGGTATAATAAGTAAAATTACTTTGTGCCATGTCCTATACCGGGGAAGTTTTAACCCCTTTGGCAGGGGGTCCAAAATGCGGATGGGTAAAATTTCCCCTCAGTGGCATTTGGGGTAATTACCCAACAAAGGGGGCCGAATCACCTCTTCGAACAAGAAATTTTCCCGCCAAGGAAGGACCTTTTTGACTGATTGAAATTAACGTCGCACTGTTCTTTTTCAAGGGTTTTGGCGACGGACCACGTCATTTTAAACCCATGGTAAATGACGTGGACGACACCTGAGCTGGCACCCCTTTCCCAACTCCCCACACCCACACCAAGGGGAGGACTTTTCCCACTCCCGAAGATTTAAGGGTGCATTGCTGCCCTCCCCCGGGGGGTCTTTAGGGGTACTGGGCTCGAACTCATGACAAGGCAACCCAAACGGTCCGATACCTATACCACTCGACTACCGCGGCCCCCAAAAGGGGGAGAGGAAGGGGAAAAAAAAAAGGAAAAAGGGAAAAACAACAAAAAGATCGTGGACACGTCACTACGGTATATGAAAGGAAATTAAACCACAATAAAGAAAGATCCCCCGAATCCTGCAAATCTAAAATTAAAATTCAGGAGATTTCTGAAATTTTGACTATGCAAATTAATTAATATTTTAAAACTAGTATAAGTCCTAATAATTTATATTAACTATATTATCGGATATCGGATTGATGGATGAATTGATTTTTCGGTAACATCGCTCAGAAAAGTCACAAGGATCACTGGCAACGGATCTCAAAATTTTCGAAATAGGGTTTGGGAGACGAAGCCGAAAAATTTTGAGGTGGCTCCCCATTCTCCAAACTTTCACACCACGTTAACGTGAGGAATTTAAAACCTCGATAAGTTTTACCCCTCATCATGGTAGGTCATTGTTAGCACTAGTTTCTAAAATTTTTACGATTCAACCGCGGACAGGCAAAAGTTCCCCAAATTAAAAAGGACTTTTCGGTCATCCCCCCCGGTTTCATTTTTTAAAAACCCAACCCAAAAAGGAAGCCGCTTGACCCCTAAAACCATATAAAGGAAAAAAGTATGCTTTTCCCCCCTTTAAAAAAAATTTTAAAAATTTGTTCTCGGCATTTTATTCCCCAAAAATAACAGTTAGAGAAAAAAAAAAATGCGAGCTCATAAATATAAATGAGTCGTTATTTTCCAGTTATCTTTCTTCCACAGCCATTTTCAGAGCACACTAAACAAATTTATGAGGTTGCTACTTCAAAAATGCATGCCCCGTGTGTAAATCGGCGACAGTGGTATTTTTCATAATAATTATCGCATATGTTACAAGCAGTCTCCACATTATATTTCAGTATTTATATTTGTTTACAGACATGATCTAAAATATTGAGACATCTTGAATTTTTATTTATTCCACGGAAATGTAACTTTCGTTATTAATCGTCGTCTTCGATATGCTTTAAAATGAGAGCCCAAACAAATAATCATAGTTTCTGTAGAAAATTCCGAAAGACAGGTGTGTTTAATGTTGAAATTGTTTTGAATAGTATTTTATTTTAATGATATTAGTGATCTTATAAGAAATTAAATAATTCTCTTATAATATTTCCAAGAAGGACTAGAAAATTTGAATTTACCTAGATGTGTTCCACTCATAGCAATCCGATCATATACTTTTCGAGAGTCAGCAAATGAAGCATTGGATGAATATTCGATCGATCGATCGATCCTAATGGGCTTGTGCTACTTTTCATTTTCCTTACCGGCGGGTTTCCATTCCCCCAAAACCCGGGAAGAGTGAGGAAGTGCAAATGAACACTACAGGACTTTTATTTTCGATAAAATGAGAGAAAAACTTGGACACAAAAGCTATCACATAAAATTTGATAAGACTTGGCGAGTCTAAGGGATCCGAGAAAAAAAACCAGTCAATTTTTGATTTTTGGATCACCCCCTTCAGTCTAAAAAAAATTTTTTTGTTGCTTTGCCCCCCGGATCGACAGTAATATCAGATAAAGGGCCCCCACGAAATTAAATGCGGCAAAGGGAAAAGTTTTTTACCCCGCCCAACTTTAGCTTTGAGAAATTTTGCAAAATTGGTTTTTTCCCTCGGTTCCGCCCAAATTTTGAGGGATAACCCCCGGGGGAGGGGGATCGGGGATCTCCCACCTCTTCCCCTTTCCCCAACCTAACGAGAGGACTTGGGGCCCAAGGCCCCGGGTTTTAAACCCGTATGCCGCGAAGGCATTTCCATTTATAAACATCCATCCCTTTTCCGGGATTCAAACCCCAAGCCCCCTACGGCACCGTAGTTAGCGACACTAACCCAAATTATATTTAATTAAAAAGGGCGGCAAAAACAGTGGATTGTTGGGGGGAAGTGTGTGGCTCCCCTGGAGTATTTTTGATTGTAAAAAACGCCACTCAAAAGCCAAAAAAAGAGCCGGAAACAGCCCCTTTTTTGGGAACGACGCCCAAGGATAAACGACTAAAACTCCAAACCAAAATTTGGAGGATTTGGGAACCAAAAAGATTACAAAACGTTAAACCCCCTTTTTACAGGGTGGTGGGTAATTTGGGGGAAAAAATTAAAGGGTAGGGAGAATTAAGAAATTAAATCATTAATAATTGGGAATATGTATACTTTTATTCCGTTATTCGAACCACTGACTATCTCCATTCTATAGAAATATGCGATTTGTGATGGAGGGGATAACAGCCCCTTTTTCGAGAGTTTAAAAGGGGCCGCCTCCCAATCTCTGGGGGGGGCAGTTTTTTTTCTCTCTTACACCTCAAATTACACTGGTTCCGGCTCGCAGATAAAGTGTGGTTTTTCTCACGGCCATACGTTGTCGGTGCGATGTCAGATGAAAGGACCCAGCAATATTGTAGGGGTGCACGTGTGGAAGCGGATGTCGTAATGTTTTCTACATGGAAAAACCCATATTTTTAAAATGTGGGAAAAAATTTTGGGGGATATTCAGAGGGGGAAAAAGGGTTGGGAAATCAAGACTCAATAGGGGACTCTTTTAAACATGAGTTCCCCATAACAACCCCAACTACCACTGCCACTATGAGATTAGCACAGAAAATTTACAGAAAATCTTAGGCAATCATGTACAGTGACAACTCACTTAACAAGCACCTAGCATACCGAGTGATTCGTGTATAAGGAGAAAAACAAACAAAACAAGTAAAATAAAATAAAAAAATGAACTTCAATTTCCCCACCCCCTTTTTTGGAAAAAAGAACTGGCGCCACCTTTTTACGCCCTCGCGTCTTTCTGATTAACATGACTCCTATGTTCTTTTACGGCCACATTGAGGGGAAAAACCCCTTTTTCCAAAACCCCCAAAACCAAGAAGAGAAACGGGTCGAATATGTAAAAAGAGATATCCCATGGATATCATATCATAGCATAAAAGGAGCGGTCCTAGAGGTTGTGTGTGGAATCATTCTGATCAATAGCGGGCAAAAACTTTTGTGTGAAATCTTGGGGACCCAAGAATAAGCAGTCAAGAATTAGCTGTATTTTTGGACAAGAATCTTCATAGATAAAGTTATAGATTATAAATTTTCTAGGTCCAGGGGCCAAAACTGGAAAAAGGGAATATTAGATATAAGTAATTAGATAACAGGGGTTATTTAGGATAATTGGGGATAGAGAATCCAATTTCGGGATCTGACTTAAATACGTGATTTACTTTTTTTGACTCTCACCTAATTAATAATTGTCAAATTAGAATTTAAGTATTATAAGTTAATTTTTAAAAAAAGTTGTATTAAGAATTATGTCTCATCATTTTGATAATCCCACACCTTTTAGCTTACGCGGAACCGGGGGAAGACATGGTCATCACAGGATGGCGGCCCCAATGGCGCCCGGGAAAGTTTTTTAAATTTGGGGGTTTGGTAAAAGTAGGTGGAAATATTTCCACCCAAAATACTTTTTCAGGGTCGGGGAATGTTTTGAGTTTACGAGTGGGATCGATAACAATATTTTGGGTTTCTTGGGAAAACCCGTAACGTCATGTGCTTTTCTTAAAAAGTCATCTCAGGGGGAAAGGGGTTGATTGGTTTGATATTTGGTTCCCTTGTTGGTGCAAAATACAGCCACGGATTTTTCGCAGCTCAAAAACTGAATTAGGGGTTTGGGGTTTTCCCGCGATCAAAAATAAAAAGAACTACAGTCGGAGTTTTTTTGCATTAAAAAAGAAATCAGGAGGCGACTGACTTTTTTATATAGATTACTAAAAAAAGAGAGAAGTTTAGAATTAGGAATGTCCCAAGCAGAATTTTGTATCATATTTTTTTAGTTCGACTCGAACCAAGGGGGAAAAGGGCTACAAAATCCGAAATCCACAAAAAAAGATACAACCTTTTTTGAAGTCCTTAAAATTCGAAGAGAGATATTCTTTCAAAGTACAAAGGGGTTAAAGGAACCATAAGTAGAAAGACGAGGTCAAAAAGCGATAGGATGCCCCCCTTTTTTAAGCTAATAGTAGAAACTGGGGGAATTCCCAAAAACGGAGTAGACCAAAAAAAAAATGAGTTTTTCGAGAATAGCCACCAAAAAAAATAGGGGGGTTCGAGAGGAATAGATTTAATAATAATGATCAAAAAATTCAACAATAAGGGCCTATTTCCCAAAAAGAAGGGAAAAGATAATTTTAATAGAGGGGACCGTAGAAATAAGGGTTGAGTGATAATTTCCCAAACGAGGTGGGTAGGGCGCAAAGGGGCGATTAAATATTGTAAAGGTTAATGGAAAACCCCAAAGGGGTGTTTACGAGAGACAATTAGACTTTCTCCGATATGTAAAAAGCACCCCAGAACTTTCCCCCCGTACCTTTTATTATTAAAAAAACACATTTTGAAAAGCGCTTTTGGGACACCGGGGCAGATAAATCTTTTTTATCGGGAAAAGGTATATGGTTTTTTTTCTATAAAAAAAATAAAAAAAAACGGAGCCCAGGTAATAAAAAAGCAAAGGTGCGAAATGCCAAAACATGGGGGGTTGTAGAATTTTCCCCCATCAGACAATTGAAAAAAAATTGGTCAAATTTCCCTGTGTTGAAAGATTTAGAATACCCCTGTATTCTAGGTATAATTTCATAAGTGCGTCAAGAATCGTATTAGATTTTTTATCAGAAATCGTTAAAAATTAAAATACACTGGCTTTTAAGATAATAAGGTAAATAAAGGGGAAAATTTCACGCTAATGGGTCAGAAATGCAGTTAAACATGGTGGCTCACTTTTTTCCGAAAAACCCTGGGAAAAAATATAATTGGGGGATAAAATTAATTGTGCCATAATCAAAGATTTGGTACTTTTCTTCGCGGGAAAAAATTAATAAGGGAAAAGAAAATGACCCGGGGAAATTTGGTCATATATATAGATATTTAGAAAACCCGGAAGATAACCTTCCCGGGTTTAAAGCAACGATATTTAGAATTGGTCCCACGATTTTCCCCTTTTTAAATTTAAGGATTGTTATTTTTTTGCGAAACACGCAACGTCATTAGGGGGAAATGCGTTAATTCCAAAAATCTTTAAGGAATGAAATAATGAGAGAATTTCATGATAACCCCGGGACAAGTCGGCAGATTTAAAAAGTATCATAAACCCCGGGGCGTTTGTTATTTCCCGTACATGAGAAAAAAATTTTTTTATCCCAAAAGTCTCTACGCCATATGTGCCAAGTTAATAACTATAAAAAAAAGCGTTACCGCCGGTCGGTTAAACCCCCAATTTTATCGAATTATCCGAATGAGATAGTGACGTTAGATTTTTTTAGGCCCGTATCCTTATCGAGAAAAAAGACGTAACCGCCATATTTTTTGTAATTTAAACCCATCATTTCCCGCAAATGGGTTGGGAAAATTTTACCCCTTAAAAGGCCTCATCTCGTATAAAAGGGTATTTTTTTTATAACTTTATATCGCGTTATGGAGCCCAATAAAATTAATAAGGATAATGGTCCCCAATTTTTATCCGAGATTTTTTAGCACCCGGGGAAAAATTTTGGCTAAGGCATGTGAAGATTTTTGCATATCGACCACAAGCAAATCGGGCTGAAAAAATTAATCGAGATATAGTGCAAATGATTGCAAATTACGTTAATGATCACCATGATTTTGGGATCAATTTACGTGAGTTTGCTTTTCGCCATTCGTACGGCGGTGAATGAAAAAAACGGGAAAAAAAACCGGTTTAGTTATTTTTTGGTCGAAAAAATTTATTACACCATTTCAAAACTAGTTATGATATCGGAAAGCCTAAATTCAAAAAAATTTAAGATATACAGAAAAACTTTTTAAAAAAAGTTTGACTAAGTAAGAAAATTAAAAAAAAGAAAAAGGGGGGAAAAAATATTATAAAACGTAGAAAGGAATAAAAAAAAAGGTAAATGATTGTTTTTTTAGAAAACACACCCTGTAAAATTCAGCTGTAAAAAGTATGTGCTAAATTTAAACAAAAATTTGAGGGACCTTATAGAGTCTTGGGAAATTAGAACTTTTAAAAATATTGTTTTGGGGAAAACGGGAAAAAGATTTAACAGTTAACGTAGATCAAAAAAAAGAAATATATCGTCATAGGAAATTTACGAGGTCGAATTAGAACAGGTATCCCAAATAGTATAAGATCAAGTCAGGAAACTAGTAATTTTGGAAAAAAATACACCAAGGATTTTTGAGTCACCCAAAATGGGAAAGAAAAAACTGCGGTGAAACGTGGTTAGAGGCAAAAAGGGGTTGGAAAACCCAAACAAACCCAAAACAAAATACAGAGAGGACCCATAAAACAAATCACTGGTCAGATCACCACCCAGTTCAGTAGGGAATGAAAATAAAAATAAAAAAAGGTTTAAAAAAAAACCCAAAGGGATTAAAAAAATCAGGTATATCGGGGACAAAGGGGCCACAAAGGAAGTGGGAAAAAAAAAGGGGAAAAAATAATTGTAAAATAAAAAAAACAAATGTCACTAGTACTATTTTTCCCGAGATAGAAAAAAAAAGCAGGAGAGAATCCCAAATTTAAGTTCCATTTGAAAAGGGTTATAATTTAAGGCCACGACGGAGAAAGAAGAACCCCAGACCAGCCAAAACAAAGTTGGGGAAAGGGAAGGAAAAGGGGCGACAAAAAGTACAGGCCTTACAACAAGAAATTTTATGCAAAAAAGGGAAAAGAGTGATGACACCTCATCGTTGAATGTGAACGTGGGAGACCGAATATTAAAAAAACAGGTTGTATTGTTTCATTTTTTTTTGATCTTTTCCCAAAAAGTGGTCGGAAGAATTATTGCAAAGGGAAAGGGAAATCTGGGGGGTGCTTAAAAATTATAAGCCGTTTAAACACTACAATGAGTGTTCATTTAATTTTGGGAAATTTTTTACTTGTTAAAAATTTTTTTTTGAAGAAAAAAATTTTATTCAACATTTGTTTACTTCGATGTATGACTTCGGGGATGGGAAAAAATTCCGGTTATTTGTTATAATGGTTTATTGAAAAAAGTTTTGTAATTGTATAAATGTGTATATATATATGTTGTTGTATTGTTACGTATTTGAGGCATCTGGTTCAGGGGAAAAGCGGCGTAGTCAAGGTACTAACAATAAAAAACGATAAAAGGGGGCATTGGGGTTTTTTGAAAACCCGATGTAGGGGGGGAGATAAAAAATTTTATTGTGATATATAAAAAAATTTTGTAAAATTGATTTTAAAATTATGGAAAAAGATACTCAAAAAAGTTTTATTTCAGGGGGGACTGACCCTGAAAAAAATCTTGAAAAGTATAACTTCAAAGGTTTCCCCCGGCTTTTAAGAAAGGGACAGAAGTAAAAACCCCCAAAGCAGGGTTTGATTAACGGCACCCAGAATGGTAGTTTTTTGTATAAATATTTTAAGTAACGAAAATGTAAAATAGAGGAAACCAAATTTAAAAAAGTAATTTTTAATGTTGGCCTAGTTATTGGGGTAAAATTTATTGTCACGAGTTTAAAAAATTAAAATTTAATATTAAAAATTTTAAGATGAGTAATGAAAAATTTAAAATTCCCGATAAAATTTTGGGAAAATTTTAAAAGTTTTAAAAATTTTAAAATTAAAAATTGCAAAAGAAAATTAAAGTCAAGATAGATATTGAAAATTATAAAAGTTTAAAAATTTAAAGATTAAAATTGAAAAGAAAATTAAAAGTCAAGATAGATATTGGGAAAAATTAAAAAATTTAAAGAAGATTTAAGATTAAAATTTAAAAAAAAACTCGGGGAAAGCGGAAATTTAGGGAAAAAATTTAGGGCACGTAATTTATTAAAGGGGAGAAACCCTTTTAAATAAATCACGTTTTTTTTCTTGAGGGGGGTTTTGACGTCTCGCGTCTTTCTGATTAACATGACTCCTTTTGTTCTTTGACGGCCACGATTGATAAAACTTTTCCAACCCAAAAACCAAGAAGAGAAAAGGACGAATATGTAAATGAGATATACCAATAAAAGGATATCATATCATACATAAAAGGG
Source organism: Trichonephila inaurata madagascariensis (assembly GCA_019973955.1). NCBI lineage: Eukaryota > Metazoa > Arthropoda > Arachnida > Araneae > Nephilidae > Trichonephila > Trichonephila inaurata. The sequence continues at coordinate 2,976 of BMAV01027807.1, read as the reverse complement.
AGCAGGCTCAGAGGTTGTAGTGTGGAATCATTCTGATCAAAAAGCGGACAAAGCTTAGGGGGAAATCTTGGGGGACCAAGAATAAGCAGTCAAGAATTAGCTGCATTGCGGATCAAGAATCTTCATAGATAAAGTTATAGATTATATTCTCTAGGTCCAGGGACCAAAACTGGAAAAGGTAATATTAGATATAAGTAATTAGATAACAGGATTATTTAGGATAATTGAGATAGAGAATCCAATTGCGTGATCTGACTTAAATACGTGATTTACTTTGGGCTTGACTCTCACTCTAATTAATAATTGTCAAATTAGAATTTAAGTATTATAAGTTACTCTTAATAAAAGTTGTATTAAGAATTATGTCTCATCATTTTGATAATCCCACACCTCTAGCTTACGCGGAACCGGCAAGACATGGTCATCACAGGATGGCTATGTCACAATCTGTTGCATCTAGTTGTAACAACGACAGAAATAACGCAGAATAAAAATAAAATTAAAAAATAAAATTTAATTAATGAATTAATATTTGAAAAAAAAATGTATTAACATCAAGTGTCATCACTACAAGTTTAAAAAAATTTATTTGAATATGAATGGATGAATAGGAAGTATTTTATTAACGATTAAATATTTGAGCAAGATTACATATATATAGTCTAATTCTCTACAAACAAGAGATAAACATCCATCAATATATATATATATATATATAAGTAGGAATTGAAAAAAAATGATTCGTTTAACGCATATAATAATATTTGTGATATTATACAAACAGTTGGCGCATATATAACACTGAAGTCTCTTTTTTCTATCAGAATTGTTGAAAAGAACAAGTCAGACCCAAGAGTAAAACATTTTTTCAAACAATGGAACCAACCCATCGTATTATTCTTTACTCATTAATCAATATATAAAGCTATATATTACTCCTTTACATTATTATTATTATAAGTTATTTATTATTAAGCTATATATACTCACTGTTTTTACATAAAAGCTGTATTAAACGTCAGATCTTTTTAACGTACTCTCAGAAAAAATTACAGTAAAAAAAAATACCAAATCCAAAAAATATGGTTAAAATTTAAAAAGAAAAAGAATTCAAAAAAAAAAAAAAATCGCTCACATTCCAAAGATATTAAACTTTAAAAAAATTTGATACATTTTTTATTTCAAAGGATATTACAAATTTCATATTCCATTCAGTAAAAAAAATGAGAAAAACTTCATCGTAAAAGAAGAAGTTAGTGGGTCACAGGTTATACCTAAAAAAATGTACAGGAAAAAGAAATACAACATTGAAATATTTTTTTAAAAAAAAGCTTTTGATGTCCACCAAAAAAAATATATTAAAAAATATTAAATCTGCGTCGAATAAAAAATCAGGGACCGTCAAGAAAAGATACAAAAACATTAGACGTTACTTTTTTTAAAAAAAAAAATTAAAGAAAAAAGCTATTTTTAATTTCCATTTTTTAGGCATATTAAAAATTTCAATATGACAAGCGACAAGTTAAATGCTGCAACAAACGCTTCATAATAATAAAAAGAAAAAATAATTTTAATGACAAAAAAAAAATTTTTTTTAAAACATATTTTAAAAAAAATGTAGCGAGTTACAATAAAATTGGTGATAGTTAAAATTAGAAAGAAAAAAATAACACTAAAATCCTGTCAAAAGTTTTGAAAAAAAAAAGAAGTTTTAAAAGCATTTAACACTTCTAAAAAAATTTAGAATTTTAATCTTTTTCCATCAGAAGAAAACAAAAATGGTAAATTGTACTACGAGGGAAAATCTAGCAGTTTTTAACGCTACGGCAAGAAGAAATATAGATAAAAGCTTTAGAGTTTGAATAATTATTATGAATTTATTTTGCCAAGAATGAGAACAAGAAAAAAAAAATTAAGTCAATTCGTACTTAGATCCACAAAGAAAATTTTTATTTTAGCTACTTTTTATTAAACAGTTACAATTAATAGCAATATGTATATACATAGGTCAGAATCACAACATTAAGTGGTCATTCATTTTTATTAATTATCATTAAAGTATCGTATTGTCATCCAAAACAATCGTGTATAAAAAATTTCAGTTCAACTGAATGCTTTAAAAAACGTGCGAAAAAAACCTTTTCAAGTTTTGACACAAGTCACCAGAAATGATGCCAACGTGGCTGTGTATTTTGTAATTCTTTAAATAATTAGTTTTAATCCATTAATTTTTATTAATTATAATTAAATTATTGTATTGTCACCAAAATAATCATATATATAAAATTTCAGCTCAATTAAACGCTTTAAAATTATTTTTTATTAAGGACTGAAAATTCCACCAAGATAAATAAATATATAGAGAGAGTGAGAGTGTGAGCTAATAGTAGGAATTGAATAAAATTACCGAAATTCAAAAGCAAAATCAAGAGGATGAGACTGTTCATTAACGTCACACTATAAAGCAACACGAGGGCTATTGGCGACGGACCTCGTAGTTTTGAGCCTTTGTCCAGTGACGAGGACTACACTTGAGAAGGCACCCCTCTTCAAACAACCACACCACACCAACGGAAGGATTTTAAGCCTCGACAGCACTAAGGCTTGAACTCTTGACACGCCGACCACGAGTTCATGACCAAAACCACTAGACTACCGCGGCTTCAAGCGAAATCAAGATCAAGATAGCCCAGCGGTGGTTTCCACAAAAGGACCCACTTCCTGTGACGTCTCAACTGTCCTGTAGTTTAGCGTGGGAAATTATCCGAGACCGGACACTGATGCTTATGTTCCAAGGCAAGTCATTGGCCCTTTCTCCAGCCGACAGAAAGGTGGCCGGCGCAGTTCCCAAGCCAATCTCCGGCTTAAAATTCCACCGCGTGATGGGTGACTAGGGCCAATACTACTCATCCGGCCTAAAAAAAATGGTTCTGCTTTACGTGTCGATTTTGGGCGGGGCGTATTTTAAAAATTTTC